>PISX010000694.1:118999-248356 GCA_004024625.1 Mellivora capensis
TGTGTCCCCAGGAGCCTGTGCGTGGGTGGGGATGGGGGTGTCTCTAGAGAAGAGTCTGTCACTTCTCCACTCCAGCTGCAGGCCAGTTGCCATGGCGACAGGGTCAGAGGGCCCCCACTGCAACAGCTGAGCTGTGGGCTGGGGGAGGGGTGGAGACCAGGGGACAGCCTGCTCTCCGGGGTCCCTGGTGCTCCTAGGGAGCCAGAGCCCCTGCGGTGGCCCCAGACTCACTGGTCTGTGGTCCCCAGACTCAGACCTCAGCTTCCCTGGTGCTTGGGCAGACGCTTCTGGCACCAGCAACCCTCCATGTACCCCAAGCCATTTCCCCATTTCCTCCCTGACCCCCGACATCAGACCCCTCACTGTGATACTCCCACACTCCGCCCTACTCCATCATGGCCAACCCATCCCCAAGCTCAGACAGCCACCCCTCTGCCCCACCAGGTCGTGATCCTCAGGCTCCCAGACCCCCATCAATTTGGTTGCCCATGAAGGAATTGCATAGATTGGGTACCGAGGCAGATCAGATGGAGGTGGGTCCCTAGGTGTGTCCTTGTCCCTGCGATGGAGCAGACCAGAGTGATCCCCAGGGGAATGAGGGTAGACACAGGCAGCACCGTTCTCGGGGGGGTGGAAGCCTCAGGAGGGCTCCCTTGGGCCTTCCATTCAAAGCCTGAGCGGCTTGGATATGGCGTCAGTGAGACCCCTGCCCCTTCCCCTGTCCCTGCCCCTTGCCCTGTCCCTGCCCCTTCCCCTGTCCCTGCCCCTTCCCCTGTCCCTGCATGGTTGCCAGGAGCCAGGCACAGGGGCCTGAGGGGCCCTGCTGTCCCCAGCCAGCACTTTCTCTCCAAGGGCCCCAGGGAAGTGTCATTCCTGAGCTGGACTAGGGTGCCCTGGCCTGCTTGGGAGCTTCTTGGCCCAGCCCCAGTGCAGGGGTGAGTCGGTCTGCCGGGACTGAGGGTGCCCACCACTTCTAACCCGGTCTGGGGTCTGGAGAGTGTCGGGAGGGCGGCTCCTCCATGTTGTGTCTGCCATCACCCCCGGAGAGGAGCTGTGTAAATATTTGTGCAGAATGTCGTCATCTGCAGGGAGAGCAAAGTTTGACGGTGGCCTTGGGCTCTGGGGAGGGGGGCTGTGGGCATCGGGAGGGCCAGTGTAGGGGTGTGAGATGGGGTGAGACTCAGCCTCTTTGCTGCCCTGAAGTGGCTTCCAGGGTGGTGTGACTTGAGAGTTTCCAAGAAAGCCCTTTTACACTTAAACATCTCTTCTGACGCTGCCCCAAATGCCTCCATCAGGGGAACCTTTGGTTTGGGTGGAGAATGAGTCTTGTTTTTTTGTTTTTTTTTTTTAATATTTTATTTATTTATTTGACAGACAGAGATCACAAGTAGGCAGAGAGGCAGGCAGCGAGAGGGAGGAAGCAGGTTCCCTGCCGAGCAGAGAGCCCGATGTGGGGCTCGATCCCAGGACCCTGGGATCATGACCTGAGCCCAAGGCAGAGGCTTTAACCCACTGAGCCACCCAGACGCCCCGTGAGCCTTGTTTTTGAAAGACGTGTTCTCTCTCTTCACCCTCCCCTCTATGCAGGGAGGAATGTGGAAATCAGTTCTTTTGTGTGAGGGACTTTAAGAGAAACGTCCCTCCCTGACCTGGGCAGGAGGTCCCGAAGAGGGTCTGTGGTGGGACACCTAGGACAAGTGACAAGACTGTTAGAGCCTCTGGATGAGCTGCTGTCCCTCGAGGTCCCCTCCTGTCCTTAGTCTAGGGGCCCATGCAGATCTCCCTGTTGTGAACTGTGGTTGGCCTCAAATGGGTCCCTTCTCCCTTCAGGTCCCATGTTTGTGGGACTAGAAGTATCCTGAGGGCCAGGAAGTGTCTTCTGGACCATACTCTCCCACACTCAAGTTCTGGGTGAGGTGGGCGTGTCTGGCTTCCCTCTGCTAGATTGTGAGCTCGGCAGGGACGGAGCGCAGGCGTGTTTTGTTCTCTGTCGTATCCCTGTCTAGTGCTCGCTGGAGTTCCGTACATACTTGCTGAAGGAAGGAAGGAAGGAACAGACGAATGGAATGGATGAGGTGGGCAGTGTGCCACACTGCAGAAGCCCTCTGCGGGGAGTCAGTGACTTGGAACAGTGTCTGGCTTAGTTCCAGACTTGCACCTGCCTGGCCATCAGCCGTGCCCTGCCCCTGCTCGAGACCCCTGCTTGCCTCTCCCCGCCCTTCTCCAGGCTTCTGCTGGCCCCGGCTCCTGCCTCTCCCACAAATCACTGAAGAAGCCCCGTTTGTGTTCCGTTCCTGTTCTTTCTCTTTCATTTCACTTTTCTTCTTATCTCGCTCACCGGTCCCATTACCCTTCCCTTAGGCAACCCTTCAGATGTACTTGCTGGGAATGTGTGGTTTGCACATATTCTCGCGAAATGTGTGTTTTGTCTGGATGCATATAGGTTTAACTTGCGTAAACTTGTGCTATATTATATTCTGGTGCTCACTTTCCTTCCACGGGAATATGCCTTTAAGTCCATCCAGTTGTTACTCGACATCTCGTCTGTAGCTTCATAGTCTTTTTTTCTTTTTTTTTTTAAAAGATTTTATTTATTTACTTGAGGGAGAGCACGAGCTGGGGGAGGCGCCGCGGGAGAGGGAGAAGCAGACCCCCCAATGAGCAGGGAGCCCACACAGGGCTCGATCCCAGGACCCAGCGCTCGATCCCAGGACCCAGCAATCACGATCTGAGCTGAGTCGGACACTCAGGAGACTGAGCCACCCAGGCGCCCACTGTCCCCCCACTCCCAGCTTCACACTTGATGGCGTGTGCTGACCTCAGTTTACCTGCCCGCTCTCCTGGGCAGCCAGCTCTAGATTTCCTCCATAAATAACACTTCGGTGAACATCCTCAGCCGCAGCTCCTTTTGGACTCCTGGGAGGACATCACTGGGACGCATCCCCAGGGGTGGAATTGCTGGATGGCGGTGGTATATGGACACTTAATTCAACTAAGCGCTGCCACACTGGGCACTAGCATGGTGGCCCCGGCCTGTAGCCCTGCCACACTTGGCGTTATCCACTTTTCTAATTTTTGCCAATCTAATAGGTGAGAGTGATAATTTGCTGCCTTAATTTGCATTTCTTTGATACTGTGTGAGTCCGGTGTCTCAGGCTTGATCGCCTTTCCTGTTGACTTCCCTGAGAGTGGTCTGCTTGCGTCCTGGCTCACTTTTCTAGGGAAGCTGCCGTCCTTTGTTCTTGGTGATTCGCAGGAGTTGCTCCTGTATTCTAGAAATACAAATGCTTATAGTTAAATATCCAGCACATGGATTCTAGATAATAATTCCTGTTGACTTGAGATATTGCAAGTATCTTCTCCCATTCATTCATCTATTAAACTTACCCAACTGAGACACTTCATAATGATACAAGTTAATATTCTTCAGGTTTGTTTGGGCTTTGGAAGTTTTGTTTAAGAAAAACTTCACCATCCTGAGATTGCGGAGGGGTCCATTTTCTTCTATTAATTTAATTGTTTTTCCTTTCTTGGTTGGCTTTTGTCCATCCTGAGCCTCCCTCTGTGGTGTTGAGTATGGATCAAGTTGTATTTTTTTCCGCATAGTGAGCCAATGTTCTCAACACACCTAGTAAACAGCCCATGCTTTTCCAATGGTTCGTGGGGCCACCTTCATCGTAAGCTAATTGCCCATCTATCCATGGGTCTGTCTTTGAGCTCTCTCTTCCGCTCTAAACATTTATTTGTCTGTTCTTGCACCAAAACCACACTATGAGAACAACGGTGGCATTTAGTAGTCTTAATCTGAAAGACAGATCTTCCCAAATCTTCCCTCTTTCTTCTTCTTCAATATTGACTTGGGTGTTTACAGACCTCTCTTCTTCCTTATGAGCTTTACAGAAAGTATCTTGAGTTCTGGGAAAGAAAACCCCCACTAGGCTCTTGACTGGAATTAGATTAGTTTTATAGATTAATTTGGGGAGAACGGACATCGATATAATATTCGTCCCATTCAAGAGCCTGGACTGTTTCTCCATTTATCAGATAGTTTCTGTGCCCTTTATTAGTTTGAAGTCCACCCCTCTCCCCTCCCCCCCCTTCGTCAATTCTAGTTACTTTATAGTTTTTGTTGCTATTACGAGAGAGACTTTATTGGTGACTACCTAATTGTGCTGGTGGAAATACTGTTCCTTTGGTGGCTGACCTTGCATCCGGCAGCCTTACTAAGCTCCCTTATTGCTCTAATTGTTTATCTGTTGATTTTGTTGGTTCTCTGGGGAGGTGATCCTATCATTTGCAGATAATGCAGGTTTTCTCTGTCTATGTTTGGGTCATTGCCACATGTTTTGCTGGTGGAATGTTCCACGTGCGCTTGGATTTGTTCTTTGGAACGTCCCAGCGTCCTGGGAGCTGGGTGAGTCCTGGAGGGATTACAGCTCTCCCGTGATTGACTGAGGGAAGGATGGATGGGAGAGCTGGAATTGGGGTGGGTGTGCTCAAGGCATCCCCTGGCTCTCTGGGGTACACTGGGAGTCAAGGTGGGTGCAGAGTTCTGGAGCCTTGCAGAGTCCTGGAGGTGGGCAGGAGCCCCAGGTTATTTCCTGTTGGCCCTTGGCCGTGTACCCTTGGTGCCCTGTGGCAGGCTGTGTGGGAGTCACAGTGAAGAGTGCCGGTAAGGGTCTGAGGTTCAGAAGCACCACGTGTTTGAGGCTCCTGCTCTGGTCCCCTGTCCTGGTTCCTAGACCACCGGCCTTCATGTTCCATTCTTTTTTTCTTTTCTTTCTTTTTTTTTTTTTTTAAGATTTTATTTATTTTTTTGAGAGAGAGAGATAGAAAGAGAACATGAGCAGGGGAGAGGGGCAGAGGGAGAGGGAAAACAGACTCCCTGCTGAGCAGGGAGCCCGACATGGGGCTTGACCTCAGGACCCTGGGATCATGACCGGAGCTGAAGGCAGACACTTAACTGACTGAGCCACCCAGGCGCCCCTGCATTCTGTTGGTAAGTTTTAATAGCACTTCCACAAAAGACACCTTGATTGTCACCGTGGTTCCAACCACTGTCTAGACTCAGGATGGGTTTGAAATGGGTAAATTCCACTGTGAAAGGCCAGTTAGTCTCCCTGGATCTGAAAGGGAGCTTGCAGGGTGGGGAGATCACCCTGCCCACACGCACCCATGTGCAGTTCACTGTCCTGAGGACCAGTCCTTGCACACCTGCTTACCCCACACCTCCTGTGAAGCCAGCCCGGCTCTGGCCTCAGGGCTCTGTCTTGGGTGGAGATGCTGGGAAGAAAGAAGCTCACCCCAGAAGCCAGTATACAATTATCTCCGAAATTAGGGATATAGTTTTAGAAATTCTCAAAGAGAAACATCACGGGGGCCACATGGAGCAGGCAGTGATGTGTTTGTAGATGGGAGCCCTGTGGGTCCTAGCGGGACGGGCAGGAGCAGGAGGGAAGAGGGCTGGGGGCCCTGGGGGGTGGGAGCGCCAGGTGAAGCTGGGATGCCCTGAAGGGGCTCAGGCAGCACGTGGGCCCCAGCAGGGGTGGGAGGGAGGGTGAGCTGAAAGGTCTGAGGTGGCTGGGATGGGGGGATTTCTGGAGGATTCTGGCGGGGTGGGGGTGGAGGGGCAGACTCCAGGAAGTAGGAGGGGGAAGGTAGAGCTTGGAGGAAGAGAAAGCCCTGGAGGACGGAGCTGGAGAGCAGCCTTCCCCACGGGAACGTGGCCTAGTTTCACCTTCCCAAGGCCTCAGAGGTCATGGCTCCCAGCTTATAGACGTGTGGCTGTGTCCCAGGAGGTTGACGGGGCTGGGACCCGGAACTTGTCTAGAAAGGACTCTTCTCTCGAGGCTGTTCCAGCGTCCCCGCGGGAAGGTGGCACAGGCAGGCCACAGGCTGTGGGTTTGCAGGGGCGGGGCTGGGGGTTAGGACCACTGCACAGAGGCCCCCGAGGCCCTCTCTATGACCCTATGAATCCCTGGGAAGATGTCAGGCTGTAAAGGCTGGGGGAGGGGAGCCTGTATTGTGGCTCCCCAACTCTTGTCCTGTGGTGGGCATTGTGCTTTGCTCAGCTCATGGAGTCAGGGGCAGAGGCCCCTCTGTCTCTGTCAGAGACACACACACACACACCCAGGCTGGCCTCTCAGGCTTCCCTGCTCTGTCCCCCGGGCATGCAATGTCCCTGGCCTTCCCTAGGCCCCCGGCTGCCCATGAGAGTGGTGTTAGCGACACGGTGGCCCCTGGCCAGGAGCAGCTCCTGCTGCATCTTCCTGTCGCCGCCACCAGGCTAAATATAACCTGACACTGCACAGCCCTGGGCCGCTGGAGACAGCCTCTCTGCCTGGGGGCGGACAGGGAGGACTGGAGCCCCAGCCTCCTGCCCTCAGTGTGACTTTGGGTTCAGTTCCTCCTGCCGGGAGGCGACTGGGGTGAGGAGGGCTGCCTCCCCGAGGTCACCTTCCCTGCAGGATCCCGGCACCCTGCCTCGTTACAGCTCTGGATGCTTCCACAAGGCCATCTGTCATGTCATCTGGCATCCAGGGCAGGAATCACTTATCCTTGCAGTGCACACGGGGAGACTGGAGCTCAGAGAGGTGGGTGACCTGCCCACCGTCACACAGCAGTTGCGCGGTCCCCGGTTGGGGCCAGTCAGCTCAGCTCCGTGGGCTCCTCCCTCTGCCCTCTGCCTGTCCTCCCCCATCTTGTGCTGGGCTCTGAACTAGGGTCCTTCTGAGTCCTTGACTCAGTGAGGACAGGGTTGTTTTGTTCGTGACACCCCAAATGTTCACATGTATGTGCTTAGGGAGAATTTGTTGGGGACAAAAAAGCAGGGATCTGGTTTACAGATGACCAGCCAGAGCCTCTGACCTGAGGAGCCTGTCCAAGGACACTCAGGGTCACTTGCAGTCCTCCCTTTCCCCGTCCTCCTGGTGCTGCCCAGGAAGATAAGGCCTGCCCCTGTTGAAGCAGAACCTGGAGCCACGCCAAGGCCAGGGGTGCCCAGAAGTGGGAAATGGGGTTTAGGACTGTGGGTGGGGTTCCAGAGCCTTGGATGGGTTGGGATGCAGGGCAGGGATGTTGCCCCTGGGTGCCCTGCTGGGTGTGGGGTGCACCAGGGAAAGCCAGCCAGTGTTGTGTTCTGGTGGGTTACAGCAGGGAGTCAGGAGGAACTGTACCTGCGGCACTTGAAATGTGTCCCCTCCCCCACCTGTCTCTTCTCTCCTTCGTGTATTGCTGGGAGCTGCATAACCTCCACGGGCCATCCGAGGCACAGAGGAGCCTGTCAGAGGGTGACTGTCACCAGGGGACTCCCTGGTCCTCGGGTTCGTCCCCACAGGGGCCCGGGGCGCCCCTGTGCTCCAGGAGGCAGGCGAAAGCTGGACACCCAGCCTTCCAGAGTCTTCAGCTGGGGCTGGGCTGGGGAGGATGTGAGTGGGATATTCTGCATCAGCCACGTGAACCTGGCTGGCCCAGGGGCCTCTCCCTTTCCTTCTTCTCCCATTTATCAAGACTTCCCTGGGGCCTGGCTCCTACATCACATACATCATGCCATTCATCCCTCAAGCCCTGTGGGGTGACCGTGATCTTCCCGTGTCACCAAGGAGCCCCCGGAGGCTCGTGGAAGGCAGGTGACTGGCCCAAGGTCATATGGAAGCAATGAACGGCAGCCACCTGACTGTGCAGACGGTGTGGCGTTCCTACTTCTCCCCTCCGGTTTGGCCCTTCCGGGCTGCTCCTGGCGCCGGTGGCCCCTGGAGCGTGGGCCGTGCCTGCCACAGAGTGGCTCTAGGCGGAACTGCAGGCTGGCCCAGCTCTGGGTCCTGCCAGCCTCTGCTCCAGGGGGAGCTGCCAGCCCTGGGGGCCCCGCCCAGGTTGGAAGAGGAAGCAGAGCAGAGCAACAGGCAGGGCCTGGGGGTAGGTAGGCGCGGGTCTAGAGGAGGGCGAGGTACAGTCTTGTCCTGTGTGCGCAGTGCCAGCCCAGGGGTCCCCGGGAGGCGGCTGAGCTGCCGACTCTGGTCATTTCTTCTCTGCTGTGAAGTTGGGTGAAGGTCAGAGCCCCACCACGCACCAGCTGCCATCCATTCTGTACTGATGCCCGGCTGTCCTGTCTAAACTTCAGCTGCCCTCAGTGACGCCCACCCCCCATCATGCCAGCCAGCGACGGGGTAGGGGCCGCCGGCAGCTCCGGCTGGGGATGGGTGATGCGGCCGTCCGTGGAGGACCCAGCCGAGCTGGCTGGGCTGTGGGAGGCAGAGCCCCAGAGAGTCCTGGCTGACTTGGGGCCACCGGCTCTCCTTCCTTCCACGCCCCCCTGAAAATAGCAGCTGGAGCCTACCCCCAGCCCCCATCCCCGCAGCCCTCAGGCAGGACTCCAGTTCACATTTTTGGAATAACCAGGGCTTTGACAGGGTTATTTGAAAGGAAAAATTCTTTGAGTGTCGGCAAAGGGAGAGGGCCAAGGGGGCCTCGTGTTGAGTGTGTGTCTGGAGTGGGGAGCCGGTCGGTACCGCAGGGGTCTCGGGGCTGGGGATTCGCAGCCCTGGCAGGCTGGGGCTGGCAGGTGGGCTGGCAGTTCGGGATGCCAGCGTCCCGGGCTACCTGCGATGCAGAATGCAGAGGCCTGAACGGAGTGGGCATGGGCCATTGAGGGCTCGGGTTCAGATTCCTGGGGCTCTGTGTTGGGGGCAGAAACCCCAGGCCATCCTGAAGGGTTGGGCTCATCTGGGTTCCAGACTCGTGAACTTTTCTGAGACCAGTTTCCTTGTGAGGAAGGGGAATCAGGGCCTGGATCACTGGGAGTGCCAGGGGTGGGTTTTGGGGGGTCTCCAGGGCTCAGGTTTCCTGGTCTCTGGCCTCTCCCTAGTCCTGATGAGGGCCAGTCCTCATTCAGGCCGCTGCCGGCCATCACCATATTAGGGCATAAACTCTAGGCGGGCTGTATGGGTGCCAAACAGTCTCCAGCTGGGCCCGGCCCCCGGCGGCCCCAGTACCACAGCCTGGCTTCAGCCAGGCCATGTCAGAGGCCGGAGGTCAGGGGACCGCTGCTGGAGGGAGACCCTGACAAAGCCCCCAGCTCAGGTCTCGCAGGCCAAGCCGGGAGGGCCAGGATGCGGTGAGTGGAAGGGCTTCGGGGTGGGGCGGAGAATTCCTGGCCAGCCCCTCCTCTGGCCCAGCCCCCCTCTACCCCATGCTGTCCTGTCCCAGTTGGTTTCAGAGGATCTCCTTCTGCTAGCTCGATCCCACAGCCCTTAAAAGTGCCGATCCGCCTGCCACTCCCGGCCTCCCTAAGCCAGGGAGCATCTCCCAGGACTCATGCCCTTTGCACCTGGCCTGCTCAGCTGAGGCTCGGCACCCAGGGCCTTGTTGGCAGGTATCAAGCACTAGCCCAAGTCCAAGGCTGAAAGCCCCAAGTTTGTTGGCCTCAGTTCACCACCCACACCTGTTCTCTGCCCTTCTCCTTCTTGACCCCTTCTCTGCTACCCTGTCCCTCACACCCGCTGCCAGGGCCTGCTCCCTGGGGCATGGTTCTAGGTGCTGGGCCCTTCAGAGGGGTGGTAGACACGGGAGTTAGGTCTCTACAGTTCAGAGAAGACAGATGAGCACGGGGAGCCAAAGCAAGGAAAGAAGTCTCTGCCCTAGAAAGAGAGGGAGATGAGGAACTTGTCTGGTCCCTGTGGGGTCCAGAAAGGAGGGGGAACAGGCTGTTTCATCCAGGAGGGCTTCCTGTAGGTGGGGGTTCTGAGCTGTGCCTTAGGTAGAGGCTGAGAGTGCCAGGGTCACTTTCAGAAAGTGACAGAGAGAGGGGTGAGGGGACGGTGCTCTGAACAAGGAGCAGAGGTGGACTGGGTGCATTTAGCCTGGGCGACTGACCTCACCTGGAAGAGGGGTTCTGGTGGCCGGGGAGAGAGAGAGAGAGAGAATGGAGGGGAAGAAAAAAGCCAAGGAACAAGAGAGAAAAATGAGTAACGGGAAGTTGTAGAAGCAGTGCTTCTCAATTCTTTGTTTAAAGGTCACTTTATTTATTTCTGTATGTCATAGACCAATGCTTTTGTGAAACACAAAATCACACACTTGGCAATTGTGGCGATACCAAATTGTGGTAGCGGTTTCGAGACCTGTCCGTAGCTTCTGCAGCCACCTTGCAGTGGAGTGGCCCGGCCTAAGGTGGGGACGGAGGGACTGCCAGCCCCTCTATCCTGTCCTGGCCACACCAGGGCCTTGCCCTAGGCACTTGGGTGTAGTGACTTATTTCCTCTTCACAAAGCCCTTGAGAATGAGTGATTGTCATTCCCATTTCAGAGGAGAGGGAGAGGAGGCACAGGGAGGCTAAATAATTAAGGGAGGGGGAAGAAAAACCTTGAGTGACAAAGCAGAGCTGGAATGGGAGCCCGGAGGTCCTGGGCCTGAAGTCTGCGGGCTTCCGGCGCTAGACTGCCTGGCATGAGGGATAGCAAGGAAAGATCGAGAGGCGAAGGAGGGACGAGCAGAGAGGCCCTGACAAGGAGCACACTGGAGTGGACAGATGGAGGGCAGGAGCTCAGAGAGGCAGGCACATAGCCAAAGGAGGGGTCTGGGCAGGAGACACCAAGGAGGAGGGGCTAGGAAATGGGGATGGGGGCCGCGGGGCAGGCAGGGACCTGTTCCTAGTGCCACAGTGGCCATGTCCTCTGCTCTGCAGGGAGCTGCTTCCTGTGCCTGGTGGACGTGGTGCCCGTGAAGAATGAAGATGGCGCCGTCATCATGTTCATCCTCAACTTCGAGGTGGTGATGGAAAAGGACCTGGTGGGGTCCCCGGCCCATGACACCAATCACCGTGGACCCCCCAGGAGCTGGTTGGCCCCAGGTGAGTGCAGCCATGTTCTCAGGTCCCTTCCCCGAGGTCTTGAGGCTCCCCAAGGCCAGTGCTCTGCAGGAAGGGGTATTGGGGGGTACTCCTTTCAGAGGTTGGGGAGAGAACACCAAGGATACGGCCCAGTCCCATCTGGCTTGGGATGGACAGACGGGTGGGGTGACAGATTGAGCCTAGATTCGCAGGTCCTTGGGACAGGACTCTACCTGGTTTCCTAGCTGCCCCCTCACTCCCTCCCCCCCCCACCCCCGGCTTGGATTCCTGGACTGGTCCTGTGTTGAGCCCCAGGAATGGGGGATTCAGCCTCCCCACATGGCTTTGGCCACCTCAGAGTGGCTCCCCTGCTCAGAACACTCAGTCTCTCGGGCACTCAGCTCCCTCTCCCTGTGTTGCTTCTGGCCCCCAGTCCTCGTTCCCGGACTGGCCTGCTCCCTGCTCTGGCCTTGGCTGATTAGGAAGGGAAGAGGATTTGAAGGGAACATAACCATGGCTAGAGACATGGAGGCCTTGTCTCATTCTCCTATAACACAAAGGCTCCCCCTTCCTCCATGATGTCCTTTTGGGTTTAATTTTAATTTCTTCTCAGAGTCTTGGCAAAAGATTCCAGCTCTTGGTTTCTCAAGCTCCTATGGCGGGGTATGGCCTGAAGGCCATGACGTTGCTCCTCCATGCAAATGCAGGCCGCGTGCCCTTTACCGTGTGACCTCTAGCACATCTCGCAACTTGAGTCTAAACTGGGGACAAGACACCCGCCTGCCCGGTTTTAAGAGCCGAGCATAGTTTATGTTGAGCCCACCATGACCTGCGAGGCTCAAGAAATGGTAGTTAATTATTGTCAGAGCCTCAGATAAGATTGTATTCTGGAGGTCCTTTGAGACTTGAGTTCTGTGCAACCAGAGTTGGGGTGAAGGGGTGCCGGCTGCCAGAGCTCCCTCCCCAACCCCTCCACCTCCCTCCCATTGGTGGGTGGCTGGGGCTCCAGCTCCCAGGCTTCCCTGCTCCGGGCTGCTCTCCTGGCGGTGGTCACATGCCTCTCCTCTCCCCGCAGGCCGAGCCAAGACCTTCCGCCTGAAGCTGCCTGCGCTGCTGGCCTTGACCGCTCGGGACTCCTCTGCGCGGCAGGGCAGGGCGGGCAGTCCCGGCGCCCCGGGGGCTGTGGTGGTGGACGTGGACTTGACGCCCGCAGCGCCTAGCCGCGAGTCGCTGGCCCTGGACGAGGTGCCGGCCATGGACAACCACGTGGCAGGGCTGGGGCCGGCGGAGGAGCGGCGTGCGCTGGTGGGCTCCGGCTCCCCGCCGGCTGGTGCGCCCCAGTCGCACCCGTCTCCCCGGGCTCACAGCCTCAACCCCGACGCGTCGGGCTCCAGCTGCAGCCTGCCCCGGACGCGCTCCCGGGAGAGCTGCGCCAGCGTGCGCCGCGCCTCGTCGGCGGATGACATCGAAGCCATGCGCGCAGGGCTGCCCCCGCCACCGCGCCACGCCAGCACCGGTGAGGGCCCGGGAGCCCTGTGGGGGAAACTGCCCTGCCGCTTCCCCACCTGCGGGGCCTGCCGTGTTGGGGCCCCCAGCTTCTGCCTCTCAGCTCTGGCAGGGAGATGGAAATCCCATTAAGCACTTACTTAATCCCATTAAGTGGCCTTTTACTCCATTAAATGTCCATTCATCCCGTCACATTCTTCCACTCACAGAGTCTTTGTTGGCTGGTGGAGCCGGCTCGCCCAGGGTGGCCGGGAGCAGGGATCCCGGTGTGCGGCACGTGTGAAGGGCGGGAGAGGCCTCTGGGTCATGGTACCACCTGCCCTCTGGCCGGCACCCAGTGCTGTGGGTCACACCCTATGGAGGATCTTCTTCCTCCCTCTCCTCCTCCCGCCTGTCTCCTGAGTTGACCTCATTGACTCACGGTGTCCCGTGGCCTAGTTCATACAGGGCATGGTCTCCACCTCAGCCTGTTCCCCGGACTTGGCTTTCCCCTCCGCCCTCTGGCGGTGCGCTCCACTCCCACCCCCTGACCCGACTTTCCCCTCCCCTCCAGGGGCCATGCACCCCCTGCGCGGAGGCCTGCTTAACTCCACGTCTGATTCCGACCTCGTGCGCTACCGCACCATTAGCAAGATTCCCCAAATCACCCTCAACTTTGTGGACCTCAAGGGGGACCCTTTCCTGGCTTCGCCCACCAGTGACCGGGAGATCATAGCCCCCAAGATAAAGGAGAGGACCCACAACGTCACTGAGAAGGTCACGCAGGTAAGTACTTGGGTCCCTGGCTTTCCTCTCACTTTGGAGGAGCTTATAGGGGTGGGAGTGGGCTGTGGTCAAAGTGGGATGATGGGGGGGTATGGTCCGTCCAGTCACTAAGGGCCTCTTGAGGGTAGGCAGACCCACTGGCTGGAGGTGGGGAGAGGGTTTCAGAGCTGGGGTAAGAGAGAACAAGTCCGAAAGGTCTTGAGAAAGGGAGACTGCAGGGGAGAAGAGGGGAGGGGAGGGGAAGGGAAGAAAAGAGAGGAAGGGAAGGGAACTTGGGACGGGACAGATACAGAGAATGGGTCGATAGGGCACAGGGAGGACAGGGCCGTTGAGGCACGGTGGGCCAGAGAAGGCAGCCCTGGGGGTGTGATGGGGTCTGGTCACAGGGTGTGGTGAAGGAGGTATGGGGCAGGGTAGAGGCAGACCTATGGAAGGTTTCAAACTAGAAGGGGCTGTGGAGGTCAAGATTAGGATCCTTGATTCTTCTAGGCCAATGTGATAAGCTAAGTAGAGGGAGAGGATCCTGTGCTAGGGCCAGAATGGCTGGGAGGTACCCATCCCTGCCCCTAAGCCATGGGGACATGTCAGGAGGGGAGTGTATGATGGGGGCTGCACAGATACAGAGGGACCAGGTCTCTAAATCCCGGGCCAGAGAAGACTGCCCGTATTTGGAGGCATTGCCCGGTGCCAGCACCAGGCTGGTCTCCTCTCCCCTCCTGGCAGCAAGCTTGCTCGCACCACCCCTACCTCCCAGTCCATTCCAGCTCATTCTGGATGTCCTGGCCTTGGGGGCGGGTCAGGAGTGGGCATCCCTGCAGTGGCTGAGGAGCCCGGGACCACGGGGGCCGCCATCCCACACCTGCTGGAGCCTGTCTCTGTGGCTCCCTCCTGCCCCTTGCATGGCCGCTCCCTGAGCTGGCCTGAGTGAGGGAGCTGCCCCTTTTCGCTTGCTGTGGTCGCTGCCAGCCTCCTTGGCCCTCCTCCTGGCTCTGCTCCCGCTGCCTCTGGCTCACTGGGCTCCTGCCAGGTCTCCAGCCCTTTGGCCTTGACTCCAGAATGTTCCCCCTCACCCCAGGCCCCCTGTCTGGCTGCCTACCTCGCTCCCCCTCCTGCCTCTGCCTCGCTTCCCACCTGGAGCCCTGGGTGTGTGCCTCCGCTCCCGGGCCTGCAGCGTGTGCCTGTCGTGGTGTGGTCTTTGCGTGGTCCTGTGTGGCAGCGCGCGTGTGCGTTCCTGGCTTTGCCTGTCACCAGGCGGTCTCTTCATCTCTGGGTGTCTGTCTGACTCTGGCTGGCTGGGCACTGGACCGGCGGGGCGGGGGTGTCGGGGAGACCATTAATCTGCGGTGACAGGCCTGGCTGCCGGGGGGAGGGGGAGGGGCACGGGCTGCGGGAGCGGCTGCAGCAGGAGCCCTGATCGGGCTGCGGGGGAGGGGGCCCCTGGCCAGCACGAGGCCGGGCGGGGGAGCCCAGTGTGGCAGGGTGGGGGTGGGGACCTGGGAGGAGGGGCCGGCCGTGGAGCCGAGGTTCGGACCGCGGCGCTGCTGCTGGGCTGGCGGCCGGCAGAGCGCGGCACCCTGGCAGCAGGGGCCCGCACTGGGGGGCCATGGGCAGCCTGAGCCAGGAGGGCTGCTGTCCACATTCACTGCCAGGGTGACCCTGGCCCTGGGGCCCAGCCCCAGCGACCCTGGCTTCATGCCAGAGGCTGTCCTGGAAGCCAGGCCGCCAGCCTCTGGGGCGCAGCCTGGGCTGGGACTGCTGCTGGGGTGCAGGTGAGGCGCTGGCCGGGCCCTCGGGCTCCAGGGCAGGCAGGCTGGAGGGAGCCAAGTCCTCCATGGCGGCCCGAGCAGGGAAGGCGAGCAGGACAGGGGCTCTGCAGCCCAGGGCCCAGAAAGGCCGGGTGAGGCGGGCCGTGCGCATCTCCAGCCTGGTGGCCCAGGAGGTAGGTGACCCTCCCCACCCCGCCCCCAGCTATTTCCCCCTTCCCTCCCTGGGCTGGGGCACCCAGACAGGCACTGGCAAGTTGGGTGCGGCCTGGAGGGCTCTGGCTCCTGGGCCGGGCTGGGAGAGGGCTTCTGAGAATCAGGACGATCTGGGGAGCCGTGGGGTCCGCAGCTCTGCTCATCCCACTGCTGGGCCCTGCTCGCTCTCCTCCAGGCCTGCTGGGCCTGGGTGGACAGTGTTTTTCTTGCCAGGGCTTCCCTTCTTCCATGGCTTCTGTGGCCCACAGTCCTGGCTCCAAATACAAAAAAAGGAGAGGGAGAACAGGAGTGAAATGCGTGCCCAGAGAGGGTGACGGTGGGCGAACGGGGAGGAGAGGAGCATGGTGGGACGGTGAGAGGCCTGCCAGAAAAGTTCCGGGTCCCTAAAGCTCCCCACTGTGTGCTGGCATGGACACCGGGCGGTGGGGAGAGAGCCTCGGGCTGGTTCAGGGGTCCGGATTTGGATGCTGCGGCTGAGGAGTGCGTGGGATCAGGGGCCATCGGATGGTGGTGAGGGCAGGCTGAGCTCAGCCACCTGGATCGCCTCTTCCCAGGGGCCAGTGGCCGTGTTGCCTTCCCCCATGCTGATTATTCTGTGGGATGCTCCTGGGAGTCCCCTCTCCTCCCCTAGGGAGCAGGGAGCAGGCTCAGGGTTGTAGGATGGAGGTGGTTTAGGAGTGAGTCTGAGAACCCCACGTCTCTCCCACCCGAACTCCCTGGCTTGGTTCTTGCACGCCTCCCAGCTGGGGAACAAGTGCGTGTATGGGGGTGGGGTGGAGAATCCCACCCACGGGTGACGACCCAGGATTTGGCTGAAATAAGCTTCAGTATTCTGTGGGACCAGAAGTCAGGGTGGGGGTTGCAGATCTGGGCCAAGGCCATGCGGTGAGCTGGTGGTTGGTTGCCGAGCACGGCCTGGCCCCTGTTGGAGAGGGTCTGTGGATCCAGGTCTTGAGTCCCAGGTGTGTCCCCCGAGTATGCATTTGAGCAGGGGCGTTGTGCTGGCGCAGACTCGGGGAGGGGCAGGGTTGTGCCAGGGGTGTGGTCCAACACAGTCCCCAGGGGGCTTGGCTTCTCAGGCTTGGGGAGGAGCCCCGTCCAGGGGCAGCTGCCTTCTGCCCCCCTTGTCTGTGGGGGCCCTGGCTGGTTCTTTTTTTAGTCCTCACTTGACCCCTGAAAAGCCATTGGCTCACGCTCTCTGCCTTAAGGAGCAAGCAGCTTGGGCTGAAGGCAGGGAGAAGTGGGGGCCCGGAAGCGCCCACGCTCCCTTCTCTCCCCCAGCCGCAGCTGCTCCCCCAGCCATCAGATGTCTCTGGACCTGCCTCGCCTCCCCCAGGGTGGCCAAATCCCCAACCATGGCCTGTGTTATCTTCCAGTTACTTCTTCTAAGGAGATGCTCTCCAAACAGTCCACCTGGGGATGGTGGGTCCAGGGGATCCCTGGCTTGAGCGTGAATGGGCATCTTTGGGGGTTCTACCCACCCTGACTCTCCCGGCCCAGAGGCACACGGATGTGGGGCCCAGGCACGCAGTACTTCCTGGAGTGGGGCCAGCAACCTTGGTTCTCAACAGTGTAGGTGAGGCCTCGGGCTTGGTGTCTTGGGGATGGCAGCGCCAGGCCTGGAGGACCTAGGGACAGAGTCTGGGGTTGAGTCAAATGTCCGTGAGGGAGGATTCCGGGGGGCAGGGGGAGGCAACAGGGGAGAGCCAGGCTCCTGGCCTAGTGTGGGAAAGCTGGCCTCAGTTCTTCCTAGTTTTTGCTTGGGAAGAGAAGGGCATGGCTGCTGGCGTGTAGTGGGAATGGCAGGCCCACCTCCGCCTGACCGTTGAGCCTGTGCAGAGCTGGGTAGGACACTTGGGAACATTCGCTGGTGTTGGTATGTCTGTGGCTGGCTTAGGGCTTCTGTGGGCCTTTGTAGGAGTGTGGGAGGGCAGAGCTTGAGGGTGGCCCTGGGTCTGGGGACAGGGGCTTGGGGGGGGGTAGCAGGGGTCAGTGCCTTGGTCTCTCCCCCAGGGAAGCCAAGGGGCCTGAGTCTGGGTGGCTGGTACCCTTGAGCCAGCAGCAAAGGGACCTTTAGGCTCTGAGTCCCTGGGCCCCTGGGAGTGGCAGTGCCCACCACCATTTTATGTGTTGAAGTTATGCCTCCTGGGGTTGTCACCCAGGCTTGGAGTCTTAGCCCTTGGAGCATTTTCTATGCTGGGATCATGGTGAGTGGTGTGTGTGTGTGTGTGTGGTGTTTGGGGTGGGGGTTGGGCAAGGTCCTCGGGGGGAGTTATAACCAGGTGGAGGGGTGTGTGTCACTGGGGCGGGGTGGGTGGGGTGGGGAGAGCCGTGTATCTGGGTATGACTGCCTGGTGTCCTGAGCTCAGGTGGGCAGACAGTAGGCCCGTGGGCTGCGTCAGGGAAGAGTAGCGCCCGAGCCCCCAGGGCGGGCGGGAACAACAGCCACTTGGCTGGCGACTGGCCTGACCAACGCTTCCTCGGTCTGGAGGAAGCCTTTTGCTAGCTTGGTCTCTTCTCTGGAGGCCCCAGCAGAGGTGATGTCCACTCCCACCCTGGAGATCCCCGGCGCCAGCCTCCGGGGCGACGTCACTCCGTCACCTCTGCCCTCCCTGCCCATCCAGGTCCTGTCCCTGGGCGCCGACGTGCTGCCCGAGTACAAGCTGCAGGCGCCACGGATCCACCGCTGGACCATCCTGCACTACAGCCCCTTCAAGGCCGTGTGGGACTGGCTCATCCTGCTGCTGGTCATCTACACGGCCGTCTTCACACCCTACTCGGCTGCCTTCCTGCTGAAGGAGACGGAGGAGGGCCCCCAGGCCCCCGACTGTGGCTACGCCTGCCAGCCCCTGGCCGTGGTGGACTTCATCGTGGACATCATGTTCATCGTGGACATCCTCATCAACTTCCGCACCACCTACGTCAATGCCAACGAGGAGGTGGTCAGCCACCCTGGCCGCATCGCCGTCCACTACTTCAAGGGCTGGTTCCTCATCGACATGGTGGCCGCCATCCCCTTCGACCTGCTCATCTTTGGCTCCGGCTCTGAGGAGGTCGGTGGGCGGGGAGGCAGGGGCTGGGAGGGCGCCTGGAGGGGGAGAGGAGGTGGTGGGGCACGGGGAGGTAGTGAGAGAAAGGGGGCCATGGTAGATGCCCCGGCTAAGCCGTGGCCACCACCCCTTTCCATGGGAGCCACTCTCCAGGAAGAGGTCCAGAGGGGCTGCCTTCTTCTGTCTGTCTGTCCAAAGCGGCCGCCATGTTCAAATCACACAGAAGTGGCCTGGGAACCAGAGGGAATTCTGGCCAGGTGCCTCAGGGTGGCTGTGGGATCCTTCAGAGTCCCCTTCTCAGCAGGGGGACCCCACGAGCCGTCTGGTCACAGGGCTAGCGCAAGGATTAATGGGACCCTGTGCCGGGCTTAGGGAATAGGGGGTGTTTCGGTCATTAGGAGGTTCTGGGAGGAAGTTTTTGGGGATCTTTCTCTAGTGACCCCAGGGCTGCAGCGCCCCCCGACTCCTCCTTTGCCCCCACACTGAAGGTCTCCCCCCGCCCCGCCCCCGCAGCTGATCGGGCTGCTGAAGACGGCGCGGCTGCTGCGGCTGGTGCGCGTGGCGCGGAAGCTGGACCGCTACTCGGAGTACGGGGCGGCCGTGCTCTTCCTGCTCATGTGCACGTTCGCGCTCATCGCGCACTGGCTGGCCTGCATCTGGTACGCCATCGGCAACATGGAGCAGCCCCACATGGACTCCCGCATCGGCTGGCTGCACAACCTGGGGGACCAGATCGGCAAACCCTACAACAGCAGCGGCCTGGGTGGCCCATCCATCAAGGACAAGTACGTCACCGCCCTCTACTTCACCTTCAGCAGCCTTACCAGTGTGGGCTTCGGCAATGTCTCCCCCAATACCAACTCCGAGAAGATCTTCTCCATCTGTGTCATGCTCATTGGCTGTGAGTGTGTCCCTGGGGGTGGGCGGCGGGACAGCGGCAGGTGGGGGGGGGGATGTTGTGTGGCACCGAGTCTGGGAGGAGCCTGTGATGGAGGAGAAGGAGATGCCACATGGGCTAGAGGGGGGCCCTGGGACATGGAGGCAGCAGGGACGACTGTCGGGGCAAGTTTGGGGCATGTTTGGGGCACAAGGCAGAGCCCCAGGGCACGTGGACCTGGGCTTCTGTGTTTGTGCAGCTCTTGTGTGTGCTCAGGCGGAGATGTGACTGCGTGCGTCCCTGACCTGGGGCAGGGGTGGGCGGGGTCCCTCGGCGCTGACAGCCGGCTCACCCCCACCCGCAGCCCTCATGTACGCCAGCATCTTTGGCAACGTGTCCGCCATCATCCAGAGGCTGTACTCGGGCACCGCCCGCTACCACACGCAGATGCTCCGCGTGCGGGAGTTCATCCGCTTCCACCAGATCCCCAACCCCCTGCGCCAGCGGCTGGAGGAGTATTTCCAGCACGCCTGGTCCTACACCAACGGCATCGATATGAACGCGGTGAGGCCCCGGACTCCGAGGAGGGCTGGAGATGGCGGGCCGGAGGGAGCAAGGCCGCAGTGGGACTTCTTTTGGGGCCGGGAGTACCCTTGACAGCATCACACTCTGCGGTTCGGGGGTCCCAGTTAGTGCTGCGAAGGCCCCTGGGAGAGGCGTTCTCCTTCCGATGATGGAGCTCGTCCGCCAGAGCACTCTCTCCACGGGGCAGGCCAGAGCAGGCCAGGCACAGAGGCGAGGCTTTGAAGCCTTCCAACAGCCTCAGGCAGGGATGGGTCTTGACACTTTACCCAAAAAAATGGAGGCTGAGAGCAGTGCGGTGTCCTCCACACGGGCGCTTGGCTAGAAGGGGTGGACCCTCTGGTGCTCCTCCCAGGGTCTTGGGCTAGACACCCCAAGCTAGGGTGCTGAGCCCGGCCCCCGCCCCCAGGTGCTGAAAGGCTTCCCTGAGTGCCTGCAGGCAGACATCTGTCTGCATCTGAACCGCTCGCTGCTCCAGCACTGCAAACCTTTCCGAGGGGCCACCAAGGGCTGCCTGAGGGCCCTGGCCATGAAGTTCAAGACGACACATGCACCGCCGGGGGACACGCTGGTGCATGCCGGGGACCTGCTCACCGCCCTCTACTTCATCTCCCGGGGCTCCATTGAGATCCTCCGGGGGGACGTCGTTGTGGCCATCCTGGGTACGGGTCTGGGTGCGGGGTGGGGGGGAGCGTGTGCTGGGCGGGAAGGGCCTGCCGAGCCCTGAAGAGGTATGAACTCCCCGAGGGGACAGTTGTTGGGGCTGTGGACCCAGGCCTGCCTGCAGGGACCTTGAGTTCCTTTAATTCGCCAAAGCCTAGGCCCTCCAAGGGGGAGAGGGGAGAGGAGCCCCGCATGGGGTGGGGCTGCTGAACTCTGGGGGTTCTTGGATTCTGTTCCCCCTCAACACTCTTGCTGCCTTTGAAGGCGGGACCAAACCGGTTACTCCTACGTGGGCAGTGGAGGGAGGTTAAGCATCTGGTTTTACTAAGGAAATTTCCTAAGTTTCCGGAAGCCTCATGTGACACAGCCCAGCCTAGTGCTCGCGGTCTCCAAAGCAAAGGGAGTCTTGCCCCTCTTCCCCTCTCTTCCTAACCTTCTGTTCCATCTGTACACAGGGCAGGGGTGCCTGGTGGGGACTTCCTGCCCTCCACCTGTCCTTCCTTTGGCCCTGGACAGCTGCGCCTTAGGGCAGAGGCATCACAATGGGCCACACTCGATGTCTCTTTCTCAGTTCAGCACAAACACCTGTACTCACTCCGCAGACATTCCAGACACAACGAAAACCAAAGTTTCACCTCACAACACGAAATGCCACCAATGTGTGACACATTCTGGGGTTACCTGCTGCGTGTTGTGGTCAGCTGTGCTGTGCTATAAACAAAATGTTGGTCTTGTTTCCCCACTGTGTTAGGATCTAAGCTTGAAAAACACCGAGCACACAGTGATTGGCCAGGAGAGGGTTTAGGACTTGGGGTTTGGAGAGTGGATGCAAGATACAAGTGGGCTTAGAACCCAAGGAAGCCAGGACCGTGGGCAGAGTGGGCTTTCCAGGCTGGTCCTGCTGGCTGCTTCCAGTACTGGAAGGCAGGGAGACCCACACCCTCTCCCCCCTCTCCCCTCCTGCCTCACAAGTCCCGCCTTTGGGCGCGGGGGGAAGATGGGGCTGGTGGATGCTTCCCTGGCTCTGGGGGCTGGGGCTGGTGGGTGGGTGCTCAGACTGAGGGGAGGCCCTCAGCCCCCAGTCTGGGGTAGTAAGAAGGCGGGGAAGACAGGTGCCTTTTGCCTGTGCTGCTGCCCAGGGGCTGAACCCCCACTCTTGGTGGCCTCCAGGGAAGAATGACATCTTTGGAGAGCCTTTAAACCTGTACGCTCGGCCCGGCAAGTCCAATGGCGATGTGCGGGCCCTCACCTACTGCGACCTGCACAAGATCCACCGGGATGACCTGCTGGAGGTGCTGGACATGTACCCTGAGTTCTCTGACCACTTCTGGTCCAGCCTGGAGATCACCTTCAACCTGCGGGACGTGAGTGGGCTGCCCTGAGCAGGCTGCACCCTGGTGGCCGCCCCCAACTGCGTGACCTCTCCCGGCCTCTTTCCCCGCCTGTCAGATGGTGTCGGAGGCAGAAGTCCCAGCCTCACTCAGCTTTCCTTCTAGGGCAGAGGTGACATCTGTGCCGGGAGCTCCGGGCGCCACTTGGCGTGTTAATGAGGGGGTGTGGGCTGATCCGGTCAAGGCAGGTGGGTGCAGAAGGACGCTGACACTGCTTTTGGTTCCAGACCAACATGATCCCCGGGTCTCCTGGCAGCGGGGAGCTGGAGGGCGGCTTCAACAGGCAGCGCAAGCGCAAGCTGTCCTTCCGCAGGCGCACGGACAAGGGTGAGGCGGGGGCGGGGCGGGGCGGGGTCCAGGTGAGGCGGGAGGGGGCGGAGCATGGGCTCAGTCGGTCTGTGTCAACTGCGCCTGGGCCCTGCAGACTTTTGCACCCCTACCTTCAGTGTTCCCCGCTGTCACCCCAGCTGCCCAAACACTGTCCGTTCTCTACTGTCTACTTGAACTGGCACCTCCTCCGGGAAGCCCCCTCACCCTCCCGGGCAGGGGAGTGCTGGCTTCAGCTTCTTTGGGCCTCAGGTGGCTGGCGCTGCCTTGAACTGATGTCGGGCGAGGAGACAGTGCAGAGGGGGGCGAGGGGCCAGCGACGGGGGGTCTCAGAGAGCCCCGCCCATAAGTGCCACGGCCCGTGCTTGGGCAGTCAGCGGTCGGGGACGACCTGGTCCCGCTCCTGGGAGCTCTCAGCCCGCTTGAGGTGGGGAAAAGGGCAGGAGAAACAGCCAGGGACAAACCAGGGCGTCCTCGCACAGCCCTCCGCCGGGCCTCCTTGGTCCCCTCCCCTCCCCTCCCCTTCCGTGCCTCCTTCCTTCTTTGAGGCCTGTTCTCTGTTTCCCACAGACCCGGAACAGCCAGGGGAGGTGTCCGCCTTGGGGCCGGGCCGGGCGGGGGCAGGGCCGAGTAGCCGGGTCCGGCCAGGGGGGCCGTGGGGGGAGAGCCCATCCAGTGGCCCCTCCAGCCCTGAGAGCAGTGAGGATGAGGGCCCAGGCCGCAGCTCCAGCCCCCTCCGCCTGGTGCCCTTCTCCAGCCCCAGGCCCCCCGGAGAGCCGCCGGGTGGGGAGCCCCTGCCGGAGGACCGTGAGAAGAGCAGTGACACTTGTAACCCGCTGTCAGGTAGGGTAAGGGCCATCTCGGGTGGGCGGGGCGTGGCAGCTGACCTGGCTCAACCCAGTTCTCTGGCTCCAGGGGCCTTCTCAGGAGTGTCCAACATCTTCAGCTTCTGGGGGGACAGCCGGGGCCGCCAGTACCAGGAACTGCCTCGCTGCCCTGCCCCGACTCCCAGCCTCCTGAACATCCCCCTCTCCAGCCCCTGCCGGAGGTCCCGGGGCGACGTGGAGAGCAGGCTGGATGCCCTTCAGAGGCAGCTCCACAGGTGAGGCTGGCTCCTGGTGTTGAGGGGTGGGCTTGGTGGGCTGTGTGTGATCGGTGGGTTCCCCGTAGTGTGACACGGTGAAGGGAGGGTGTGTTCTGTGTGGGTCTTTCTGTGTGTGCGCCGCCTTGACCTTCTCCTTCCATTCAGGGCCGAGACCTGGGCTGCAGACCTAGAGAGAGGAGGGAGGCTGGGCTGGACCCACCGGCTGGTCCATAGGGCGGTCCCGAAGTCACAGCTGCTGGGGTCTCCACACCCCCAAGAGCCAGAGCACCCTCCTCCTTCTTGCCCCAGGCTGGAGACCAGGCTGAGCGCAGACATGGCCACTGTCCTGCAGCTGCTACAGAGACAGATGACTCTGGTCCCACCTGCCTACAGCGCTGTGACCACCCCCGGGCCCGGTCCCACGTCCGCCGCCTCCCTGCTGCCTGTGAGCCCTGTACCCACCCTCACCCTGGACTCGCTTTCTCAGGTAAGTTCCAAAGCCCTCCCCACGCCCAGGACACCCCGGCCTCGCCTTCTCTGCCCCAGTTCCACCCCAAACCTGCTCTGCTGTCCTTTGGCTCGGCACTGGGCCGCAGCTTCTTCCTGCCCCCATTTCTGCCCTCATCCCAGATGGCGCTCTTGGAGGAAGGCTTCCTCGGGAGCTGTGGGCACAGGGGAAGGCCCCCCAAGGAGAGCCCCCCAAGCCAAAGCCCCCCAAAAGCGGGGCAGAGGAAACCAGCAGGCTGAGAGGTGTCACCTAAATGACCAGATCTACTCAAGGTGTCTGTGTTGTGGCCATGAGGGGTCTCCTGAGGAGGGGGCCGGGTGGGCCAGACGCCCTGTGATGGGGCTGCGTGCCCACAGGGTCCGAGCTCCCTGCCGTGACGGGCGCTGCTCAGTTCTGGCTCTGTGGCCAACCAGTGGCTGTCACGCTGGCTGCCTCGCAGGGCTGTCTGGAGGGCTTTGGCTAAGCCCCAGGGTAGCACTTGTGGCCCGCATCTCCTCTCTTCTGCTGGAGTGGGCCTCTGTTGCCCTTTGTCCTCTCCTGAGTGGACATGTGTGTTCCCAGTCTTCTGACAAGACAGCTGTGCCTGGGCCCCAAGAAGGGGCTCTTCTGGCTCCTAGAGGTCGCCTGGGATCTGCTCCCCCCTTCCTCTGGCATCTGCTCCCCCTCCCATATGCTGCCTGCTCCTGTTTGCAGACACCAGGGCCCACGTCAGCAAACGTGCCAGTCTCCCTTCACGGCCTCCCCCGCGGAGATCTCCCAGCACACTCGTCAGCATCCGCAAACCCCTCCCGCCTGCCCTGGCACTCTCCCTGGCCTTCTGAGGCCTGGCCGCCAGCCTGCCTCTGTTTCTAGGTCCCTGAGTTCTTTCTAGATGGGAGGAAGGAGCCTCATTTCTTTTTGTCCCAACTCAGGGCCCCGTATTCTGGGTTGGGTTTGGATTCATCTGCTGTGTTCCCTGGGGAAGGGAGTGGCTGCAGCCTGGAGTGCCCCCTGGGTCACGGATGGCTCCCCGGGCTCCCAGCTGCGCAGCTGGGCTCTTGCCTGTGGAGAATGCATTTCTCTGCTTGCAGCCTCGGCACCCCCCCCTTCATGCTCCATGTGCTGCCCTGTGTGCCTTGGCCCTTTTCCTTGTCCCCTCCGGCCCTCTTCTGTCCTCCAGTCCTCTGTCCCTGGAACCTCCTGGTCCTCTCTGCCTCATCCGCAGTCTTCCTCCTCTGCTCACGCTGTGTTCTCTGCAGGTTTCCCAGTTCCTGGCGTTTGAGGAGCTCCCCCCGGGGGCCCCAGAGCTCCCCCAAGACGGTCCCCCTCGACGCCTCTCCCTGCCGGGCCAGCTGGGGGCCCTCACCTCCCAGCCCCTGCACAGACATGGCTCAGACCCGGGCAGTTAGTGGGGCTGCCCGGTGTGGACACGTGGCTCACCCATGGTTCAGTGCACTGCCTGGGCCCCTCCCCTCAGAGGCCCTGCCCGGGAGGCCCTGGCCAAGAAAGGGGAGAGGAACGTGAAGGCACAGCCCCTCCCTCAGCCCTCGGGACCATCTCCGCCTGCAGCCCCCTGGGCCCCCACAGGAGGGGCAGGGGCAGGGGACAGGGCCGGGCAGTGGATGGGGGTCTGTGGTCTCCCCACTGCCCTGGGGGCATTAGCTGGTCTAACTGCCCGGAGGCACCGGCCCTGGGCCTTAGGCACCTCAAGGACTTTTCTGCTATTTACTGCTCTTATTGTTAAGGATAATAATTAAGGATCATATGAATAATTAATGAAGATGCTGATGACCATGAATAATAAATAATTATCCTGAGGAGACTCGTGCGGTGCTGGGAGGGGGGAAGGGGGGCCCTTCGGCACACGCTGTATCCTGTGGTCACACTCACACTCGTGTGCGCACGCGCACTGGGGTCTCGGGGACTCTGGGCGCATCTGCGCGCACAGGGCCTGCAGGGGCTGTCTGGAGCATGCACCGAGGGTGTTCCCTGGGGGCTGATGTGGGTCACCTCTGGGGACTCCTGTGTCTGTGGGGCCCTGCTTCCTGTGGCCGTGGATTCAGGATAGCAAAGAACCACCTGGATTGTTTTGAATAGAGAGGTCATCCTAGTGGGATGCCAGGCCTGTGTCCAGGCCCTCAGGGTCATGTTTTGCTGGGTGGCATCCCGGCTCCCAGGGCTGGCCCTGCTGACTGATAACGCGGCCCTACACTGTCCTGTTGCCTTACACACTTCTCGGGCCCAGCCCACACTGACCCTGACCTGGTGCTGTATTGGTTCCTTCTGACTCACGTCCCCTTGGCCTTATCTTGACCTTAACTCAGACTCACGTGGACCCAGTATAGTTGGGCCCCATAGCACCCCAGTTCTGGGCACACTGCTCTTCTAGCCCCAGCAGAGCTCCTGGGTGTCTGGCTGCAGATGGGCCCCGCCTTGGTCACGGTAGTCTCCTGAGCACCTGTGATCCTTGGCCACAGACTTGCTGCCTAGAGAGGGTGGAATTTTTTGAGTGGCTCATTGCCATTAGTGGGGGGGGCCAGTCACAGTCCCGGGGCCAGGGAAGGGTTGTGCACGCACACACACACACACACACACTCATGTGCTGCTGGGCTTTTGAGGACACATCCTCCTGGAGCCTCTGCTGGCCCTGACTATGGCAGGCACCTGCTGGCCAGCAGGAGGAGCCGAGGGGCAGTGGCCAGCTCTGTTTATAGGCAACAGTGCTGCGGCAGGCCTCTGGAGCTCACAGAGTGGTTTCCTACTCAACCCCCCACAACTCCTGACCCTTGGCAGTGGGTTTGTTAACTGGCTTTAAAATAAAATGTGATTGTTCTTACTGCCTGTGGCTGGGGTGGGGTGGGCGATGGGAGCAGAGACCCCAGTCTCTGAGCAGCAGGAGGGTTCTTGCTGTGCCCAGAGCAGGGAGGAGAGCAGGGAGAGAATCTCCCTCTGCCCAGGTGACTCTGCCCCAGGGCCCTGGCTCCCCTCCTGGGATCTGCCGCACATGCTCATCACTTGGGTGGTCATGGGACTTCCTGGTGGGTTGATGTATGCGATGTAGGGGGTGGGGGGTGGGGCAGAGACAGACCCTAGCAGAGGTGACCCTGAGGCTGCCGCTGAGAAGTCATGTACAGACAGCTTAGTGCCCCTGGCACACCGGGTCCGTGTGAGCTGGGCCAAGGGCCGGTGCTCAAATGTTGGCTCCATCCTTGTTACCGTCCGCCCTTGGCCTTAGCGTATCCTCGTCCGGGAGCTCAGCTACGTTCACACCACTCTGCTCTGGTGCAGGGGTGGAGGCTGGGGGAGCCTGGGAGAGGGGCTGGGGGCCATCCCAGTGAGTCAGGGCTGGTGCCGGTGGGCGCCTGGTGGGGAGGGAGCACCATGCCAGCCCCCGCAGTCGGCCACTGGCCGCATGTGGACTCCGGCACTTGTCTGTGATGAAAGCACGTGGATGTTCCGGGGGGGTCAGTCTGCTCAATCTATACGGGGTTGCTGCAAGGGTGGTTCGGATGCCCCGTGCCAGGTCCCTGCTGGCTGCCACCTGCTGAGGTTCGAGGGTGGGTGGAGGGCAACATTTACTGGATCATTCTACCAGTCCAGGTGCACCTAGGTGCTCGGTCCCTGTGACATTTAGCCCTCGGGGGTAGGAGTAGTCATTCCAAGTGGGAAGATGAAGGCTCAGCATGGGCAGTGACTGGCGGGTGCTCACACTGCTGATGGGTGACGGCACAACTTCAGACTGCACGGGAGGAGTGACAGTGATCCTCCGGGCAACACACTGGGGCTGACACTCACTGGCCACAGGACGCAGGCTCAAACCTGGGCCGTGTGGGTCTGAAAGGCAGGCAGGGCTGCTGTGACTGGGAGTGCACCACAGTTTGGGAGCCTTGCAGGGAGACACCCCCAACTCCCATTCCTAGCCTGCTCTGCCCCTTCCCGCTCTGGGCCAGGTGACAGCCCCCTCCTCCTGCCAGCCCCGGATCATGGTCTGCCCAATGCACATGAGGAATGCTATAAACCACAGCTGTACCTGCAGCCCCGAAGGTCAAGTTTTTGGGCAGGGTCTGCCCAAAGCAGAAGGTGGCCATGATCACCTGTAGTGGGGCCCTGGGTCCAGACTGGCTGCACCTTACGGGGTCCTTGTTGCATCCCTGAGACCTGAGGGCTCTCAGGTGTGTGGGAGAAGGGTGGTTGCAGCTCTAGCTCCTGTCTTTTAGCTGGGAGTACAGCCTTACAGGCTACGGCCCTCCGGGGACCACCCTTGCTCTCTGCATCGCCCAGTCTTTTAATGTCCATCTCATCTAATTTTTATTTATTTATTTAATTTTGTAGAAACCATCAGTATATATGTTTTGGAAGGGAGATGAAGGGCCATCAGAAGCCAGTAGCCTGGGAGCCTGGTAAAAGGGCGCCTTAGGGGAATCATTCCTGGAGCCCAGAAAGAGAGACAAGAAGGAGGCACGGGGACCACTGTGCAGCCCTCTGCACACTAGGCTGTTCCTCTCCTGGCCTGAAGCGGTAGATAGGGAGCAGCATGGGCATGGGGCCTGTTCATTCTGCGGGGCCTAGAACAATACTTCGCACTGGGATGTGCTGTGTTTCCTGAATTGATGGATGGACAGACAGATGGACGGATGGATGGATGGACGGACGGATGGATGGATGGACGGATGGATGGATGAATACAAACACTGCCCTCCTCCCAGGGACAGAGACCCTTCGACTGGACAGGCAGGGGCTGGGGAAGGCCTCCCATGATTGGCAGAAGGAGGGCATCTTCCCAGGGCTCTCCTCTCACCTTGCACCCTCCCCTGTCACCAAGTTCTCCTCCATGCCAGTCCTCATGTCTGCTCAGTACAGTTCTGTGGCAACTGCACACTGCCCCAGACCCATTCTCTGGTTTCCCCTGTCACCTGGGCTCCCAGAGCCACAAGGAATTTGGTGGAGGGAAAGGGAAAGGTGAGGGTAAGTCACCTCCTCTCCTGCAGAGCCGGGCTCCCAAGAGTTGGGGATTTGTGGTCCAGAGCTGAGGGTTTTTCCAAATCAAGAGGGCCAGAAGGGTGGGTTTGGGGCTGAAAGAGGCTGCGGTGGGCAAGGAAAATGATCTGGGCAGGAAGGCAGGCAGCAGGGCTTGGAGCTGGAGAGTGGTCAGGGGTTGGGATAGGACCTGATGACAGCATGGGACCAGGCTGCTTCCCCCCACCTCCACCTCTGCACCTGAAGGTCCAGGAGCTGAGTGGGGCCCTGACAGTGTCCTCGTCTGGGAATGCAGCCACTGCTCAGGGTCCAGGTGCAAGCTTGGCCCTGCACCTGTCCTTACCTGGATTCTCACCCCCGCTCAGCCCAGACAGGGGCAGCTCTCACATTTTTTAAAAAGATTTTATTTATTCATTTTACAGACAGAGATCACAAGTAGGCAGAGAAGTAGGCAGAGAGAGAGGAGGAAGCAGGCTCTCCACTAAGCAGAGAGCCCGATGTGGGGCTCGATCCTAGGACCCTGGGATCATGACCTGAGCCGAAGGCAGAGGCTTTAACCCACTGAGCCACCCAGGGGCCCCAGCTCTCACATTTCATGAACACAAAAGAGTAACTGATACTCACTGAGCGTGTCCTTAGTGGTGAGTGTTATTCCCACTGCCTGAAACCAAAGCCCAAGAGGCTGAAGTCACTTGCCAGACAGCAGCTTCAGACTGGAGTGGGAGTGTGGACCCACCGGGCCAAACCTCCACCTGCTTGTTTAATTCTTGGGCACGCTGCTGCCCTTGCTCTAGGGACAGTGACTAGGAGACCTTTGCAAGAGTCTGGGATTTTGAGAAACTTTTCTCTCCTGAAGACTTTTGTAGCTTCTCCTTTGTCTGGAGGGCCCTTTGTTTGGTGAATTCCTGCTGGTCCTCAGGTGATTCTTGTAAGAAATGCTTGGATCACCCCCTCCCTGGAGCTGGGGGCTCCCCTGTGCTACTCCAGCATCCTCTGCTCTCCCTATCCTCCCCACCCCTGACCCTGAACTGCCAGATCTGGGGGGCTTATTGCCTCTGTGCTACACTGTGTCCCTGTCTGTTTCCCTCCAGCACCAAGCACAGTGGCTCTCCCAGAGCAGGCACTGAGCTGTGTCCTAAAGGGATTCTGGATTTGGGTAGTGATTAGCAGAAAAATCCTTAACATCAAAAGGGTCCCCATACTTGACTCTAGGGAGTTGTGTCTTCCAGGCTTGAGGCATGAGGGGTGAGCAAGTGGCCCAGGGTTTCTGGCACTCCCTGAATCTCTCCTGCTATGAGCAGACATGGATCTGGTACCCCGGAAGTGGCCCTAAGGGCCTGCGTTCTTTACGTCTTCCACCTTGTTCTCTTGGCTCAACTCAACACTTGGGGTTGGGGCCCAGCTCTGAGTTACAATTAGAGACCTTGTCCTGTACCCTCTGGAGCTGGAATCCCTGCTGGTGGGCATCTCAGGGCATCTCTGGACATCCCGTGATGGCCTCTGCTCATCTGGGCTTTGGGGAGCCCCTGCTCTACTTCCCAGCACCACCCTCTCGGGTGCCATGTCCCCAGCTTGACCAAACCTTCAGAGGTAGCCATATAGCCTGGCTGATTTTTCTAGGGTCTGTTCTCTGCAGGGCTGGGGAGAAGAAGGTCGGATGTCAGGCCCTTTCTGCCACTCGCCTGCCCATGCTTCATCAGCAGAGGGACCAGAGTGGGCCCAGGCCCTAAAGGGAGAGATGGCCTGTTTGCCTGCAGGACACAAGGTCCTTAGTCCTTTCCAGACTCGCCTGCCCTTATACTTCCCCTGCTCTGTGCCTGACACTCCAGCCACATGAGATCAGGTCCTGTTAACTGTGCTCGTGTTCTCCCTGCATTTGCTCCATCCTTCCCTCTTCTTGGAAAGCAAACTCTGTTGTTTCCGGTCTGGGGAAATCCATCCATCCTTCAAGTCCTAGCTCAGATGTTGCCTCCTGCAGGACACGTCTCTGGGCTTCTCTGTGGATCTAAGCTTCTGTGTAGCTCTGGCCTCAGACCCGTGTTAGAGTCCACACCATGTTGCACCTGTTGTTTTGTCTCTGTTCCGAAAGGGGACGGGTGAGTATTGGTCAACTTTACATCTCCTCCAAGACCCCTCCCTCATGGTCCTGGGGAGACTTTGCGGGCACTTTGACAGCATGTCTTGTTCCCAGTGTCCAGTTTCCAACTGGCCTCTGTGTATCGGGCTCCCACTAGTGCTCTCTGTGTGCCTGCCCATTAGTCCTCTGATGGTCAAGGCTGAGGGAGAGTCCTCTTAGGGTTTTTCAGTTCCAATTTTGGGTCTGTGGGATACATATTACCCCCAAGTGGTGGACAGTCCCTTGGGAACTGGAGAGTACTCAGCCTGACTGCCCAGGTGAGACCTTACCTGCTTGTATGGTAAGAGGCGTCTTCCTCGGTGTCCTGCTGGTCTTACCACATAGGGACCATATCATCTAGCTCAAGTTCTCAAAAAATACTAAACAAATTCGAAGCACAGAGACTTTTAAGGTGGTTATTTTGAGACGCTTTTATTTTTTTTTCGTTTTTAAATGAAGTTAACATAAATGTATTATTTGCCCCAGGGGTACAGGTCTGTGAATCATCAGTCTTACACAATTCACAGCACGCACCATAGCACATACCCTCCCCAATGTTCATAACCCAGCCACCCCATCCCTACCCCCCTCACCCCCCAGCAACCCTCAGCTTGTTTCCTGAGATTAAGAGTCTCTTATGGTTTGTCTCTCTCCTGATCCCATCTTGTTCCATTTTTTCCCTCCCTACCCCCCATGAACCCCTGCCCTGCCTCTCAGATTCTTCATATCGGAGAGATCATATGATAATTGTCTTTCTCTGATTGGCTTATTTCGCTCAGCATAATACCCTCTAGTTCCATCCATGTCATTGCACATGGCAAGATTTCATTTCTTTTGATGGCTGCATAGTATTCCATTGTGTATATATACCACATCTTCTTTATCCATTCATCTGTGGATGGACATCTAGGTTCTTTCCATAGTTTGGCTATTGTAGACATTGCTGCTATAAACAATCGGGTGCACGTGCCCCTTCGGTTCACTATGTTTTTATCTTTAGGATAAATACTCAGTAGTGTGATTGCTGGGTCATAGGGTAGCTCTATTTTCAACTTTTTGAGGAACCTCCATACTGTTTTCCAGAGTGGCTGCACCAGCTTGCATTTCCATCAATAGCATAGGAGGGTTCCCTTTTCTCTGCATCCTCGCCAACATCTGTCGTTTCCTGATTTGTTAATTTCAACCATTCTGACTGGTGTGAGGTGATATCTCACTGTGGTTTTGGTTTGTATTTCCCTGATGCTGAATGATATTGAGCACTTTTTCATGTGTCTGTTGGCCATCTGGACGTCTTCTTTGCAAAAATGTCTGTTCATGTCTTCTGCCCATTTCTTAATTGGATTATTTGTTCTTTGGGTATTGAGTTTGATAAGTTCTTTATAGATTTTGGATACTAGCCCTTTATCTGATATGTCATTTGTGATTATCTTCTCCTATTTGTCAGTTGTCTTTTGGTTTTGTTGACTGTTTCCTTTGCTGTGCAAAAGCTTTTGATCTTGATGAAGTCCCAGTAGTTCATTTTTGCCCTTGCTTCCCTTGCCTTTGGTGATGTTTCTAGGAAGAAGTCGCTGTGGCTGAGGTTGAAGAGGTTGTTGCCTGTGTTCTCCTCAAGGATTTTGATGGATTCCTGTCTCACATTGAGGTCCTTCATCCATTTTGAGTCTATTTTTGTGTGTGGTGTAAGGAAATGGCCCAGTTTCGTTCTTCTGTATGTGGCTGTCCAATTTTCCCAACACCATTTGCTGAAAAGACTGTCTTTTTTCCATTGGACATTCTTTCCTGGTTTGTCGAAGATTAGTTTACCCTAGGGTTGAGGGTCCATTTCTGGGTTCTCTATTCTGTTCAATTGATCTATGTGTCTGTTTTTGTGCCAGTACCATACTGTCTTGATGATGACAGCTTTGTAATAGAGCTTGAAGTCTGGAATTGTGATGCCACCAACTTTGGTTTTCTTTTTCAACATTCCTCTGGCTATTCGGGGTCTTTTCTGGTTCCATATAAATTTTAGGATTGTTTGTTCCATTTCTTTGAAAAAAATGGATGGGATTTTGGTAGGGATTGCATTAAATGTATAGATTGCTTTAGGTAGCATAGGCATTTTTACAATATTTGTTCTTCCAAACCATGAGCATGGAACATTTTCCCATTCTTTGTGTCTTCCTCAATTTCTTTCATGAGTACTTTATAGTTTTCTGAGCACAGATTCTTTGCCTCTCTGGTTAGGTTTATTACCAGGTATCTTATGGTTTTGGGTGCAATTGTAAATGGGATCAACTCCTTAATTTCTCTTTCTTCTGTCTTGCTGTTGGTGTATAGAAATGCAACTGAGTTCTGTGCATTGATTTTATATCTTGACACTTTACTGAATTCCTGTATGAGTTCTAGCAGATTGGGAGTGGAGTGTTTTGGGTTTTCCACATAAAGTATCATATCATCTGCAAAGAGTGAGAGTTTGACTTCTTTGCCAATTCAGATGACCTTTATTTCTTTTTGTTGTCTGATTGCTGAGGCTAGGACTTCTAGAACTATGTTGAATGGCAGTGGTGATAGTGGACATCCCTGCCGTGTTCCTGACCTTAGGGGAATAGCTCTCAGTTTTTCCCCATTGAAAATCATATTCACTGTATTTTTTCATTGATGGCTTTGATGATATTGAGGTATGTGCCCTCTATCCCTACACTGTGAAGAGTTTTGATCAAGAAAGGATGCTGTACTTTGTCAAATGCCTTTTCTGCATTTATTGATAGTATCATATGTTTCTTGTTCTTTCTTTTATTAATGTATTGTATCACATTGATTGATTTGTAGATGTTGAACCAACCTTGCATCCTAGGAATAAATCCCATTTGGTCATGGTGAATAACCCCTTTAATGTACTGCTGGATCCTATTGGCTAGTATTTTGGTGAGAATTTTTGTATCCGTGTTCATCAAGGATATTGGTCTGTAATTCTCCTTTTTGATGGGGTCTTTGTCTGGTTTTGGGATCAAGGTAATAATGCTGGTCTCATAAAGTGAGTTTGGAAGTTTTCATTCCATTTCTATTTTTTGGAATAGTTTCAGGAGAACAGATATTAATTCTTCTTTAAATGTTTGGTAGAATTCCCCTGGAAAGCCATCTGGCCCTGGGCTCTTGTTTGTTGGAAAATTTTTGATGACTGCTTCAATCTCCTCACTGGTCATGGGTCTGTTCAGGTTTTCTATTTCTTCTGGTTCAGTTGTGGTAGTTTGTATGTCTCTAGGAATGCATCCATTTCTTCCAGATTGTCAAATTTGCTGGTGTAGAGTTGCTCATAATATGTTCTTATAATTGTTTTTATTTCTTTGGTGTTGGTTGTGATCTCTCCTCTTTCATTCTTGATTTTATTTTATTTATTTTTTTAATGTTTAAGCTTTTTTTTTTTTTTAAAGATTTTATTTATTTATTTGTCAGAGACAGAGGGAGAGAAAGCAAGCGAGCACAGGCAGACAGAGTAGCAGGCAGAGACAGAGGGAGAAGCAGGCTCCCTGCCGAGCAAGGAGCCCGATGTGGGACTCGATCCCAGGACGCTGGGATCATGACCTGAGCCAAAGGCAGCCGCTTAACAAACTGAGCCACCCAGGCGTCCCACATTTATGATTTTATTAATTTGGGTCCTTTCTCTTTTCTTTTTGATAAGTCTGACCAGGTGTTTATCAGTCTTATTAGTTCTTTCAAAGAACCAGTTCCTAGGTTCGTTGATTTGTTCCACGGTTCTTTTGGTTTCTATTTTATTGATTTCTGCTCCGATTTTTATTATTTCTCTTCTCCTGCTGGGTTTAGGCTTTCTTTGCTGTTCTTTCTCCAGTTCCTTTAGGTATAGGGTTAGGTTGTGTACTTGAGAACTTTCTTGTTTCTTTCTTTCTTTCTTTCTTTTTTTTAAAAGATTTTATTTATTTATTTGAGAGAGAGAGAGCGAGAGTGAGAGAGAGAGAGAGAGGATGAGCATGAGAGGGGAGAAGCAGACTCCCTGCTGAGCAGAGAGCCCTATGTGGGACTCGATCCCTACACTCCAGGATCATGACCTGAGCCAAAGGCAGTTGCCCAACCAACTGAGCCACCTAGGCGCCCCCTTTCTTGTTTCTTGAGAAAGGCTTGTATTGCTATATACTTTCCTCTCAGGACCACCTTTGCTGTGTCCCACAGATTTTGAACAGTTGTGTTTTCATTTTCATTTGTTTCCATGAATTTTTAAAAATTTTCTTTAATTTCCTCATTGACCCGTTCATTCTTTGTAGGATGATCTTTAGCCTCCATGTATTTGAGTTCTTTCCAACTTTTCCTCTTATGATTGAGTTCTAGTTTCAGAGCATTGTGGTCTGCAAATATGCAGAGAATGATCCAATCTTTTGGTACCAGTTGAGACCTGATTTGTGACCCAGGATGTAAGATGTAATCTAATCTATTCTGGAGAATGTTCCATGTGCACTAAAGTAGAATGTGTAGTGATATAGTAGAATATATATATATATATATATATATATATATATATATATATATATTCAATGTATGTAGTATATAGTAGTATAGAGTAGAATGTGTAGTAGAGTAGTATTCTTTTGTTTTGGGATAGAATATTCTAAATATATCTGTGGTGTCCATCTAGTCCAGTGTGTCATTTAAATCCTTTATTTCTGGGTGCCTGGGTGGCTCAGTTGGTTAAGCCACTGCCTTAGACTCAGGTCATGATCCCGGAGTCCTGGGATCAAGTACCATATCAGGCTTCCCCTGCTTTGCAGGGAGCCTGCTTCTTTCTCTCCTTCTGCCTCTCCCCCTGATTGTACTCTCTCTCTCTCTGTGTCAAATAAATAAATAAATAATTAAAATCTTTAAAGCCTTTATTTCCTTGTTGATCTTTTGCTTAGATGATCTGTCCATTTCAGTGAGGGGGGTGTTAAAGTCCCCTACTATTATTGTATTATTGTTGCTGTGTTTCTTTGATTTTGTTATTAATTAGTTTATATAATTGGCTGCTCCAATGTTAGGGGCATAGATATTTAAAACTGTTAGATCTTCTTGTTGGGAAGACCCTTTAAGTATGATGTAGTGTCCTTCTCCATCTCTTATTATGGTCTTTGGCTTAAAATCTAATTTATCTGATATAAGGATTGCCACCTCAGCTTTCTTTTGATGTCCATTAGCATGGTAAATTGTTTTCCACCCCCTCACTTTAAATCTGGAGGTGTCTTTGGGTCTAAAACGAGTTTCTTGTAGACAGCAATATTGATGAGTCTTTTTTTTTTAATCCATTCTGATACCCTGTGTCTTTTGATTGGGGCATTTAGCCTATTTACATTCAGGGTAACTATTGTAAGATAGGAATTTAGTTCCATTGAATTGCCTGTAAGGTGACTGTTACTGTATATTGTCTCTGTTCCTTTCTGGTCTGTTACTTTTAGGCTCTCTCTTTGCTTAGAGGACCCCTTTCAATATTTCCTGCAGGGATGGTTTGGTGTTTGCAAATTCTTTTAATTTTTGTTTGTTCTGGAAGCTTTCTATCTCTCCTTCTATTTTCAGTGACAGCCTAGCTGGATATAGTATTCCTGGCTGCATATTTTTCTCGTTCAGTGCTTTGAATGTATCATGCCAGTCCTTTCTGTCCTGCCAGTCTCTGTGGATAGGTCTGCTGCCAATCTAATATTTCTACCATTGTGTGATACAGACCTCTTGTCCCGAGCTGCTTTCAGGATTTTCTCTTTGTCACTAAGACTTGTACATTTTCTATTAGATGATAGGATGTGGACCCATTTTTTTTAATCAATTTTTGAGGGGGGTTCTCTGCGCCTCCTGGATTTTGATGCTTGTTCCCTTTGTCAGATTAGAGAAATCCTCTACTGTAATTTGCTCCAATATACCTTCTGTCCCTCTCTCTCTTTCTTCTTCTTCTGGGATCCTGATAATTCTAATACTTTTTTGTCTTATGGTATCACTTATCTCTTGAATTCTCCCCTCGTGGTCCAGTAGTTGTTTGTCTGTTTTTTGCTCAGCTTCTTTATTCTCCATCATTTGGTCTTCTATATCACTAATACTCTTTTCTGCTGCATTTATCCTAGCAGTAAGAGCCTCCATTTTTGATTGTACATCATTAATAGCTTTTTTGATTTCAACTTGGTTATATTTTAGTTCTTTTATTTCTCCAGAAAGGGATTTTATTTCTCCAGAGAGGGATTTTCTAATATCTTCCATGCTTTTTCTAAACCCAGCTAGCACCTTCATAACCATCATTCTGAACTCCAGTTTTGACATATTACTAATATCTGTATTGATTAGGTCCCTAGCTGTTGGTACTGCCTCTTGTTCTTTTTTTTTTGTGATGAGTTTTTCCACCTTGTCATCTTATCCAGATAAGAATAGATGAATGAGAGAACAAAATATGAAAAGGTAGCAACTACCCCAGAAAAATATACTCTAACCAAATCAGAAGAGACCCCAAACCAGGGGAAAATATAGGGGGGATATATATATATATATATATATATATATATATATATATTAATATTTTAGACTGGTGAATAGAACAGAACCACACACCTGATTTCGGGTGTGTTTTGGTCTGTTAGAAGAAACTACCTCCCAAAATTTTAAAGAAAGAAAAACTTATATATATACACACAAAAATAATAGTAAACATGATGAAGAGATGGGATATGACTGTAAAGATGAAAATTTAAAAAGATTCTAAAAAAGAAATTGATAAGATAAGAAGTTGGTTGAAAAAAGAAAAAGAAAAAGAACAAAGAATGAGATCAGGCTGGAGACTAGAACAAAGCCATGCACTAGATTTAGAGTATATTTTGATCAATTAGAAAAAAAATTGTATCCCAAAATTTTAAAGAGAAAAAAATCTGTATGTATACAAAAAATAAGGTTAAATAGAATGAAGGGATAAAATATGACTATAACAATGAAAATTTAAAAAGATTTTTTAAAAGGGATTGATAAGATAAAATAGTTAAAAACATTAAAATAGGAAAGAGGAAATATTTTAAAAAATAGCATAAGAAATAAATCAAATTTAAAAATTTAACTTTGAAAGACTAAAGGATCATGGGGAAAAAAGCTATGAATTCTATGTGTTGCTTTCCTCAGCTATCGAGTTCCACAGTTCTTATTGGTTGGTCTTGGTTGAACTTGGTCTTGGCTGGATGTTCTTGCTGATCTTCTGTGGGAGGGGCCTGTTGCCATGATTCTCAAATGTCTTTGCCCAAGAAGGAATTGCACTGCTCTTGCTGGGGGCCAGGCTAAGTAATCTGCTCAGGTTGGCTCTCAGGAGATTTGTTCCCTGAAGGCTTTCTGTAGAGCTCTGGAGGACGGGAATGAAAATGGCAGCCTCCCAGTCTCCGCCTGGAGGAGCTGAGAGCCCAGGGCTCACTCCTCAGTGTGCCCTGGGAGAAAAGCGCTCAATCCCTCCCGTCTCCCTAGTTTCTGGCTGTGCTCTGATCTCCCCTGGCCTGTGACTGAGCCTTTCTGTCTCTGATGCACAGTTGCCCGTTTGGAGTCTCCAAACCCAACAGATTCCTCCATGTGCTCCTTTGCGGCTCCTCCCAGAGCAGGAAGGTGAGTCTCCCCAGATCTGCTGCTTGTGGGGTCTCCGCTTGAAGAGCAGTGGCCCGACTGTGCCTCTGATCATGGTTTAAAGTAACCCCGAGCTGAGAGCTCAGTCCTCGGCTCTGTCTCTGCCGCCGGCTTCCCCAATACAATACCTGGCAGCTCTGCCACACCCAGGCCACTGGTCTTTCTGTGACCCCGTGGCGCCTGAGACCATACTGTCCCCATGAGGGCTCCACCCCCGCTTAGCCTCTGGAGGGACTCAGTGAAGCAGACTTCTACAACTTTCGATTTTGTGCTCCGCTGCTCCACCGCTTGCCAGGAGCTGGCCCCCCACCCACCGTGGTCTCTTTCCTGTATGTCACCTTGGATTCATTTCTCTGAGTGTCCTACCTTCTGGAAAGTGGTCGCTTTTCTGTTCCTAGAGTTGCTGCTCTTCTTCTCTTTGATCTCCTGTGGAGTTTGTAGGTGTTCAGAGTGGTTTGATAACTATCTAACTGAACTCCTGGGACCTGATGATATTTCAATCTCCTACTCCTCCGCCATCTTGCTCCTCCCCCTCTTGAGACACTTAGAGAATTGCATGTCATCAAAGAGTGGCTGGTGTGAAAATTAATGATGATTTAGTAAAAGATTGGCTAGTAACAGTTTCCTTAACGCTGCACGGGTGCATGATCTTAAACCCCCCAAAAGCTCAAATTTTCTTGATTTATCAGTGCAGGAGCTTTTTTCAATAAAGTGATTCTTGATACCGTATTTTCTTAAAAGTACAGTTCAAGTTTTTGTTGTTGTTAACTTTTGTCTTCCAAATTAAAAAAGAATATATTCCGAGACATTTGTTTAATCAGCTTCATTATTTTATAATCACACCTTATAAGTGAGTCAGAAATCTATAAGAGCCATTGCTAAGAGACCGGAGCAGAAGAATTTAGCACAACTGTCTTACCATTATTTTAAAATTAGCAATAGCATAAGGTCTGGCTGCAAAAGACTTAGATGCTAACTGGCAAGAAAATCAGTCATTAGGGAAACAGTCTGGAGAGGGCTTGCACAACTAAGCCACCATATGTAATGGCTTTGCTTCCTCTTCCTGCTCCACCGGGAGCTGACAACTGGAGAATCAGAGGGAGCTTGATGATTAGGGACACTAGGAAGGTCAAATGGGGCTGTTCTCACCATCTTAAGCAGCCTAAGTGGAATAAAACACTTGGCAGATGGGAAAATGACTGCAGAGTGCTTATTTTAATGTCAGACTGCCCTAGGCATCTTGGAATTGTGACCGTCCTGCAGAGAAGTTGGTTTTATGTGGGGCGCTGAGTGACCATTAAGAAGAGTTATTCTTGGGGCTGGTGTGAAGATTGTGGGGAATGAGGATTGGTTAAGAAGCCATTAGTGACATGACTCAGCTGCCCTCTGTCTGCCAGCCCTCAGTGAGTGCTTCCCTTAGAATGATAAGAAATGGGTCATGTCCCATCCCACAGAGAGAAGGGTATGCCCAGTGCCTCCCCATGTCTCTGTGAAGGTCCAAGGGGTGAGGCTTCTGTTCTGGGCTAATTCCCCTGTGACTTGCGTCTCTGTGGGCACCTGTCTCATAAGCTGGAGACCCCTATGTCTCCTGCCACCCTCTTCCATGCCACCCTGACTCAAGCCAGACACTTCCTCCGACCCACTTCAAAGTCCCAAAGCTCCATTCACTAAAGGCTGTCATGCACAGTCTTTGATTATTGAAGATGTGGGCTTGTTGTGGGTGAAGTTATCTCACTGTGCAGCCCGGAAAACACCTGAAAAGATGATCTCAGACATTCCAGTTCTAAATTCTTGGCTGCCTCCTCCCCAGTGCCTTTCTCATTGGCTGACCTCCTTCCTTGTTCTTCTAAGACCCTCTTGGTTGGTTCGCATCTTTCTGAAGACAATTCTCTGCCTCTTCTTTTTCCCTACTTCTCTGGCCTGCTCCCAGACATTCAGATCTCCCCACAGTGGTTTGGGCGGATACACTCAAGTTTCTCCAGGCTCTTCTCAGCAGACATTGCCCAAAGCTCTACTCTTCTTCCAAGAGACCCTTCCAAGCTACTGGGATGTTATCCAGATATACATTGATGGACCCAGAGATGAACTAACCATGGCCCTACAAGGCAGAGGTGGCTGAGGAAAGCCCTTTCCTTCCGTCCCTCCCACCCTCCTCCTTTCTTTCCTTCCTTTCTTCCTCCCTCCCTCCCTCCTTCTTTCCTTTCTTCCTTCCTTCCTTCCTTCATTCCATCTGTTCTTCCATGCCTGCCTTCCTTCCTTCCATGCCTTCCTCCCTTCTTTCCTTCCTTTCCTCCCTGCCCTCCCTCCTTCCTAATTAGCAAGCCTTTTTCCCACAACAATTAGTGATTCCTAACAAGGCCTCTAGCTCTAGAGGTGGGCACTTAGAGAGGTAGTGAAGAGCAGGCCCAGCAGACAGAGCCCGGGAGAACAGAGCATGGTCTGAATCTGAAGATGTCTTGGCTACATTCACACAGGCAGTCCTGGAGGGCATGAAGAAGTGCTTGATTTGAGGCCAAGCTATTCAGCCCAGGTCTTAGGAAAATTTGTTCATGAGCCATTTAGCTTTCCTCTTGCAGAGGCACAAAGTACAACTCCAGTTGAGGTCACTCTCTTGGGACCTCGCGAATTCGGTGAAGGAACTGGGCCTGGGAGGGACTGTAAGTGCCGTTGCTGATTAGAGACCCAAGTCACCTCAAACCCGGCCCTGAGGTGGGGCTGGGGGCAAAGCCCTGCTTGCAGAGGACGGACTCATGGCTTCTTGCTAGCTTTCTGCCAGCTGACCGGCAAACATCGAATGTTCTGGGTAACTGTTAAATTTGAAATGAATAAAATGCAGAAAAGCTGCAAGTAACTTTGGCAGAGAGGCAGCTCCTTTGACTAAATACTTGGTATTTTGGAAGTAACTGATCTGATGGGACCAGCACTCCCCTCTCTGCACACTGTCCTCACTGGACAGCATCTCCCCGGCTCCAGACCCTGGTGTAGCCCCTGTCGCTGGGACCAGTGCTACTGGACTTCCTGCCCTGCCACCTTGCTCTGGCCTGAGCAAACTGGACTGTCTGCAGGGGTGGTCACAAGCTCAGGCTCCAGTGTCTTGACTTTACAGCTCAACACAGAGCAGGATCATTTTCAATTCACATCTTTTTCTTGAGCTCCACCTAGCATGGCAGAAAGCCAGGAAAGGCCCGCAGAGAACAGAATTTATCCTTCTCAGTTTTCAGTGGAGAATGGGACCCAAAGTTGCCAAAGGCTGGAGGGTTAAGGGCGAGCCTGCTGCAGGCCAGTAGCTGTGTTAGACGCAAGGATGTTTGTGTGAGACCCAGCCATGCGTTTCAGCCTCTTGCAGTTCAGCTGCAAACCCTGGAGGGAAACATGAGGGATGACCAAGCCCCCACTGCTGTGAGTGGCCGCAGAGTGTCTTTCTTTGAGAGTCGAGTCCTCCTGTCCGTGACCCTCTGTGATGTTTCTGTGACATGCCCTGCTCCTCTGTCCTGGGCCAGCTCTTAGTTGTGAGAGCTGTGTTGGCCAAGCAGAGCTGGAATTTAGGAGAACAGCTCTCTAGTGTGGATGGAGATGCTCTCCTCGATAATGACATGTCCACTCCACGACTTCTCTGCTGAACACAGGTACGTCTTTTTAGCCCTAAGGAATAGAGGGGCTCCCAGTGGGGTTTCCACGGAGCGGGGCGGGGGCAAGCTGTCTAGAATGTGGCAAGAAAGAGCTGGTGCGCTTCCTTCAGCCTGTCTGTCATGTGACCTATTCCCAGTTTTCTCAATTCCAGATTTCTCCCCTGGATGCAAGACATCTCCTGACTCTTAAGGAGGTGTGTCAGCACCTTGCCCCTTGTCCAGCTCAGTATTGGTCAAGTAAAGCTTGTAATTTGGGGGAATGTTTGCTCTCCAGGAGCAGAGGCTCCCTCTGACTGTGATGTGTCTGGTTCCAGTCCTTGTCATCCTTTCTCCCCACAAGAAAGGTGGAAGCTGCCTCAGTTGGACCAGGGGTCTGCACAAATTACATCTTGGGACCCAGGTAAACTAGAGTTAGAAGCCATCTCTGTGCAGAGCCACCTAAGTGCCCCCTGCATACCTGAGACCTGATCTTACCTGTGGCTGCGCTCCCACCCCCCAGTGGGATGGGAAGCAAGATGACTCTTGCAAGGACTGAACTTGCATTTCTGGCTCAGGCTGGCTGGGGCAGGGGTTTTCTGAGTGGACACTCTTTGCTTCAGTAGTTACAGCAATGGCCCATCGTTCTCTGAAATCTTGCTCATGTAGGAGAGGAACCTACACATTTGGGATCTGAACTTGGCAGGGTCCCATATGTCCCCCAGCCCCTCGGACAGGGCCAGTCTGATGACAGTGCTAAGTAAGCCACACACTGACACATGATAGCAACCGGCACAGTCGTGGGGGGCCACTAGGAGCTGTGGCTCGGGGAGGGGGTTTCTCCAAAAGAGAGGGTCTACCAACAGAAGGTTAGGCTCCAGCCCCCAGAGGAGTATGAGGTGCGGGAGGAGTCTTAGTCCGAACGGGCTGTTGTAACAAACATACCACAGATCGGGTGGTTTATGAACAACAGCAATTCATTTCTCAAAGTCCTGGAGACTGACAAGTCCAAGATCAAGGTACAGTGGGTTCCGTATCTGGTGAGGGCCTGTGTCCTGGCTCACGGACGGCCGTCCTCCCACACGGAAGGGGCAGCGGGATCTCTTCTATCAGGCATGGGTCCCCTTCCTGGGGGCCCCACCCTCAGGTCTTGCTCACCTCCCAATGGCCCCACCTCCGAAGACCATCATCTTCAGCACTAAGTTTCAACATAGGAATTTTGGAGGGGACACAAACAGCTCACCACAGAATGGACCAGCTGTAGTGGGACACCATCACGTGGACCAGAGAGCCATGCACCCTGGCCCACACCGGTGGGTGTGTTCTTTTCATAGTTTCTTTTCATAGTTGAGTTCTTTTCATAGTTGAGAGTAGGATTTAAAAGCCCATGTTAAGGGTTAAAAATGATGAACCAGACCTGATGTAAACGAGGTTATTTTGGGGATACATTTTACTAGTTGCTGTTGTGGAGAGGCATTTTTCACCTTTGGCAAAATGAAATAGAAATCTGTGTTAATCTTGTCTTCCTAACACGACTATAAATTCCTTGAAGAGGGGCTGAGATGGAAGCTGACAGGAAGTGAGGGCAAGTCTCTCACCAGAGAGAAGCCGTGCTTCCTGACTCCTCCTGCGTCCCCTGTCCCCGAGCGAAGGAAATAGAAGCTGAATGCTTTCACGTTGCCCATTTTTGTCCTTGTTACTTGTCACAGACTGGCACAGGGCTGGGCTCAGGGCCGGCTGTTTGGCTGATTGAAAATGTCAGGGTTGGAAAAGTGGGCTGTGGGAAAACTCCACAAGTGGTGGAGGAGCCGGGAAAGGCTCGTGGGGCCACAAGGTCAGAGCTGGAAGGCTTGGAGGAGGACTTGGCTCCACCCTTTCAGAGACTGAGCCACTGAGCCCCAGAGAGAACATGGGGCTTGCCCGACGCCCCACAGATGATCAGTGCCAAGGCCAGGGTTGGAACACAGGGCTTCGGGCCTCTCTGTCTTACCTGATGACCAGCTCATGAGCTTCCTACCCTTAGGGCAAACCCTCATAAAACCCAGGCTGTACTCTGGGCATGAAGGGAACGCTCTAGACTCTCGTCACCTGCGTTGGGAGCCTCTCTCTGGGACCGGGGCAGGGTTGTGCTGAGCTCACTCCAGAGGTGCTGCTTGTCTTCGAGGAGATGGAAGGTGGAATCTCTTTTAGTCGCCGCCCACTTGGATAATCTGCATCTCTTTGGGTATCTGTCATCTAACTTCAACAATTATCAGTTCATGTCCAATCTTGTTTCAGCCGTAGCATTCATTCCCCTGACATCGGATGAATTTGAAAATCTGGGATGCAAATCCCAGAGACCATATAGTTTCATCTGTAAGTATTTCAGTATTTCCAAAAGATGGAGCTTCTTTTACAAAAGCCCACAATAGCATAACCATACCTAAAATATAACAATTCTTCCATATAATCAAATATCCAGTCAGTGATCCAACTAAGCCCCAAATCCAGAAACCAAATAAAGTCCATACCTTGCAATTGGTACTTGGGCTCTAAAATACATAAAGACTTATGTATTTTAGAAAGGGAGCCAGAGCAGGAGGGGCAGAGGGAGAGAGAATCCCAAGCAGACCCTGTGCTGAGTGCAGAACCCTACACAGGGCTTGATCTCACAGCCTCGAGGCCATGACTGTAGCTGAAACCAAGGTCGGTCACTCAACCAACTGCACCAGCCAGGCACCCCATGTACGTGGGACTCTTAAATACTTTTAATCCGTAGTATCTTTCTCCATATTTTTTTCCTTGCCTTTTGGGGTTTTGATGAAAGGATTTGGGTTGTTCATCTTTTAGCGTTTTCTACTGCTGGATTTTGGTAAATTCATCTGTGTGATGTATCTTAACATTAGGGTAACAGCCAACCCAGTGTGCCCAGTGCCAAAACTGGGGAAATCATGAGCAAACCAGGATGGTCAGTCACCCTACATTTTTCCCCCCCGTCACTTATTTAACTGTAAGTTAACTGTAATTATTTCAGTATTTCCAAAAGATAAAGACTCTTTTACAACTCTTTTATAACTACCAACTCACAGGAGTTAAATCTAGAGTCTTTATCAGTTTAGTTTTTTGGCAGGAATATTCCCTGGGTGGTGGTGTGTTAGTCCATCAGGAGGCCCATAAAAAGCTGGTTGCTTCTCTTTTCACATTATTAGCAGACATGAACCACCATTGCATAAATCCATTCATTCATTAGGGTTGTAAAATGGCGACGTTCTAATTCTACTTCCCCTTTTCCATTTATTAGCTGGACTTTTATAACAAGAAACTTAGTCTCTGAGACTCTTTGGTTACCCAGAGCAGCAATTCATGTAATGAAGGCACTGTCAGTGTTTGAGTCTTTCCCTTGATTTGTCAGTTTTTCAAAATATGTTTCCTTGGCCATGGCTGAAGAGTGAAGACCGAGTTTCCTTTAGTAGCGTTATAAACTCACAGATTAGAAAGAAATGTTCAGTCTTTTGTAGTTACTCTCCTTGTTGACGCTCACATGTCTTCGTCTTTCTTTGGCTGGTAGAAACTTACTCAGGTTGGCTCCTGAGTTATTTTGAGGAGCAGCCTCCTTGTTTTATGATTTGACAAGATGTTCTGAAGCAGATGATTTTGTATGTGCTTGTCCTGGTCTTGGGAATAGCCATTTCTCTGATGAGTTGTGGCCCTTTCTGTGGGAAATGTATTCACAGATGGAGATGTTCCTTGCTCCTAGACTGCTCACTGTTTCTAGGTCCTTCCAGACCTAGCTATAGCCAGGAAATATGTACTGCTTTTTAAACATTTTTATTTTTATTTTTTATTTTATTTATTTATTTGCATGAGAGAGCGAGCAAGCGAGCATGAGCTGGGGGAAGGGCAGAGGGAGAGGGAGAAACAGGCTCATCCACTGAGCAGGGAACCCGACATGGGGCTCGACATGGGGCTTGATCCCAGGACCCTGGGATTGTGACCTGAGCCGAAGGCAGACGCCTGATTGACTGAGCCACCCAGGTGTCCCATATGTACTGCTTTTAAGGGATAAAATATATAGTGTGTTCATGCTGATATTACTAATTCATGCTCAGAACTACAGAGTTTTGCAGTGAACCTCACTAATCTGATGTCTTAATCTCCTTTCCCCCACACTGAAAATCCTGACTCATTATAGTACCACCATAATCACTCATTTGCCTTATTCCCAAACAAGCACAAAACTAACACCACGAACCACCACAGCTAACAACATGATTACAGGAAACAGCTTGTGATATTTTTGAAGTCTTTTTGTCCTTACAGCATATCCTACTAGGGATATATAGTCAAATTACTGTGTTTAAGTCACTGGGAATAATTCCTTGGTTGGTTATATTACAAACTGGTGGTTATGTTACATAATTATGGTTTATTGGTATAATTTCCCTTTTCATTTTTAGGGCTTGCCTTTTGAGCTTTATTCCAAAGTTGAACATACCAAAGGAGGTATTCAGGGACGTCTAGCTTCTGTCCCTGTCTCATCTGTTCCATCCCTTCCTCCCTCGCTGAGAACCATTCAGCTATTTTTGTCCTTCTGTTTTTAAAAAACAATCAAATATATGAATGTATCTAGTTCTCCTGTTTTAAAAATCGTTATTATTTATTTATTTATTTATTTTAAGGTGGGGAGGGGGAAGAAAAAGGGAGGGGCAGAGGGAGAAGGAGAGAGAGAATCTCAAACAGACTCCCTGCTGAGCACAGAGCTTGATAAGGGGCTCCATCCCATAACCCTGAAATCATGCCCAGACCTGAAATCAAGAGTTTAACTCCAGGTTAAAGAGTTTAATCAAGAGTTTAACCTCTAGGTGCTTCCCTATTTTTTTTTTTTAGATGAATAAAAGCATTCCAGGCACAATTTTCTATTCCTTGCTTTTTCACTTGCTATCTGGGGAACACTCCACATTAGTAGAAAGAGATGGTCCTTGTTCCTTTTCATAGCTATATAATAATTCACTTTGTGGCCAGACTTTGTTTACTTAACCAGTCCTTGGTTCATTGTTATTTGTTTCCAGTGTTTTGTTGTTATTATAAAGTTGTGCTACAATACATAGCCTTGTGCATTAATCTTTTTAAGTGTCTGCTAGTTTGTCTATGGGATAGATTCCTAAATTTTCTGGGTCAGAGGTTACTGGTATGTAATTCTGTAAGATATTACTAGATTTCCCACCAGCAATGTGAGAGTACTTTAATCCTTCACCTTGCTGACAGAGTACGTTGTCACACTTTTGGCTTTGTGCCCAATTTGGTAGGTGAGAAATTGTTTCTCAGTGCATTTTAAATTTGTATGTTTCTGTCACAAGTTGAATTCTTGGGGAGCAGTCTCTGAGACAGAGACTAGCATGCAAAGTGTTTATTAAAGAATGATCCTTGGATGAACACCTGTGGAAGAGATAAGAATGAAATAGGATTAGACAGAGGACAAATGGAACAACTCCAACAGATTCTCCTACCAAACCCATAGTGAGCTCAGGAGCAGGGATGGAGTGATGGATGGGCCCCTCTTGCCTCACGTTAACCCATCATTGGATGTGGGCTGCTTGGAAAGAGGCATGACCTTGGACGAAGCAGTTTCTTCTGCTGGGGCAAACCCACATGAGGCCTGATAGCTGAGGGCCATCCTCTGAGGGCAGGTGCAGTGGGTGGGGGAGTAAATTTTTCATTTCTGTAGGAAAGTGGGTGGTATGTCACAGCACCCACCTTTGTCTTCTATCCCTTTGTAAGATCTGCCTTCATGATTTTGTTTGTTAAGTTTTCTACCTACAACTGTCTATCTATCACCTATAGGTTTTTTGATCTGTATTTGAGATACTAGATATTGTTGGTATTTAAAAATTATGTTTCTGTATATTTCTCCTATCGTCTCCCACAGTTTCTGCTTTATGAAAGTTGTTGCTGAGTCATTGCATGCAGCAACAGTGTTACTGTTACATCTTCATCAGGAATTGCCAACTTCCAGCTTCAAAGTATACGGTGTCCTACTTTGGCTCACTTAATGCTCTTTGGCCTGAATTCTACCTAACTAGATATCAAGATGGCAACTCATGATTTCTTTTTTATTTGCATTTGCTTGTTCTATCTTTTAAATACTTTTAATTTTTTTCTAACCATTTATTTTTAACATTTCTGAATCTCTTTGTGTTAGGAGTATCCCCGATACATAATGAGAGTATGAGATTTTGTCTTTCAAGCCAATCTGAATATTTTTTTCTTTTAATAGCTGAGTTAAGCCCCATTGTATCTATCGATGCAATTGGTATGCTTGGTTTCTGTCCGGTCACACTGGTTTATTACATACAGGTCTCTGTGGGATCTATTTCATGTGTTCTCTTTTGGTATTTAGGAAGGTTTGAATTATTGTTTTCATGGGTACATTGATTCAGTACTATTACATGATACTGCTAGTGCCCTGGTTTTGCCTTTTTCCTTATGAGTTCCCTACTTGGAGCAGTACTAAAATGAGCTAATAACTTCTTCTTGCTCCCCCTTCCTTCACGTGGCATGTAACCTGAAGTAACACACTTTTCCTTCTTGCTTCTACCTGTGAGGCCATCATCAAGCTGATTCTATTTTGTATGTCCCTTCCTTACCCCCTCCCTCCCCCCATTTCTCATAGTTGTATTACACCTGCAACATCCAGACCCAGGCATGGCCTTCTCTATGGTTTCCCTTATGAGTGTCTCTTACTCTTGGCACCTAGATTGTTGCCCGCCCCTACAGTGCTGTCTTTTCCAGTCATTTTGTTTTTTGAACCTTATTCTCTAGCAGATTCTTTAGGAAGGGCTCACGAGAGTGATAGTCTCTGAGCTCTTGAGTGTCTCTCTATGGTCTTTGTCTTTCAAGGTTGGCTTGCTCACATGTTCTTTCCTTGAGTATCTTAAATATTTCACTCCTCTGTCTTCTGGCATACAGTAAGGCTGTTGAGAATTCTACATGCAACCTGATATTCTGTCCTTTCTAAGCACCTTGGTCTCTCTAGCCAATGTACAAAGGTGGGTTTCTTGTTTTTATTAAATTCAATTAAATTTATTTTTTTGTGTGTGTGTGTGTTCCAAAATTCATTGTTTATGCACCACACCCAATGCTCCATGCAGTAAGTGCCCTCCTCAATACCCACCACCAGGCTCACCCAACCCTCCATCCTACTCCCTTCCAAAACCCTCAGTTGGTTTCTTAGAGTCCACAGTCTCTCATGGTTCATTCCCAAAGCCCAACAGCTCTATGAGCCGGGTCTCAGCACACAGGGTACCCATTCAGTGCACTTGTAAGTATGTTTAGTTTAGGAAAAGATGGTCCACACTTTCCTTTGGAGCAGTATTCTGTTTTATAGCTTTAGTTTTCCTCTTGGTAATTCCTGTTTAATAAGTGTTTGATCCTTGCCTGGCTCCTGTTACTTTCTCTGGAATTTTTTTCCCATTTCTCATTCATTCCTTTGGAAGGAAACATTGGCCTTTTCCATCTTTTGTTTCACAGGAGCCAGCATCCATCGTGTGTGTTTGCGTCTGTGATTCCCCTGGTATGGTACATTTCTAAGATGGTTTCTACTGGGTCACGACCCCTGGTCTTTTCACGCTGCCCTTCAGTCTGTGCTTCTTTCAGAACTGCCATCATTTTATTTGTTTCTGCTCATCTTGAAATATTACATGACTGGTTTTCTTCTGTGTTCTAGTTGTGTCCTCCTGGGTGCCTCCCTGGGCCACCAGGCCCATTAACAGTGTTCCTCATCTCTTTTATCTCAGACCAACTCAGCATGATATTTGAATGAAATTCCTTTTGGCTCCTCATGTTTAAGTAAAATGAATTTTCTGATTGGGCCAAGATCACTTTTTGGAATGTCATGACTCTAGAGCTCTCATTTCTGTTCTTCTCATAAAATTTAGAAGACAAGGCCTCCTGCTCCCTGACATCTGTCTTCTCTGATGCCCTTGCCCACTGTGCAGGGCCTTCTCTTTCCTTGCCCTCCACTGGCTTGGGCCTCTCAAATGCGCCTCTTCTCTGAGCAGTTTCTCCTTGATGTTGGGTTCGGATTTGAGATTGAGCTCTGCTGTGTTGGTCTGAGAGTCGCCAGGGCTGGGATGCTCAGGCCCAGCTTAACCACGTGGAGGCCCTTGTCCTTGCCCAGGATCTGAGGCCTTCAAGCCTCTCCCCAGTTTGGCTGCCGTTTTGTGATTCTCAGGCCCATCAGAGAGAGGACCAGTTGCCTTTCCTTATCTTCGTCCTGAACACTGGCTTCCAGGATGCCGCTTCTGTGTCTGGGACCAGTTTGCTCTTAAACATCCGTGCTTTGAGTCTAGGGGGATCCACTGTCCCGAGTCTGTTGTGGATGTGGTTCATGGGCTTTGGGTTTTGTTTTCTACTTCTGGTCTCTTTTTATGTGGAGATTTGGGGGTGTTGAGAATAACCACCTTACTATTCATTAATTACTCATTAATATTAATCTACTTTTTATTAATTGAAATTATTAAGAAATTTGAAGTGTAAGTATGTACCTGGTGGGATTAACAAAATGATAACCAATCACTGTGTCCTATGTATTGGAAATGTCCCATTCAGGGCAACATGTCCAGGGGACACCTACTGAGCAAACGTAGGAAAGATCGATGGTCGTATGACACTTCCTAGGGCTGCTCTAACCAGTACCACAAACTGTGTGGCTTAAAACAGCACAGATTAATTTTTCTCACTGTTCTGGAGGCCAGAAGTCTAAAGGCGTTCGCAGGCCATATTCCCTCCATAGGCTCCAGAGAAGAGTGGTTCTTCCTTTCTGGGTTCTGGTGGCTGCTGGCCTTGGGCTGGTGGCAGCATTGCTCCAGTCCCTGCCTCTGTGTCCACATGTTGTTCACCCTGTGTGTGTCTCTGTCTTTTCTCTTTTTATGAGGACACCAGTCACAACCGAATCCAATACTACCTTGTCCTAACTCAATGATATCTGCAAAGCCCCTCTCTCAAAAAAGGCCATGTTCACAGGTATGGATGGACGTGGATTTGGGGGGACACTATTCAACCCAAGACAAGGGTATTAGGCCAGATGAATGTATCCTAGGGGGATTTCCTAGATAAAGAGGAAGAAAAATGTCTCCAGAAAAGGAGTCAGAAGCATGAAGGCCAGCTCTTCCCATCTCTGCATCAAGCAGGAGGTATATGGCCTGTTGGTCGGCCCTTGGGCAAGGTGACTGGTGGTGAGTACTTTCTAGTCAGCTCTGGGCTCTCCCTGAGGTCTCATTGTGCCCTTGGATATCTCCTCTGGGCGAATCCCCATGTGGACCTAGCCCCATGCTGTGGGCTAGGTTTGTTTCAGAGAGACCCTAATGCTCTGTTATCCCTTTAGGAGGTCTACGAGCCTGAAAAGCCATCAAAGAGAAGCCCTCTATCTCTGGACCCAGTGGTGGGGTGTGGGAAAGAAGGGCAGTGGTCTGCTCCCTATTCTGACCATTGAATGCTTACAAATGAGCTTCTTTTTAAAAGCCCGAAACCCTCACACAGACGGAGATGGAAACAAGGAGTCAGAATAGGTGCCAAGAGCTATAAATTTTCTGTGTCTGTCTGGGGCCATTATTCCATTGCCTACAGGCACTCACTTGGCAGCTCAAAGTGAATCAGTCACATTCCCTGGTCCAGGTGGATGCATTGGTTATTTAATTAATTGGATTTACATAAGTTCAGGGTCCTACTTCTTGCATGGGGCATCTGCCAAATTCTCAGTAGTCTAGAAATATCACAAGGAACTTTTCTGACTTACAAGGAAAATGGTTGCAGTCATACTCCCCTTGTTCACTCTTTTTTTTTTTTAAAGATTTTATTTATTTATTTGACAGAGGGAGATCACAAGTAGGCAGAGAGGCAGGCAGAGAGAGAGAGGGAAGCAGGCTCCCTGCTGAGCAGAGAGCCCGATGCAGGACTCGATCCCAGGATCCTGAGATCATGACCTGAGCTGAAGGCAGAGGCTTAACCCTCTGAGCCACCCAGGCGCCCCCCTTGTTCACTCTTGAAGTCCACCCCTCACCAATCTATTACACCAGTGACAGTGACTCCACTCTGTTCTGGATGGTGTTTTGTCTGAATAACATTTGCAGCTGTTTCACAATGAACATGGGAGACATTTCTTAGCTAGCTGACATGGTCTCATACCTGATTACTGTTCCCTTTGCCTGTATGTATCATTTTTAAAGGATTGGAGAATCTTTTCCAGGAATTTTAATTCTGTTGGAAACCACGTGGAAGTTGTAATGTTGGAGACCCGAGGTAGCCTGATACGGTAGAGTTAGCTGTTTATTCCCCAAATGCCCCAGTTCCTTGGCACACCCCACACCATCCTTCACTGTTTTCAACATCTTCAGTTCATTGGTCACTAGCATCACGCCGACTTCCTGTCAATCTCACAACAAGTTAGGCTCTCAGGTCCACACCAGCAACTGGTCACTTCCCAACCTCATACCAGTGTCCCCAGCAATACAAAGCCAGGTGACTTATTGACTTCCTTTTGCTGTTAGATGGAACATTTTTCTTGGGATGCGAATGAACAGCGCATTTGGACCTTTTGGGCATTTGCATCTGTCATGCATGTGTATTTCCATTTCCATTTCTCTGTATCTTCGTCCATCCTTTGCTTTCCTTCTGGGATGTGGTCCTCGCCTCTTTGATTTCTCCTCTTCCTCTGGTAACTACATCTGTCTAGTCTACTTCCTCTATTTTCCTTTCTCTAGTAGAGGGATCAGGCAGATGTAAGTTGCAGACAACAGAAACAAGTAGCTATTTCACTCAGAAAGGGATTCAAGAAAGAGAAGTAGGTGCTTATGAAGTTGCTGTCAAGGGGAGAGATTAGGCTTGAGAATGAGTTTGCAGGCCCAGCTACCAGAGTAAACCTGGTGGAGAAACCCTATAGTGGAGAAACCTGGAAGACACCACCTTCACTAAATGTTCAAAGTTAAGATTGCAGTGATAAGTCATGGTGAGCTCATGTGTCTCCAGCTATGAGAAGGGCACTTTATCTCTGTGGTATTCTTCCCCAAAATGCAGATCCTCTGTCTAATGATTAGATGACATTTGACAAACCCAAATTGAGGGACATTCTACAAAATATTCAATCAGTGCGCTTCCAAAGTGTCAAGATCGTGAAAAAGAAGTAAAGTGAGAAACTCTCACAACCTGGAGGAGGAGAGTAAGGAAGTATGAGGATTAAGTGAAACGTGGAGTCCTTGATGGGATTCTGGAACTGAAAAAGGGCATAAATGGAAAAACTGGTGAAATCTGCATACAGACTAAAGTTTAATTCATGGTATTGTAACTACTGATTTTGTAATTTTGACAAATGTGCCATGGTAATTTGAGATGTTAAGATTGGGGAAAGCTGGCTAAAGAGTATTTGGAACTCTCTGAATGATCTTTGCAACTTTTCTGTCAATCTAAAAGTACTCCAAAATAAAAAGTTTACTAAAAAGTTCATCTTTAAGAGAGTAAAAAGCCAGCCACAAAGTGGAGGAAGATAATTGCAACATGTATAAACTGCAAAAGCCTCACATTTGGAGTATACAAAGAATCCTTACAAATCAGGGGGAAAAAAGCAAACAAACCAATAAAAAAATGGCTGAAAGAATGAACAGGCACATTATAAAGGAAGAAAGCCAAATGGCCAAAGAACATAGGAAAAAGTGCTTTATCTCATTAGGGAAATGCAAGCGAATTATGTCTTTAAATATTTGTGTTTTGTTAGTTTTTCTTCCCCCGGACACTCCAATTATGTGTAGGTTGGAGCTCTTTTACCTTCTTTCAGATCTGCCATGTTCTCTCCTTCCTTGCTGTTCATTTTGCTTGCCTTTCTAATGCATGTCCTTTGTCCCTATCTGTATTCATGGGTGTCTATTCTCTCTTGTGCTGCTTCTGGTTTTCTCTTCATTTCTGTGATGATTTTATTTCTGATTCTACTCTTTCCTGAATTTTGCCAGCTCACTTTTCATATCCTTCTGTTCTCTCACATCTTTCTTGAGTTGTTGCTTCATTGAGTTTAAAAAATTCATGGCAAAATATTTAGATATGATTTTCATCTGTTCATTGCAACACAAATTTTGGTAAGTGTGTCTTAGTCTGCCATTCTTTCTTTATTTTTATGCTATGGAGTTTTTGTGTAAATTTCAGACAGATCTAAATATTATCCCTTCTTTGAAGCAAGCAAGTTTTCCTGGAACAGATATTTTCAGTAGGTTCATGAGGGTTAGGGTCCCGGGCCATTTCAGGCTAGCAAAAATTAACCTCGCAAACTTAAAAAAATTAATTTGTGGGGCACCTGGCTGGCTTGATTGGAGAAGCATGCAACTCTTAGTCTTGGTGTTGTGAGTTCAAGCCCCAAGCTGGGTGTAGAGATTACTTAAATAAATAAAACTTAAAAAAATGACTTTGTTCAACTTTCTTTTCCCCACTCAATAGAAATAGGAAGTTGTGGAGGTGGGTTTAAGACAGGAGAAAGAATTCCCAGCAAACAAAATCATTTCAGGACTGTACTCTTCTAAAAATGAAGTGATGGAAACATTTGCTTTAGAGACAGACAGATTTGGGTTCAAATATGAGCTCCAACATGTGCTGATTGTGTGATCCTGGAGATGTTGCTTGAAGTCTCAGAATCTCTGTGACTATATCTATATTGTGGTAGTAATATTACCTCCCCACGTGTGGTTATAAGAATACAAAGGATATATGAAAAGCTTTGGCAAAGCATTAGTTAGGTTAAGCAATACTAGCTGTCTAAGCAGGCAAACTTGAAACTCTTGCAGGCATAAACAGGCAGTGGTTGATTTCTTGTTGGTTCGAAGTCCAGGCAACTCTGCCCTGTACAGTGACAGGGTCTGGGTTGCTTCCATCTTGTGGCTCCGTCCTCTACCATATGGTCTCTACAGGTGCTGCCAAGCAGAGCTGGGAGAGGCACATCAGCTCTTCCTGCCTTGGTTGGAGCTAGCCGCATGGCCCCACCTAAACCCAGGAGGCTGGGCAAGGAAGGGGGCATGAGCACTGACTGTGTATATACACATCTCAGTTCTTCACTCTGTCAACAAAATTATCTTGGCCTCTGCATTTTCCTTTGAACTATTATCTCAGAACGATCCCTTTCTCATGCCCCAATGCTGTGTCAGCTGTCATATCAGGGAAGGAGGCTTTCACACCTTCACACTCAGGCCAGGATTGGGGGGAGGACCAGACGTCCCCCAGAGGATGTGGCAGGGAGGCTGGCAGCAGGAAGGACATTTCTAAATTTTATAGAAAAACAAAGGAAATAGAAAGAGGTTAGAGAAACTAAACTGTTTTTAAGATAGTAGAAAAGATCTGGGTCTAGTGTAAATATAAATTCCTTACTCTTGGAATATTCCATTGAATCCATACAAAACAAAAATTCCCCTCTACCACATCCCAGATTGGGCAGACCTCTGACCAGGAATGGGGCATGTTCTCCTTCATTGGACAATATCTATTATTAGGCTAAATCTATCTTCTGGCAAGCTCCATCCATTGGTCCTGTCTCTTCTGTAGGCCACCACATACATCCAACCCCCTGACAAGGACTCAGTGTGCTAGACACATGCTCGGTCTCCTCAACTTTTTCTTCTCCAGGCAAAAAACCCTTAATACTTCAACCATTCCTTGTAGGACATGATTTTGAGACGTTGAAAACAAATGGCATTGCAGCCCTCACCGGTGGCCCGAGGTCACTGGTTTTATTAGCCTGCAAAGCTCCAAGCCTTGGTCACTCCTGTAGGGAGGAAATAGGGGTCCCTCAAGATTCTGAAAGCTTGACCAATAAAATCAACACAAATGGTAAGAGACAGAGCACCTCTGGGCCAAATGCAAGGCAAAGAGATGTCATTAACAGAGCTAAAGAAAGCATGTGATGAAAAAAAGGGGATTTGGGCATAGACACACCACAAAATGGGGAGTCAGAGAGACGGAAGTTGACAGGGTCTGTCCGGTACAATTGGGGGACTGGGACTTTGAATCTGAGTGACATGAGCAATCAGGTCACAGAGAGCTGGTCTGCTTGGGCAGGGATAACCATTGGTTTGCATAATAAAAATATCCTCCACTATTACCTGCCTGCCTTGGATCTGATTCCATGTTCATCATGTTTAGATTAATAACTTTGCTTTCTGGTTCCCTAATGTTCTGGTGGGAAACATTAGAATTTTGGTGGAATGGGATCCCCTGCACTGGGAATGAATACATTGGTGTCTGGATAATGCGAGTTGGAGAATATCAGCTGTTCCCTGCTAGAATGATTGCCCATGGGTATTGTGCATCACTGACCGTTGTCATCCCTGTCTATTTTCCATTACTCCTTATTAATTGAATCCCATGTGCACAGCTAAAAATACTCACTTCTCCAGAGTCCCTAGCTGCTAAAGGTAGATGCTGCCACAGTTCTGACCAATGCAATGTAGATGGAAGTCCTTGGGGGGCGGGAGGTTGTTCCTCTTCTGGATAGCGAAAGGAAAGTCTTACTAGAAGAAAGTATTTTTACCCTTCCTTCCCTTTCCTTTCTACTTAGGACATGGGTGTGAGGCCTGGAAGTGCAGCAGCCATTTTGTGACAACGAGGATGAAAGTCATTCCCAAGGATGTCAGACAAGAAGCTAAAGAGGGGTCTGGCTTCTTGATGCCATCCACGAACTGGTGCGCCAGCCCTGAACGGCTTTCCCTGGGTCATTGTTAGAAGAACAGGTCCCTATCTGTGTAAGCCAAGGTCGGCAGGACTTTCTACAAGCAGAAGAGTAATATAGTTCCTGATACAGTTTCTTTTTTTTTTTTTTAATTTTTTAAAAATTTATTTATTTATTTGTCAGAGAGGGAGAGAGAGAGAGTGAGCACAGGCAGACAGAGTGGCAGGCAGAGGCAGAGGTAGAAGCAGGCTCCCTGCCGAGCAAGGAGCCCGATGTGGGACTTGATCCCAGGACGCTGGGATCATGACCTGAGCCGAAGGCAGCCGCTTAACCAACTGAGCCACCCAGGCGTCCCCCTGATACAGTTTCTAAGTGGAGCTTCTGAGCTAGCAAGGCTGAGAGTAAGACTGTAGAACGTGGTTAATTCATAAGGTGCAGTTACAATGCTTTTTGGTGTCCAGTTATTTTGACTTCAGCCTATACCTGTACCTCTCATTGATCCCTTCTCTTTAGCTTATCTCTTAACTCCAAGCGAGAATCCGGCAGGCAAAACATCCTGTGATGGGAACCGAAACTACCACGTCAAATGGTAACGGCTGCCTTGACGCCAGCAAGACCCGGAGTGACTGACCCCAAGACAATGATCCACCTGACCTTTCCTGCAAAGCCCCACACACCCACTGACCTTTGCTCTGCATTTCCCCTCTATAAACTCGGAATCATTCCTAGCACTTTGGAGACAATTCTTGGGACATTAGTCCACGGTATTCCTGGTGCTGGTCTCACTGAAATAAATTCCTTTCTTGTTTCACCACTGCTTGGCTCTCTGCCTTTGGATTTTGTTGGTGGCCAGTGGCTAAACCTGGTCTTCTGGGAGTGCAGAGCCATGTACCTTGGTCCTTGGGAACTATCCCCTGAGGATACCTCTCGTTTTTTTCTTCCCATCCTGAATATAACTCATTCATTCTATGAAAATTCAATTGAAGTAATAAATCATGATGAATAAAGAATAAAGAAAAAAAATCATTCTCAAGTCTGCCTCCCAAATATCCATAGGTCTCTATAATATGTTCTTTACATAAATGGGATTGCATTTTGTAACTTGCCATGCATTCCACAGTCGTGGACATCTTTCCAGCAATTTTGCTAAGAAAACCCATTCTTACTCCTGTCTGATTATATATAGACCTGCATTATTAATGTAGCTATTTTGATATTTAAATATTATTATTTAATTAGTTGTACTATAATTTAGTTAACCAATCCTCATTGGTATTTATTATTATTATTATTTAGAGAGAGTGTGAGTGGGGGAGGGAGGGATAGAGGGAGGGAAAGAGAAACGTAAGCAGGCTCCAAGCCCAGCACACATCCTGATTTGGGGCTCGATCTCATGACTCTGAGATCATGACCTGAGCTGAAATCAAGAGTTGGATACTTCATCAACTGAGCACTCAGGTGCCCTGGTATCTAATTTTTGATGTTATGTACGGGGATGCGGTGAAAGCTTTTGGGTAAACATCTTTGAGGGCTTTTCCAGTTATTTCTGAAGGAGAAACCCCTAGAAGGTGGTGTGCTCACTCTGAGAGTCCAGGTCTCCTTCAATAGACCCAAATTCAGTTCAGTTGGGCTCTGTTTACAAGGCAGTCTGTAAAAGGCTCAGCTTTCGGAGGAGACAATAGTCAGAATGGATTTTCTCAAGAAAACCCCGTTATTTTCCAATTAGGAGCATATTAAGTAACAGTGGGATGTGGCCGTCAGTGCTCAGCCCCTCTGTTGAGGAGGACTCTGCCAGCCCAGGACGCCAGCAAACCCCACCCCTCCCCGCTCCGGAGAGGCAGACAGAAAGAGGTTAGTCTGAGGACCCTCTGTGGCTTTAACCACCGCTTTCCGCCAGCATGGCTAGCCGCCCACTTTCTCTCTGCCCAAGGTGATTGACAGTGATGACAATGGGTCTCAATGTCCCTGTTCCTCATTAGGGAAACAGAGAAGCCTTCCTCTCTTCTCCCAGAGTTGTAGAGCAGCCAGCATGCAAATTTTTCTAATGACACAATGTAAAACATAAAGATGAAGAGCACCCCGTAGCCCCGGTATTTACTTGTTCTAATCTGCCTTGAGTATCTTGTGGAACATCCTAGGCGTTGGGGGTACCAGCCTCCCTTAGTGATGCTTTGCAAAATCCATGCATTCGAGGGGGAAGGAAACATCATTGGCACACGGCCAATGGCCATCCCCCAACCCACCCCTTCGGCAGGATCTCCTGACCTTGGCACCTCAGCTCCCTTCATTTCTTCCTGGATAAGAGGAAAGGGAGATTTTCTTCTCTTGTACATTTTTCTCTTTTTAAAATGGTGATAAATTACACATAACATAAAATTTACCATCTTAAGTGTATTTACTGCTCAGGGATATGAATGTTTTCATAATGTGCAGTTGTCCCCACTCTCCATCCCCAGAACTCCTTCACCTTGTAAAACCGAAACTCGGTCTCCATTAAACTCTAACTCCCCATATTTCCTCCCCCAGCCCCCTGGCAGCCATCATTCTATTTTCTGTGTTTATGATTTTAAGTGCCTCATGTAAGTGGAATCACACAGTATTTGCCTTTCTGTGACTGGCTGATATCACTCAGCCGAATGGCCGCCAGCTTCATCCCTGTTGTGGCAGGTGTCAACACATCTTTCTTTCCTAAGGCAGAATAATAGTTCACCCTACGTGTATACCGTGTTTTGCGTATCTGTTCATTGGTTGACAGTCGTTTTGCTGTTGTGCACATTTTGCTGTTGTGAATAACGCTTCTGTGAATATGGATGCCCACATTTCTCTTCCAGACTCTGATTTCAATTCTTTTGGGTAGGCACCCAGAAGCAGAATTGTTAGATCATATAGTAATTCTATTTTTTTTTAAAGATTTTATTTATTTATTTGACAGACAGATCACAAGTAGGCAGAGAGGCAGGCAGAGAGAGAGGAGGAAGCAGGCTCTCTGCGGAGCAGAGAGCCCGATGCGGGGCTCAATCCCAGGACCTGGGATCATGACCTGAGCTGAAGGCAGAGGCTTAACCCACTGAGCCACCCAGGCGCCCCTAGTAATTCTATTTTTAAGTTTTGAGGAAACACGATACTGTTTTCCATGGCGGCTGCACCATTTTACGTTCTCACCAAGAGTGCATGGATGGATTCCTGTCCCTCTACACCCTCGACACCATGTGCTGCTTCCTGTCTTCTCCTAACAGGTGTGAGGTGGTTCCTCATGGTAGTTTTGATTTATGCTTCCCTAATGCTTGGCGATGTAGAGCATCTCTTCATGTGCTTATCGGCCAGTCATGTATCTTTGGAGAAACATCTAGATGAGTCCTTAATCCAAGTTGTTTGTTTTTTTGTAAGATTCTTAGTTTTGGGAGCTCTCTGCGTATTCCGGATATTAACACCTCATCAGATATATGACCTGTAAGTATTTTCTCCCATTCTCTGGAGAATCTTTTTACTCCGTGGATAGCGTGTTTCGGTGCACAAAATTAAAAATTTTTCATGAAGCCCAATTTGTTTATTTTTTTCTCTTGTGAACCTATGACGTTGGTGGCCTGTCCAAGCAATTGGTGCCGAAATCAGTGCCGTGAAGCTGTTCCGTTTTGCACGTTGGCTCACGCCACTCCCCGAGCCTCTTCTCTTACTCAGCATCTTCAAGACAGTGGTTCTAAGGTCTTTGTCTAGTGTGTCTGCCTTTCGGTCTGTTTCAGGGACAGATTCCGTTGGGCTCCTCTTTTCCTTTGAATGGACTATACTTTCCTATTTCTTTGTATGCCTCCTGATTTCATTCTTTTCCCCCCCTTGAACACTGGGTGTTTGAATCTAATAATGTGATATGATAGCTCTGGAAATCTACCCCCTCACCAGAGTTTGGTGGATTTTGTTAGTGTTGTTTTGTTTTTTATTGTTGTAGGCTGTCTCTGTGCCAAGATCAGCCCGAGGTGTAATCTTAGGTCTTTTCTGAGCCTTTCCCTGGACATGCACCATCACTTTCTAATTTCCCTGTATAAGCAGTTGTTTCTGAATGTCCTTGTCTTTAATGTCTGGCTCCTGAAAGGGGAAAAAGTGAAAAATCAAGGGCAAGGGTAGGGGAGGGGGAGGGGAACCTATCATTTAAATCTCCCAAAGTCACTTCAGCCAGAGGGGGGCTGGGCTTGCAACAACCAGGTAGGCTGCAAGCAGTGCAGCAGTCAGTGATCAGAGCATGGAGCCCCCGTGTTTGGAAGACAGGGTCCTCCATGGCCCACCTGGCTTCACAAGGCTGTAGGCAAGCCGCTCCAGCCCACGCACATGGGCACTTGAGCCATTGGCCCCACGCGGCTACTTCGCCACGTACCGGGTTTATTTTTTTATTTTTATTTTTAAAAATATTTTATTTATTTTTTGACAGACAGAGATCACAAGCAGGCAGAGAGGCAGGCAGAGAGAGAGGGGGAAGCAGGCTCCCCGCTGAGCAGAGAGCCTGATGCAGGGCTCGATCCTAGGATCCTGGGATCATGACCTGAGCTGAAAGCAGAGGCTTTAACCCACTGAGCCACCCAGGCACCCCTCATGTACAGGTTTTAAAAATCATATGTGGGGGCTCCTGGGTGGCTCAGTGGGTTAAGCCTCTGCCTTCGGCTCAGGTCATGATCTCAGGGTCCTGGGATCGAGCCCCGCATCGGGCTCTCTGCTCAGCGGGGAGCCTGCTTCCTCTTCTCTCTCTGCCTGCCTCTCTGCCTACTTGTCATCTCTGTCTGTCAAATAAATAAATAAAATCTTAAAAAAAATCATATGTGGTTTTACACATAGGGTGTCCCTACTCGTGGGAAGCATCCTCTGTCCCTGTCCTGGAGGGACCCAGTTTAGCCCAGATGGAGAGAGGTGACACCTGCCTGTTGCACCTAGACCTCGTGGACGCACCTGTGGGGCACGGTGTGCAGACCGGAGGTCGGCAGTGAGAGGACACGGCTGTGCATCGGGCTCTCTTGAGTTTAGTACTGGGACTGCCATTTACTAGCTGTGCGACTGTGGCGCGTCGTGTAAGTCCTCCCAGCCTCGTCCCCTCGTTTATAAAATGGGGGAAAGTACTGGCACCTGCTTCCTAGGCAAGCACAGGGCAAGTTGTGAAATCCCCAAGAGCAGCTTGCGGGGACCCGGAGCTGCCAGCTATTGTCTTAGTAACCCCGAGAAGGAACAGCATTTGTACACTGAGATAGTAGTTTTACAGAACGGCTAATGATATGCAAAACGTTCTTGGTAGAAGGTTAAGTGCAAAGCTACATGCAGACGATGTCAGCATTTAAAAATGTTCAGAAACTTGTGTAAGTGAAGACTGAAGAGAAGTATACCGAGATGAGGGATTATAGGTGATTCTGAACGATCTGCTTTGTATGTTTCTTTGTATGTTTGTGTGTTTTCACATTTTTCCCCAGTGAGGTCATGGTTACTTTTATAATCTTTGAAACAGGTTTTATGGAAACAAAAAATTCAGTGTGACTCAGCCACCAAGGCTGCCAAGGAGGTTTATGCGTTCTTTGGCTGCGGTAGTGGGAATTGGGTGTCCAGAGTCGGAGGGTTTGACACCGGCCAGACCCTGTCGAGATCAGCGTTCTGTTTCACCCTGGGCGGAGGTAACCATGGGGACCTTAAATGTCATGGCCCAACAAAAATGTGCCAAGTGTACGAAGGCCTTTAAATCTAGAGGAAAGCAGGGCCAAGCAGGGACAGTGGCCTGGGAGCCGCTGGGGAGCCCCAGCCTGGTGGGAGGCCTGATGGGGGAGAGAGAGAGGGACACAGAGATGGGGAGGGAGACAGAGAGACAGACAGAGGGAGGGAGAGGAATATCAGCTCGGGGAGGGGGCTTCTGTTGAAGTCCACCTGTTTTTGGGACTCACTCACTGTTTTTCTCAAGCCTGTTGCCTGACACGTAATTCCGGACACCGTCCTTCCCCACCCAACCTGGAGGGTGAGTCTGAGCCACTGAATTCTTACAGACCCTGCCATTGCCCCGTGGTCCTTGGAGCTGACCAATGGGTGTCCTTCCAGGGAGTTGCCAGACCAGCACGAGGGGCAGAATCACCCCCTCTGAGCTGGGGCCCACTGCACCCTCGGGGGGGCTCGAGCCCCGCAGCTGGACAGCTCCCTCCAGACGAGGGTGAACTTCACCCCCAAGGGCTCAGGCACAAGGCCTGGGAGTCCACCACTGGCTGCACCCCCGACCTGGGTCCAGAGGCTCTGTAAGTCTGAGCACATCTGTCCTTCTGCCCTGGCTGGCCCATAACCTGCCTTCCCTGGGAGCGACGCCCAAATAGGTTTTCAAAGCGGTCTCTGCTTCTCTGCCCTTTTCAAGCTGTTTCATCACTTGCAGCCAAAGAGGTCCTGCATAATGCAAAATGACAGACGGTAGAGGCGGACAGGGGCGACAGTGAGAGGCCCTGGGGAGAAGGTGGCCTGTGAAGGACCTTGTGAAAGATGTGTGCCCTAGAGGCCCAGAGCCTTGGCCAAAGTCTGCTGCCCCTGCAGGCTCTCTCTCTGTCTCTCTGTCACTGTCTCTGTGGCTCTCTCCCATTTTCTCAGCCCCAGTGTCTGACTTTGGCCCCTCCTTTCAAGGTCCCTTCTCCACACCCTTTCCTCGTCCCAAGCCTCCAGAGACGTCCCCTCAGTCCACCCACCCTCGGTTCACCTGCCCCAGCCTACCTGCCACCCTCCCGTCCTGAGCTGCCCTTTCTCCCATCTGGGGGGTCAATGCCCCCGCCCCATCTTCCCCAGTATTCAACGAGACCCCCCCCAGAAGGGGGCTGGCATCAGCTCCAAACCCAGGCTGAAGTTCCACCCGCTTCTCCCCCTTCTCCCTTCTCTACATCACCTCAACACGCCCAGGTACCTTACCTCCTAGATTGTTCTGGAATTTGCCTCCCAGCCTGGCTCTGATTTAGTCTCGTACCAGCTCTTGCTTGACCATTTTCAGACTTCTAAATGACCTCTCAGCCTCCACTCTTGTTCCTCCCCAACCCACCCTCCTGGGTGAGATTACACAATCCCACTGTACCTCTGCCCCTGGGGGGGGGGCCCTGCCAAGCGCCCCAACACCTGCGAGTAAATCCTGAGACTGAGGCCGTGGGCCTCCCAGCCTTCACAGTCACACTGGTTCTTGCAGTTCCCTGCTCCAAGTATGACATCTCTGTCCTCTGGGTCTCTGCTCAGGCTGTCACCCTCTGAGTCCTTCTCTCCCTGCCTGGTCCACTCTGCCTCGTCAGTGAGACAGACTCTTTTCCAGACCCTCCTTCACGGCCATCTGCACCCCTGCCACATCCAAGCACTTGCGGAGGAAGAGTCTCTACATTTCCACATGATTTCCGGTTATTTCCTCCGACATCCGGGCTTCCCACTAAGCCACAGGTGCATCAAGGGCTGGGGACTCTGTACTGTGCTTTGAGCCAGGGCGCCCCTGTTCTCTGCAAATACCAAAGGAACCCACGGGCTTCAGGAAGGAAGGAAAGGCCACCGAGGCCTGTGTGGCCGGGCCACCAGGGCATGGCGGGGCGGGCTGTGAGTGCCAGGATCAGGATGAACGCTCTGCGGGAGTTCCGCTGTTACACACCTGTCCTGGGTGCAAGGCTCTTCCTCCTCCCCCTGGACCTGGGGGCCGGGAATTGTCCTTAGGGGTAAAAGCTGTCTGGTCTTTGGAGAGGTCGCCAAACCTGGGACTCCCCTGTCCAGCCTGAGGGTCAGGAGCAGGTTGGGTAGCTCCCTCTAGCACAGAAAGGAGCTCTCTTTCCCGGCCCAGAGCTGGAGACGTCAGAGCAGAGTGGAGACGAATCACCCACTAAGCACTTGCTCTGTTCCAGCCCTGGGAGGAGTCCCCCGGGGTCGCAGAACAAGCCCTGGGCTTCAGTCTAGCAAGGCAGTCAGGTGAGCAGGCCAGGAACGGGTGCCAAGTGGCGAGAGCAGCCAGGCAAACCCAGCTGGCCGGGGAGCACGGAGGGCGGCTGGGTGTTCTCCAGGCCCCATTCTCACACGGCTCCTCTCCTGTGGAGGGAGGTCCATGCAGACAGAGGAGACTGCTGGAGGCTAAGTACTTTCCAGTGCTGAGGCTGAGGGGAGCAAACTGTTGTCACAGTGTGCCGTGGTGTGGCTTCCAGAGAAAGCCTCTCGGGAAGTGACATTTGAGCTGACACCTAAGGAACGGGACGGAATCAGCTACGAAAAAGGCCATGAGAGGCAGACTCAGGGAGAGGCAACGGGAGGTACAAAGGGCCTGAGGTTCTGGTCCTGTGGGAAAATGCAGATGCTAACACCCACCGCACTAGTCAGCTACTACCATAACGATGCTGCGTAACGAGTAGTCCTCGGACTGAGCGACTGAGCCCAGAACCAGTCTTTCTTCTCAGACTCAAGGATCTCAGATGGCTATTGTCTGGCCGTACCAGGGTGGGCATGGGTGGACCACTAAGCTCTGGGCTGTGGGTAGCCTGAGTTTAGACTGAGTTTAGGTGTGCTGCACCTCTCTGTTCTGGGACACAGGCTGAAGACGTTCTGGGGGAAGCTGTTCCTATCCTTGGCAGGCAAGGAGCCAAACCACAACGGCACGTTTAATGGTTCTGTTTATGTTCTGTCCACTAACATTCCATTGGCCAACGCACGTCACGTGCTCTAGCTCAGCTTCAGTGGAGTGGGGAGATGCATCCTGGGGAAATGTGAATATTTGCTACATCATGTGAAAGATTGTCATGTTTCATGTTTGGATTTTTCCCCGAGGACAGTGGGCAGCTACTGAGGCTTTGATCAGAAGGGTGATATTGTTTGATTTGGATTTTAGAGCGATCCTTCTGGAAGTGCAGTTGAGGATGGGCTGGAGGGGGTGAGACAGCGGCATACCTCGGGCTGGGATGATGGGCAGGAAGTCGCCATGGGAAAGGCAAGGTGGCGTGAATTCAAGAAACATTAGAAAGGCTGTCTATGGGATAAAGAGATGGAGTGTGGAGGGGAGGGGAGGGAGGACGGCTTTCTGGTTCTTGGCTTGGGTGACAGGGACAGGATGATGAGATCCTCCAGCTGGGGAGAGGGCAGGGAGGGAGGAGCAGGCTTGGACATGTTGGAGGTGAGGTTCTTGTAGGACATGCAGGTGGATGGGCAGATCTTGGAGTTTGGGAGGAGAATCTGGACATGGAACATGCATTTGGGAGTTATGTCAACAAAACTAGCCAGCGAGGGAGTCCTCAGTCATCCCAGTTTCCAGGGGTTGAAAGATATGCTTTGCTGGTCTAAAGGAATGTTCAGTGGCGTACAATATTATGTGGCTGATATCGCTAGTTCCTTTCAGCAATCTGTTCTCACACTCTTCTAAACTGAACCCTGATATTATGTAGGGGTAGCAATGCTCAGGTGAAAGACTCCAGGCTCCAGCCTCCCCATGTAGCCAGTGAGTTGTAAGTGAAAATATTGACTCTGAATTCTGGCTCAGTTCCTGAGAGCATAAGGCCATGCCTTTCTCTTCCTTTCTCTATCCTACAGCCTGGTAGTTAGATACGATGGCTGGAGCACTAGCAGCCACTTTGGATAAGGAAGCTGAGAGCTATTATTTTAGGTGGGGGCGATTAAAAGAAAGGCTGCATCTGGGACACCTTCATGGAGCTCCTATCCTAGCTCTGGGCTGCTTTTTACATAGAAACGAATAAAACCTCTCTTGTCAAGCCGCTGTTATATTTTTTCTGTTAAACTCAGCTGAACCTAGTCCTAATGAAAATATTATGATTCTGCGGTATTTGGTGAAGCTATAGCTTGCACCTGGGGGCATTTCCAGCTTGCCACGTTCATCATTCACTTCTGCGGGGCTGACGGTGAAACGCAGGGGCCTGCTGGAGCCGCCGGCGAAGGTGTGCTGCGCCACCTGGTGGACACATGGCACACAGCATCCTTTTCGTTGAAGGCACAGCGCAGAGTTAGGAGCGGCGTCCGCTCGCTAATTTGATCTCAGCCTCAAGGCATCTTTTAGCCGGCCACAAAGTGCGTGCTCCAGAGACCTGAATGTCCGTGGGCCTCCGAGAAGTCCGTGAATTCCTGAGTGTCCTGAGTCAGTCAGGTCAGGTTTGCTCTGAGAAGACCCGGGGGCTGATTCTAGCTGCCCAGGCTGGCAGTGCCCCCTCCCCCAGGTTGAGGGCTTCTGTACTAAATAAAGGGTTCCATGTGACCTCTCATTCTGCCGACTCTGGTCTCAGAGCAACAGTTAAAGCAGGAGAGGAGGGAGGGTGATGACTCACAGCCTCGCTAAGCAGGAAATGAACACCAAGGGAGCCTAACCTGGGAGCAGGCTGCAACAAATGGGTTTGCGGTCATTTGAGCTGTTGGCAAAGTGGGCTCCTGTGGGCGAGCTTATTAATGCTTCCCTCTGCTGACCGCTGGTACGGACCCGAAATGGCCAGCACTGAGTTCAGGCTGCAGAGACGAGTGTCAGAGTTTCAGAAATTCCAGACATTTGGTGGCAAGACCCCAGGCACCTGGGCACACAGGTTTAGGCCCAGCGGGGTGTGTGACCGGTGCCCCTTCCTTTCTCTGGGCTCCCCTGGGTGCATAGGGTGGCCTTCCAGCCCTGACCGTGAGCTGCCGCAGGGGCCTTTGTAATGAGCGTGACCCTAAGTCACGAAGGGAGGCAGCAGAGGCTTTTGGGAGGAGCATAATGAAGATCAGGAAGACGGTTTCTCTGGCTTTTAGCCCAGAGCCCAGGGGGAGCGCCTGCCGTTTTAGCGGTGGGTTGGGGGGCTGGGGAGGCGGGTGCTGCGTGGGCTGTGGTGGAAGGTAGCAGACGATGAGCAGCCTTGGTTTCCCCAGGTGGGGCCCGTAAGGCCGGAGTCAGGTGGGCTGGGGAGGAGAGGATCGGGGAGACTGAGCGGCCCAGGGTCACAGGGAGTGGGGCAGTAGCTGTTGAAAAGACTGAGCTGCAGGAGGAGATGAGATCGGGCTGGGGGCATGAGAAGCATCCCCAGTCCAGAAGCTTTGCGTCCAGGACTGGAAGGATGGAGCTCAGAGCCAGCCTGGCATCTGATGGCTGAAGAACTGGGTCTCTCAGGTTGTGGGACTCCCACAGATGCGCAGGTGTGTATTGCAGAGCTGGGACCAGGCCTGGCCCTGCACCTGCCCAGGGCTGCTGGGGTTAGAGTCCTACTTCCTGGAATCAGGACCCAGACCACCAGGAAGCCCCTGCTGCCTACCTCTTTTTCCTTTTTATTCTTAAAATGACAATGATGAGAAAATTCTTAGAGGAAACTTAGTATCTGTTGGCTCTGAGACAAGGGCTTCTATGTGCCCTCCTTCCCATGTCTCTCCAAAGCTCTCGTACAGCTGAGGCTTGCTTTCCCTGAAAAGCCTCTAAAAGCAACAGGTTCTTCTTTCCCTGAATTGTCTAGCTTCCTCTGTGTTATATAAAGCAACTTAGTTCACTCAAGGCTTTTCTCTATTTGCATCTCCACCTGGGAGCAGAGCAGCCACAAACAAAACCACATTCTGTTTTACTTGGGGAGGAAATGTGCTTGGGCTGGAGCAGGGGGGAGGAGAGTGGGGGTGTAAATCCTGGTTTTTTCTCTTCTTTTCTCTTGGTGGGATCTCTGTAGTCTTTTGCAAAGCAGGTTGGGGGCGGGGTGGGGGTGTCTCTTCCCACTCGGAACCCAGCCCTGTGCTTCTCCTTCTGTCAGTGCTCTCCTGTTGACAGCTTTGCCAAGCCTGGCATGGGGGCGCCCGCCAGCGTTTCTTCCCAGGAAGAGCTGTGACTTTGGTCCTGTCTTAGGGGAATATGCACAGGACCAGCCCCCTTTTCCTAGGTCCGAGCCTCTGTCAGGTGTGGGTGGATGGACGTGTGTATAACAAGGGTCTGTCTCTTGGGGACATCTGCCACTCTCCCCCATCCTCAAGAGAACACGCATAGAGATGTCTGGGCAGCTCTGAGAGCTTCCCTGTTGCTCACCCTATATGCTGGCGTCTGTGAACTCTCAGAGGACCTTGGATCAGTCTGACCATGTGGGAGGCAAATTACAGGACATGCCCATGATCTGGCTGGAAAGATCTGCTCACCCCAATGGGTGCGGTCTGGGCTCCTCCTCCAGGAGATTAACCCCAAGGACCACTGACTGGACGTGACTTTGGGTCCAAATCACCCTGGCATTATCTGAGCACCACTGGTTCTGTTTCCTGGGGGGCCAACAAGGCTAAGAGCCAGTTTACTGAACAGTTGGAGCTCAGTGGGGTGCAGAGTGGAAATGGAGGGTCCCCTCTCCATCTGCTGCCTTTCAACTTGTTCCACTGGTCCGGAGACCCTCCCCTGGCCCCTCTCCTCTCTTCTGTCACTCTGGGGATGGGCCCTGTAGCTGGGTTCCACCAGTGGGAAGCCCTGGTAGGAGACTGGGTGGGGAGGGAGAATGTGGGTCTTTGTTCTCCTCTCTCTCCAGTTGGGGTCCAGCGGTCTGCAGGGGTCCGACTTCCACCACTGAGCCTGGCTGCTGGGTCTTTTCCTCTCACTGTCCCAGCTCCTGGGCTGGAAGATCTTCCCTGTTATGGATGGCTGGTTCTTTCATTCTGGCCTTAATCACCATGGGGGCACATTCTACCATTGCCTTTTGATTATGTGATTATGTTCAGGTATTAAACGGCCCCATCAAGTTAACTTAAACTTTCCATTGGACATTCAGTTCAAAGTTTTCCCCTCCTTCCATTTCAGCCTGACCCCAGGTCCAAGGGTCCTGGCCTGGGGATGAGTCAGGTTGGGTTCCCCTCCCTGCCTGCTCTTCTGCTCAGGCTCCTGGGGGCCAGGCCAAGGTGGGACGGGGATGGAGAGAAAATTGCCCTACTGTTGTGGCCTGTTCTGGCTGTCCTTGGGCTCTAGGTGGCAGGTGGTGATGGCAATGTGAAACCCATTGGTTGAGAACCAGGTAGAGAGCAGTGAGCTGTATGGGGACCCTCTCCTCCTGGGTGAGGGGCTTATCTGCAGAGAGCAGGAAACTCGTGGTTGGAGCTTCGGGGTCATGTGATGCTCAAAGATGTTAGAACAGTACATGAAATTCTAGGTCTTATAATACACGGGGTCTTCTGTGCTCAATCTTGATAGCTTTGGGCTCTACAGAAGATCCATAGACACCGAAAAAGGCCCATTCTCTTGGGACTTTTCTGGTCCTTGTTCTCATCCTTCTTCTTTTTTTTTTTTAATCTTTTTTTTTTTTTTAAAGATTTTATTTATTTATTTGTCAGAGAGCGAGCGAGCGAGCACAGGCAGACAGAGAGGCAGGCAGAGGCAGAGGGAGAAGCAGGCTCCCTGCCAAGCAAGGAGCCCGATGTGGGACTCGATCCCAGGACGCTAGGATCATGACCTGAGCCGAAGGCAGCCGCTTAACCAACTGAGCCACCCAGGCGTCCCCTCATCCTTCTTTTTAATGAATTAACTACTCCTGCAGCAAGGGCCCGGGCATCTGCTCAGGCCCATGGTCAAGTGTAAATGTGCTCGGTTATGTCTTGGCCACACATGCTTCGGGCAATGACCTGCCTTGTCAGCCCAGAGCCTCCTGCCGGGTCACCGACACAGAGCTGCGTCACTGTCCTGCTGACACTCCTTGCCTCTTTGATGTGGATTGCTTCCCGACCGCGCCTGGGAGTTCCAGTGTAGAAGCAGAGCAAATCCACTGTCCGGCTTATCCAGGAAATTTTCCATGTCAGGCATGGTACTTTTTGACTCCAGATTTTCCATTTGGTTCTTTTAGTTATTAATTTTAAAATATTTTATTTATTTATCTGAGGCAGGGAGGGGCAGAGGGACAGAGAGAGACTCTCAAGCAGATTCCGAGCCCAGTGCAGAGTCTGATGTGGGGCTCAATCCCATGACCTGAGATCATGACCTGAGCTGCCACCAAGAGTTGGATGCCCAACCAGCTGCACCACCCAGGCGCCCCTCCATTTTTTTTTTTTAATAGTTCCTATCTCTATAGTGATAGTCTCTGTTTGCTGGGACCTTGTCACAGCCTCATTTACTTTTTCAAGCATGTTTCCTTCTGCTCTTTGGATGTACTTCTAATGGCTGCTTTGATATTTTTGCTAAGTTCTCCATCTGGGACCCCTCATGGATAATTTGTTTTCTGCTTCCCCCTTGTGTATGGGGGTCACTCTTTCCTGTTTCATTGCGTGTCTCATAATTTTTTGTTGTTGTTGAAAACTGATCCTTTTAGATGATATTCTTTTTGTTGTTATTAACCTGTGGGTTAATAATGGAATTTGCCAGATGTTAGAATGATGTTAGGATATAGGATACTCATGATAGGCATAACTCAAGGAAAGTAGGATGAGGGAAAAAAGAATTTTTAAAGCACAGTGAACAGCTTCTCCAGTAAGGCTGAAGGTTAATTACAAGTAAAAAGTTTCCAAGCAAATGCGTTTCCTGGCTCCCCTTCAGAAGGAGTTATTGTCTACTGAACTACTAACCTTCTTACAAAGATTAGATTTTTTTCCCCCTAGTGCTAAAAAATTTGCTCTCTTCCCTTTTCTGTTGTGGACGCTCATAATCTTCCGTGTTTTAGTAGTTCCAAAGCTTTGAAACGATGCTCAGATAATTTCAAAAATTTAAGAAAATGGCTAAGATTAAAAACTGTTGCTATTTTAAATATCGTATCCGTTGTTACAAAATGCTGTGTCCAATTCCTATGTTTGTCCTAACGGTGCTCAGATGAAAAGCTTAAGATTCACCTTCTTACTGCCCTACAAATAAAAGTCATTTCAGTGGGTTCCTGGAATATTAAGGCCAATGCAAGTTTTGTTTGCTTGGCTAACATCCCTTGGGCACCAGGGAACCCCCACCACAGCCACACCTTCCCACCAGGTTCCAGGGTAGGAACAGGCAATCTGAACAATGGCGGAGGAAAGCAAGGTCACAGTGAAGGTTAGCTAGGGGTGGCCCCCCCTCCCCCTCCCCGAGCCTAGTGGGCGAACCTATCTAGACTACAGTAGATAAAGGAGGTGGGGGGCTGTGCTGTGAGCCCCTCTCAAGTCCAAACTCAAGTCTCAGATAGTTCCACCAGTGGGGTGCATGGTGAGGAGACGGGGGAATGATGGCCACCCCTTCCCCCCATTTGGGTGGATGATAAATAAGAACAGGAACAAGAGGGATAGGCCAACTCCCCCAGGTGGGAATGGCACCAAGTCTTCATTCAGAAGTGTCATGCAAAGGGAGGAGAAAACCAGCCACATCTGTGGGCCAATTATTTTCCCTATGGCTTCTCTTGGGGATCGGTGGGAACCCAGGAGGAAGCAACCTGCCTTATCAGTTCTAGCCATGAACAACAAGGGTCCCTCCCTTCCTCCTTCCCTTTCTCTTCTAAAATTTAGATTTACATTTTTTCAAATGGGTAATCCTCATGATTAGGAAATGAAAACAATTCAGCAAAGGAGAGGAGAAGGCGGGGAGTCAGTGTGCTCCCTGGGGCTTGGTTTACATTGAGGATTCCTGCTTCCTCCCCTGGGTGGTCCACTTCCCCCATGACCTTGAGGTGCTACTGTTCGAATGTGTATGTCACCCCCTCTCCCACCAAATTCCTATTACAATCCCAACACTCAACGTCATTGTATTAGGACTTGGGGCCTTTGGCAGGAGCTAGGGTCAGGGAGACAGTCTCCCTCTCTGGGGTGTCTACATCCCGAAGCTCTTTCCCCACCAGTGCAGAGATGTTCCCGGCTGTAGGACCATCTGGATGGCATTGTGTGGTTGTACTGTTGTGTATTCAGACGTCTGGGTCGCCTCCAGACTCCGCTATTACAAATGGCACCGCAGTCCCTCACTGCTTGCTCATGTCTTTCCTCTGTTTGTAGGGACACCTCTGGGACAGAGTCCCGGGAGCCAGATAGTGTGTCGCAGGGTAGAGGTGTGGGTGGTTTTGCCCGTTTTCTGCAGCGTCCTCCTATGGCCACACGACTTTGCCTGCCCCTCAGCGACATCTCAGAGTCCCTGCAGACCCCAGAGACGGGGAGCTGCTCGTCTTTTTTTTTACAACCAGTCTGACAGATGAATCTAATACTCAGTGAACGATACTTGCCTTCATGATAGAAGTCTTTTCTGGGGTGGAGTAGACCAACGTGAAGGGAGGTCAAGGCTACCTGCTTCCTCATCTGGGTGTGTCCTCCCCCCAAGAAGCAGCACACGGAGCTGAGCCCTGAGGGCTTTATTGTCTGTCCCTGGGGGGGCACATGGGCTTCTAGGTGGGTTACTTGGGGGCAGAGGGTCCTTCATACAGGCCTGTAGGTTCCATTGTAGCTAAAAGGGTCAGGCCTCAAGCAGTCCCTCTCCTCCTCCTTCCAGCGCTGGATGTAGTTGGGGCCGCTGTCCCGGGGCCACACGATCACGGGGTCTCTGGACGCCAGGGATGGGTCCTCAGGGAAGAAGTTGAAAGGCCGGAGCAGGAAGCCCACGGAGTTTCCGGGTGTGGCGGTGTTAGGGATGTCCTCGGAGTGGGGGATGTGCAGGAAGCCCACGGTGACCCAGGCCACCAAGTCCTGAGGGAGGCAGGGACGGGCAGGCGCTAAGGAGGCTCAGAGGGGGAGGGGTGGGCAACCTCCCTCAGCCCCGTGTTTAAGGAGCAGAAAGGAGAGATCTCTGAGCTCCCCCTCCACACTGTGAGCTGTGCTCTCCACCCGGGACCCAGCACAGATCTGATCTCAGGCTCGGGCTGGAACAAGGGAGGGCCAGTACCTTTTCTCTCCCTCTCTCTCTTTTTTATTTATTTGAGAGAGAGAGAGATAATGTGCACACACACATGCGAGCTGGAGGGAGGGGCAGAGGGCGAGGGAGAATTCAAGCAGGCTCCCCACGGAGCACGGACCCTGACGCATGGCTCGATCCCATGACCCTGAGATCATGACCTGAGTGTAAATTGAGAGCTAGATACTTAACCAAACTGTGCACCCAGGTGCCCCCCAGTACCTCGTTTTCAATGTTCTCATTGTTTCGAAGAAACTCCTCGAAGACCACAGGTGGGTCCCAGGGGTCGTTCTGGTTGTAGATGCTGCTGCTGCACACCTCGGACTCCCGGTACTTGGTCACAGCGAGGGGGTACCTGCCCAGAAGGGGAGCCTGGTGGCTCTAGGTGCCAGGGGGCCTCTCAGCCCTCTCAGAGACACCCTCAGGGTAAGTGATGGGGGAAAGATACTGTCTTCCCCCTATGGTGAGATCATCTCCGGGGGGTTAGCCAGACTCACCAAATGTCAGCCGAGGCTCAGGTGCTCTGTAGGGCCCTCCGCTCCCCCTCCCCTAACACAGAGCCGGAGAACACACACACCCATGTTCCCGGGCCCAGATACACCACCACGTAGACCCAGATCTCATAGACCCACGGACACACAGAAACCCATGTATACTAGCCCTCCCCCGCCTCCCAGGCCTCCCTTACCTGGCCCAGGTGACAGCCTGCTCCTTCTGCCAGCCCACGGGCAGCACCTGGTCGGCCATGGAGTGGATCTGTAGCCGGTAGCTGCGCCGATGGCCCCAGCGGTTCTCCTCGGGACTCGAGAAGAGCAGGTACCTGGGCAGAGGCTGTCCGAAGCGGAAGGCCGCCTGGCGCTCCCGGCGGTAACTTGTCTGCTTTAGGGTTGGCTGTACCAGGTGGTGTCCGGGGCTCCAGGGGTTGGTGATGTTTTCTAGTTGCATCTGCAGGGTCTGGAAGCTGTTCTTGGTGCCTGCAGGGGTACAGGAAGGAGGACAATGAGAAGGAAGCCCCCGACCTGAAATACCCTCATTTCCGGGCTGGGAGCTCCATCCCAGAGCTCATCCGAGAGCAAACCATCAGGAGTGGAGCGAAGATGATGTTGGAGGTCCGCACTGAGTAGAGGGAAGGCATGAGAGCCAAAAAAACAACAGAGGAACTAGAAGACAACTCAGAGTCAGGCCTGTTCGGACAGCTAAAGCCCGTCATGATGTCCCTGCCATGTTTCACGGTGACATCATTAAGCCAGGGGATGATGAGTGTTGCAGATGACATAGCCTTAGACAGAGACATTTCTTACACTCCTAGGCATCGTTCCCCAATCCCACCTGGGCACCTGCCCCATGCACCCCTGCAGGGGCCAGACCAGAGCCCACTGGCTGCATCCAGGGCCAAGGACATGCAGGTCACGCCCACCGTTCCTCAGGGGCACGCAGTGTCTGCACAGTCGTTTGCAGAGAGGCAGGCTAGGCTCCTGATTCTCTGCCTCCGGGGACGTTTCAGCACCGCCTCCCTCTGGAAGGCAGATGTTGGGCTGGGAGGGCGCTTCCGACCCTGGGTCCTACCTGCCACATCCAGGTCGATGCGGTAGTGCACTAGGTGGGTGTGCATGTTGCCCAGCAGGTGCGTGTGCAGGCGCGTCCCATAGCGCAGCCCCTCGGGGGTATAGAAGGTGGCGTGCACGTAGCCGGTGGCGTGCATCTTGGCCTCCATCACCCCGTTGGGGTAGAAGATGAAGTCCCAGATGTAGTCATAGTTGTAGACCGTGGACGTGGTCCGCAGCACCAGCACCTGGCCTTTCAGTCCCGCGTAGAAGTTGAAGCCGCCACTGAAGTTGGAATTAAAGTGTCGCCGAAGCGGCACTCCCGTGGGCATCTCAAAGATGCAGAGGGCACGGGGGTAGCGCACGGGGTCATCGGCGTCGTAGTGGTGGAGGGCATCCAGGAAGGTGGCCGTGTCCGGGCAGTCGATGCCGGGCGCCAGCTCGTGCGTGACGCTGCCCAGCCCCCAGCCCACGTCGATGTAGTTGGTCTGCATGCCCGCGGGCGTGTGCCCCCCGTACAGTGCCACGGCCTCCTGCACGCTCACTTCGTAGGCCACGCGCTCGCCACCGAAGAGCACGTTGAGGACCTGCAGCCCCGAGGATGAGCGCAGCCGGAAGGACACGCTCCAGCCGCCGTAGCGCACCGTGCTGCCCTCCAGCCTGTAGCGGTGACCTTGGGGCTGGACCAGGCGGGGGCCATTCCAGGGGCTGGGGGTGAGGAAGTGCCCGCGCGGCTTGTAGGAGGAGAAGAGGGGTGTTTCCTCGGTGCCTTCCCCGCCCGGGCCCTCGGGGGGTAGGTCTTCCAGAACCACCACGTCCACCTTTCCCTCCTCGTACTGCCGTGCCAGCTCTCCCGGGCTCGGGTAGAACTTGCCGTTGTACCAGACCAGCTCCACAGTCCAGTCCTGCGTGTTGGTGCTGCCGTGGTCCAGGAGGAGCTCCAGCCCCGTGGGGTGCAGGAAGTAGCCCTCTACGAAGCGCTGCAGGATAAACCACGAGCGGCGCTGGCCGGAGCGCACGCCCCGGGGCGCCACATCCGTGAAGGTCAGGCAGCGTGAGTGACAGTCTTGGAAAGAGAAGCCTGTGGTATCAAGAAAAAACTGGTGCAGGGGCTTGGTGGCCTTCTGCAGGGCCTGGGCCAGGAGGGCGTACTCGGCCCCGGTGATGGGCCTGGAGGCCCAGGTGGTGTGGTGCCCCGGCCTCGGGGGCAGCTCTCGCATGTAGTAGGGCCGTGGCAGGGGCCCCACGGCGAACTCGGTGACGTTGGGATGCTCCTGGGCTCCGAAGAAGATCACCACTCGGGCCTCGCGGGCGGGAGGCCTCCCACCTTTGTCCAGAAATTTCAGTACGTGTTGCTTCTTGGGAAGTAGCATCTCAATGAGGAACACGGAGTTCTTGGCCATGGTGGGTGCCCGGGAGGGCTCCAGCCTCAGCTCCTCCCGCGACCAGAGGAAGCTGCGCACAGCCTTCAGCTCTTGGGCGCTCAGGTCCTCGAACACCCCTGCCGTGCTGTTCAGGGTCCTCGAAGGGTACTCGGCCGTGGCCGTCGCCCGTAGCACCAAGATGGCGGCCACGGCCCAACTGAGGGCCAGGGTGGCTGGCCGCATGGCTCTGGAACACAGTAGCAGAGGTGAACTTAGTTGGTTTATGGGAAGAATTGGGTTTCCACTAGGTGGGAGCCTTGGACAGCTAAGCCCCGCCCCCTGGCACGGTGGTTTTCCTACAGACTCAGCCCTTGGTCCCCTCCCTTGGCTGTCCCAGCTGGAGGCCCTAACACTGTTCAGATCTGTTCTTCCCATCAATTTTTTAAAAAGGATTTTATTTATTCGTATGACAGAGAGAGAGAGAGAGCACAAGCAGAGGGAGCAGCAGGCAGAGGGAGAAGCAGGCTCCCTGCCGAGCAAGGAGCCTGATGTGGGGCTCGATCCCAGGTCTCTGGGGTCATGACCTGAGCCGAAGCAGCGGCTGAGCCAACTGAGCCACCCAGGTGCCCCCTTCCCACTGATTTTCATTCTGCTCTCTCCTTAACTTGTCTGTCCACCTCCAATACTCCTGTGGGTTTTCTTGGCTATATAAACTCATTTTGCCTTTCTCTATGTACTTTCTCAGCCCAATTAATGAGACACTAAGGATAACACGTTTAGAGCAATGTCCACCTTCTACGAAGCACTCAGGAAACGCGAGCCACTCTCTTTTTAAAGCCAGCTATGAAGATATGGCCTGTGATGCCAACATGCCGAAAAATGCAAGTGATGTGAAGTAATTGGTCTGTGATTAGTCTGTAGTCCTGTGGCTTTGAGGACAAGCATGGGGTGGCCAGAGGGTTTGGGGGCCTCTCTGGTGGGGCCCTCCAGGTGTGGCTACTTGACTATTCAAACAGGGGGGAGCCATCCCAGGTGGCAGGGAGATGCCCTTTCCCTTCCATTTTGGGGGGCTGTGGACAGGGTCTTTGCCTCATTTTCCCACCCCCAGGGCTGCCAACACGATCCCCTCTGGCTGTCCTGTCTCCTCCACTGGCCTTGGTGGGAAGTCCCAGGACTCATATGACCTTGTGTTCTCTTGCCCGAAGGGCATGGGGGACACTTAGGGGCTGCTATTTACTGGCTCCAGAGCCAGTAAAAGGATATGGGGTGAGCTCGTGTTCTGCTATTAAATTTTGTCAAGCCTCCTTTAAAAAAACATACACAAAGATTCTGCTTTTTAGAGCATTTCTAGGATCACAGCAAAACTGAGAAGATGCAGACATTTCCCAAGAACCTCCCACCCCCACTCACACACCACTCCCCAGTGAACAAATCCTTCTCCGAAGTGGGACTTTTGTTACTATCTATGAATCCAGGCTGACACATCATTGTCACCAAGTCCGAAGGTGCCATTAGGCATCAGTCTTGGTGGTGACATTCTGTGGGGTTTGAAAAACGGACCGTGACATGCGTCCATATTGATATATTTATATTATATTTATATTTTCTAAACTTATATTTACATTTATTATAGGATCACACAGAGCAGTTTTTCTGCCCTAAAAATCCCCTGGGCTCCACCTGTCCACCTGTTCACCCCTCCCTTCCCTCTAACCCCTATCAATCACTGATCTTCTTACTGTCTCCATAGTTTTGCCTTTTCCAGCATGTCCTACAGTTGGAATCACACAGTATTCAGCTTTACCAGATTGCTTTTCTCACTTAGTCATATGCACTTAAGTTCCTCCATGTCTTTTCATGGCCAGGATCCCTGTTTCACAATCTTGTAATTCCAAATTTCTTTCCACTTTGCTAAGGAGGGAGGGAGATGTGAAGGAGGTTTATGATTCTATGGACCTGAACTTGGCTCTTCCTTTCACTTTTACCTCTCCTAGTACCATCTTTATTCCAAAGTCCAAGCAGGCAGCAGCTGAGGTGGACAACGTTGATGAAGCCGCACGAGGAGGGAGAACTTGGCGGTAGCGGGACCGCACTTGAAACACGCCCTTCCTCCCCGCGTCTCATCCCCCAGCACCCCAAGGATGGCATCCGGGCCCTGGCTCTGCCTTTCCTATCTCGCGCCTGGGTACTTTATACCTGCAACCCAGCGTGCTATGCCCTGGAGTTCTTCCCTCTGGGTTCCCACCCCTTGCGTTCTGGCTCTCCCCCACTCCGTGTCTGTGTTTCTCCTTTCCCTCTCTCCACACCCTTCTTCCCTTGCTCCCCTCCCTCCGGCTCTCCTGTCCACCGCCCCCAGCACCCCTCATCAGAACTCACCTGTGTGTTCTGCTCTGGGCTCCCCTCTGCTGCCAGCCTTTGTCTCTGAGCTTTATGGCTCTACTGACCTTGAACTTTATGGCTCTACTGACCCCGCCCTGGAGGGAGGGACAGGGTGAGGCATGGGCTGACCAAGGAGGGGGACCTACAGCTCAGGGGTTTGCCAGTGGGCAGGGGCATGAAGGAGTGCATGGGGGCTCTGGCTGCTGCGGTCTGGGGGGCTCCTTTTACCCCTTTGAGGTACCCACATCTGGAAACTCCCCAGTCCCTCACTGCTTTAGTGACCAGGGCCCACTTCTGTTTTCTCTCTGATTCCCTCTCCTCCTGCCACAGGGGCATCTTCCGAAAGAATCAAGTGTGGTCCTTCCTGCTTCAAGCTGCACCGTGCCGTGTCTGTTACAGCAGGTGGCGAGTTGCAGAGGCCAGAGATAAACATGAGGGCACTTTTACCAGCAAGTAGCTTCCCCTGGAACAGATCGCAGGGCAGAAGCAGGGGCTAGTACAGATAAACAGCAGCACCACAACAGAGGATTTGACCCACGTGTAGAAGAGGGAACCAGAGACAGAATGGCTGGGGAGAAGGAAGCCACTGATGTGGGCAGAAGGTCTTCCTAGCCGTCTCTGTGGGGAAAGGGAGGAACTGGCTGGGGACAAAATCAGTCCGGATGGCTGGGACTTTGGCTCAGAGAGGGGGGAAGAAGGGAAACGGGGGTGGGGGTGGGGGGGTGCAGCACTGCAAGTTGTTTTGGTATTTAGTGGCTGCTAGATGAAGGAAGGAGAAAATATTTCTTAATCTGTTACCTGTTTGCAATTGCAGAAGGCCTTTGACGTCTTCAAGGAAGGAGATTAGCTTTAAATGCTAAGATGATGATTTATATAATGACTTTGCTTACATCCTTCCTCCTTCACTGGTCTGAAGAGTTGAGACTTGGTTAGTCTTCCTTAGGGGCTCACCAGCTCTTGAGGATGAGATTTGAGGATGCTGGATCCAAAGAGAGTTATAGGAACAAATTGACCTTGAGAAGCGCAGTCTGTTTCTGTCCCACAAAAGACATCATATCCAAGATAATGGAGTGAGGACAGATCAGAGGAAGATACTTTTGGAGATTAGAAGAGAAAGGGACCACACATAAAGGAATGAAGCCTGACCCATACACAAAAATTAACTCAAAATGGATCGAAGACCTCAATGTAAAAGGCCAAACCATAAAACTCTTAGAAGAAAACATTGGAATAAAACTTTTCGACCTTGGGTTTAGAAGGGATTCTTAGCCAGGACTCAGAAGCACAAACAATTGAAGGAAAAAACACAAATGGGACCTCCCCCAAATTATAAACTTCCCTATTTCAACGGACACTATTAAGAAAGTGGAGACACCCCACAGAATACGAGAAACTATTTGCAAATCATGTATCTGATAAAAGACTTGTCTGTAGAATATATAAAGAACTCTCACAACTCAATAATACAGAGCACAATGAAAAATTACGCCAAGGATCTGAATATGTATTTCTGCAAAGAAGAGGCACACGAGATCAAAAAGCCCTTGAAAAGGTTTCTCGCCATCATGAGTCATCACGGAAATGCAAATCAAAATCAGTGAGCTGTGACGTCACATCCGCTGGCGTGGCTAATGTCTATGAGTCAGACAGCGAGTGTCGGTGAGGATGGGGAGAAATCCGAAAGCTCGCACGCTGCTGGTGGGAACGTAAGTGGGGCGCCCGCTGTGGAGAACAGTCTGGCACGTCCTCCAGCAGTTCCACACAGAGCTGCCGTCTGATCCAGCCACTCCACTGCTAGGCAAAGACCCAAGAGACACGGAAACAGGCCTCCGCACAGAAACTTGTAGCAGAGGCTCAGCACAAAGGTGGAAACGACCCAGAGGTCCTTCACCTGAGGGATGGATAAACGGTGGAATGTTATCTGGCATTAAGACAGAGTTAAGTACTCACGCTACAGTGTGGATGAACCTTAAAACCATTCTCCAGGGGCCGCCTGGGTGGCTCAGTGGGTTAAGCGTCTGCCTTCAGCTCAGGTCATGGTCTCAGAGTCCTGGGATCGAGCCCCGCATCGGGCTCTCTGCTCAGCAGGGAGCCTGCTTCTCCCCCCCCCCCCCCCCCCCCGCCTGCCTCTCTGCCTACCTGTGATCTCTGTCAAATAAATAAATAAAATCTTTAAAAAAAAAAGGAAAAAAAGACTTACTCTTAAAAGCAAAACAAAACCCATTCCCCAGGGCCGCGTGGCTGCCTCAGTCTGTTAAGCCTCTTCCTTTGGCTCAGGTCATGTTCTCTGGGTCCTGGGATCGAGTCCCTCGTCGGGCTCCCTGCTCTGCAGGGAGTTTGCTTCCCCCTCTCGCTCTGCCCCTCTCTCTGCTCATGTGCTCTCTTTCTCTCGCTCCCTCTCTGTCAAATAAATAAATAAGATCTTGAAAAAAAGACATTCTGCTAAATGAAAGAAGCCAGTTAGGAAAGACTACATATTATATGATTCCACTTAAATGAAATGTGCAGAGCAGGCTAATCTACGGAGACAGAAAGCAGGTTAGTGGTCGCCGAGGGCTGGAGATCTGGGTGGGAATGATAGCTAATGGACGTGGAGTTTCTTTTTGAGGGGGATGACCGTGTCCTGAAATGGACGGTGGTGAGGGTTGCTCATTTCTGCGACACACGAAAGCCCGTCGATTACTCACTTTCTGGGTGGATTGTATGATATGTGAATAACTCCAGAGAGCTGGGTTGTTTCGTTTTGATTTGTTTTTTTAAAGTGAGAGGGACTCTATCTAGAACACACAAGGAAAGCTTACAAATCAGCCAAAAAGAGGAAGAAATCCCACTGGAAACATGAGCAAAGAATCTCAAGGCTCCTTACACAAGAGGAAACCACGCACGAGGGCCAAGGGCACAGGAGAAGATGCTCCAATGTGGTGACTATTAGGACAATGCCATTGTTCGATGAGATCTCATCTTATACTCACTGCGCTGGCAGAAACGAGAAAGCTGGATGATACCCAGCGCGGGCGGCGATGCGGTGTGATGGGAGGTTCAAGCCGGGCTCGCAGGGAGGCAGGCCGAGGGTCTGGCTGTCTGGAGGGCCGGCCCAGCGTGTGGGCCCTGAGCCAGTCGGACGCCCCACAGGACTGAGTCATGCTGCTTCGGACATATACGGCAGACAGATTCTCACGCAGCGGCACCAGACGGGATGCAGACACGCACTGTGGCGGAGCTGGGGGGCCGGAGCCCATCCGGGGGTTCATCGCTGGGCCAGGGAGCCAGTGCGGCGGGCAGTGCGCACGACTGATACAAAAAAATAAAGGGTGTGCACTAATACGTGAGAATTGCTGCTGGGGAAGGGTGGGAATACACCCCCCCCCACATATGCATACATATATGTGAACACACGTGCGTACAGACACCTTCGTCTGGACAGGGAGGCCTGGTGTGGCCGGTGATGCTTAGGTCCACGCACTGAGGTACATGCTGAATTCTGCAGTGGATATCTAGAAATCCATAGCGGAAGGGTCTGAGAAGAAAGGTGAGAGAGGCTTTCACCCCAGTGTGGAGATGGCTCCGGAGGAGGACCCACAGCAGGTGTCCCGCCAAGGGGCGTGGGGAGGAGGGGTCTCCCACGTCGGGGAGGAAGGGTTGTTTTTCATGCAGGCAGGGAGGTGGGACACCAAGCATGGATCTCACTTTTTTTTAAAAAAAGATTTTATTTATTTATTTGACAGAGATCACAAGTAGGCAGAGAGGCAGGCGGGGGGAGGGGGGGGAAGCAGGCTTCCTGCCAAGCAGAGAGCCCAATGTGGGGCTCAATCCCAGGACCCTGAGATCATGACCTGAGCCGAAGGCAGAGGCTTAACCTACTGAGCCACTCAGGCGCCCCGGATCTCACTTTTTATTTAAAGGAGCACCGAACGAGTGCTTCGAGAGAGCAATAAGATTCAAGGTAACCTGGAGTAAGTGCGACATGAGCTGTGCCCGAAGGAGAGTCCTGCCTGACGTTGGCAAGAGATTCCCCTCAGGATGAAAGCCTGTCGAGGTCTGGGGCTCTGGCTCTGTCTCCTCTGAGCTGTGTTTCCAGGCCGCCATAACCAAACACCATAACCAGGGGGGCTGAAAACAACAGAATACTTTTTTCTTACAGTAGTGAAGGCTGGAAATCTGACATCAAGTTGTTGGCGGGGCAGGGCTCCCTCTGAAGGCCCTGGGGCGGGGGAGTAGTATCCTTGCTGGCCTCTTCTAACTTCTCATGTTGCTGTCAATCCTTGGCGTCCCTTGGTTCCTTGCCTGGTAGCCCCATCACCCTGCTTCTGCCCCGTGGTCCCATGATGTTCTCTGTGTGTCTGTGTCTCTATGTGTCCCTCCTCTTCCAAAGAAAGACACCATTGACTGAATTCAGGACCTGCCCCACTTCATCTGAGCTAATTACAGCTGCGGTGACCCTGTTTCCAAAGAAGGTCACAGTCTGCAGTTCCAGGAAAGATATGGAATTTGGGGGACACGATTCAACCCTGCACAGCCTCTTTACATGTCCCAACTTGCGCGTGTGAGTCCACGGCAGGTGAGTGAATTCTGAGCCCTGGGCTCTGGGCTGGGACCTGCAGGTTCCCAGAGAAGAAGCTGAGTTGAGGAGGAGTGGGGGGAGGGGGGCCCTGGGCAGGGACAGGTGGGAGCAGAGCCACAGGACTGAGACGGGCCATGTGTTCCCGCGACCCTGAGCAGGGTGGGTTCTAGGTGGAATCGGGCACTGCGCCCTGGAGGGCATGGACAGGGCGAGGGCCGTGCTGGGCACTCCTGTAGAAATGCGGGGATGGGGCGGAGGCTGAGGGAGTGGGGCGGACACCGCGGGGGTGGAGAAGACGGGCCTTTAAGAATGACCCCAAGAAAACAGAGACAAAGGGAAATTTTGGGGGCAGAAGTTTTGACTCAGGTGGGGGAATGGCGGTGTGAACTTCTGGAATTCAGTCTTGTTGCTTTGCTACGAGCTCTTCTCTTCTTCTAAGCTCCGAGCTCTTCTAAGCTCAGGTCAGTCCCTCCCTGCTGTGGGGTGACCTTGATTACTGAAGTCTCTCAATTCTTGGGGTTAATGATTGATAACAGTTACAGGTAACACTTGGGCAAAGAGTGTCCCTAAAGTTCTGGGCCACCTGCCTCTCTTAAAGGGGCAGGACTTGGGGAATGATGTTATAGGGAACAGGAAGTCCAGTCTGGTGGGGGGTGCAGAGTGATACAGGATGCTGGCTCCAGAGCCCGGGGTGGTAGGCCAGAGATCACAGCTTGCAGTCTTCCCATCGCTAAATCTTGATATTTTGGTTTCAGAAAGTCATAGCACGCCAGAGATCGCTGGAGACCATCTAGAGAGGGGGATTGTTTCCATAGGAAAGCCAGAACTCCACACGGGCCTGCATCCCTGGCAGGAACCCTGCCCACCCAGCTGTGACAACCCAAAATGCCTTCAGACATGGACAAGTACAGGCTTGTCTGCTTTACTGCGCTCCGCTGGGTTGCCCTTCCCAGACGGCCTGTGTTGTACACTCTGGGGCTTGCCTCTGGCGAGTCCGTTGGCGTCATTTTTTCTAAAAGGCATTTGCTCATTTTGTGTCTCTGTGTGAGACTTTGGTAATTCTCACAGTATTTCCAATGTTTTCATGATTGTCACATGTGCTACGGTGATCGGTGGTCTTGGCTGTTACTCCTGGAATGGTTTTGGGGGCGTCACGAACTGCACCCACATGAGATGATGGATGTGATGGAGAGAGGTCGTGTGCATTCTGACGGCTCCACCGAAAGGCGGTTCCCGTGTCTCTTTCCCTCTCCTCCAGCCTCCCTAGTCCCTGGGATGCAACACTACTGAAATCAGGCCAGTTTATAACCCTGCAATGGCCTCTAAGGGTTCAAGTGAAAGGAAAATTCGCAGGTCTCTACATTTATTTATTTATTTTTTAAGATTTTGTTTATTTGTTTGTTTATTTATTTGAGAGAGAGAGAGAGAGACTGAGAGCACGGATGGGAGGGGCAGGGGAGAAGGAGAGAAAGAATCTCAAGCAGACTACCCACTGAGCACAGGACCTGATTCAGGGTTCGAGCTCATGACCCCGAGATGGTGATGTGAGCCCAAATCAGGAATGGGGCACTTAACCAACTGAGCCACCCAGGCACCTCATATCTCCCCCTTTAAATAAAAAACTAGAAATGAGTAAGCTTAGTGCCTTGTCGTTGGCCTGGAGACAGTGGCAGTGGTCTGCACAGGGGACCACACCAGCCACCCATTCCCTTAAGCCAAAGCCTAATCCAGAGCAAGGTCCGGACTCTCTTCCGTGCTGCAACGGCGGAGAGGTGAGGACCCGCAGAAGGAAGGTCTGCCGCCGGCCGGGGCAGGTTCAGGAGGCTCCAGGACAGAAGCCATCTCCGCAACACACAAGTGCAAGGTGAAGCGGCCAGGTTTCCAGACGATCTAGCAGAGATCACCGATGAGGGGGGCCGCCCTAAACAACAGGTTTTCAGCGCAGACGGAACAGCCTTCTCGTGGAAGAAGATGCCAGCTGGGACTCTCACAGCCCGAGAGGAGAAGGCAGTGCCTGGCTTCAAAGCTTCGCAGAGGGTGACCCTCTCGAGAGGGGCTAACGCGGCTGGTGACCCGGAGCTGAAGCCAGTGCTCCGTGACCGTTCTGAGACCCCGCGGCGCTTAAGAACCAGGCTAAGTCTGCTCTGCCTGGGCTCTGGAAATGGAACGAGGAAGCAGCAAGAGACCAGAAGCAGGAGTGGAGCCGGAGGAGGGGACGCAGCTGCTGCAAGCTCAGGGTCAGACGGGACCTCACGTGGAGGTGCTTCCTCGGGAGGAGCAGAGCGAGGGGCTTCCTGAGCTGCCGGTGGGAGCGACGCCGGAGGGCTCAGAACACGACTGAGCCGCGCCGATGAAGCAGCGGCAGGGCTCGAGGGGACGGACTCCAGTTCTGAAGGCAGTTCCATGGGTAAAATGCCATCAGGCAGCACCGCCCGCCGCCGAGCAACCGTTCGGGCCGGAAGAGCCATCGGTGCGACAAACCGCAGGGCCAGGTGGGGCTCCAGCGCCCAGCACCCCGACGGGTCAGCAGCCGGCAGCACCCCCGAGACCCGCCACCCGCAGAAAGTCCGACCCGCTGAGAGCTCAGACGGCGGGTCCCACGCTTTAGCAATAAAGTCTTTTTCAGTGAAGGCGTGTACGTTGTCGTTTTAGACACAGTGCTGTTGCACAGTTCACAGACTGCTTCAGGGCGTGCACAGAACATTTGTGCCCTGGGGAAACCAAGCATTCCTTGGACCCGCTTTAGGGCAATATCAGCTTTACTGCAGTGGTCTGGATCCCAGCCTGCAGTATCTCCTAGGTGCGCCTGTATCTTCTGGGGGGCAAATACCCCCTCTTGCAGAGAACGACGGGCCTGTGTTAAACACTCCTGATTTGTACCTGGAAGTGGGGACAGCCTCCCTCCCCTCCCCCCACCTGGATCTCCCACTCTGTCTTCCACCTTTTGTGAGAACATCTTCTCATTTGTGGTATACCCCCATCTCCCAGGCACCTCCAGGCCCCACTCTGTAGTCCAGCCATGGAACCATGCCAGGCTAAGGGGGCGGTTGGGGAGCACTCCTAGCCTCTGCCCCTGTGTTCCCTTGCCTGCAAACCTCTCTCTCTTCCCTCACTTACCCTCTTGCTGTAGCCCAGTCTCAGCACCACAGCCCCTCCCCCACCTTGTCTCACACTCTGCAGGCGGCGGCGATTTCGATTTCCCGCATCCAGGGCCTGGGTCTGGCTCCCGCACTGTGTTCTGCTGCCACTTTGCCACTGTCTGGCCACAGGCTCGCCTTCTCTACCAGGTCCTGGAGGTCAGGGACTCAAGCAGACATCCTCATTTCTTCAAATATACAGAGACCAGTCCAGTGCCTGGCACACCATGGGATTCCTGTTTTGTCTTCAGATCGTGTGCATCAAGGGGATGGAAGAGATGTTAGAAACCCAGACGTCAGAAGAGTTTTGACGAATTGCTGTTGGCAGTTGAAGAAAAAAACATGCCACATGGTGGCATAGAGCACATCGTTATCTCCAATCACAGGATCCCCTGAGAACTTATTCATCTTTTAACTGGAGGTTTTTACCCACAACCAATATCTCCCCATTCTCCCTGCCTCCGACAAATCCCATTCTACTGTTTCTATGAGTTTAGATTTTTTAGATTCCACATATAAGTAAGATCATACAGTATTTGTCCTTCTTTGACTTATTTCAGTGAGCATAACGGCCTCACGGTCCATCCGTGTTGTCATGAACGATAGGGTTTCCTTCTTTCTTGTGCTGGAAAAATATTCCATTGTGTACACACACACACGCACACACACGCACTGGAATATAAAAATATTCATGCACACACATCCCGCATCTTTATCTAGTCATCTGGTGATGGATATGTGGGTTGTGTCACAGCTTAGCTATTGTGAATAATGGTGGAGAAAAAATGAGGGTGCAAACATGCCCTCCAGATCCTGGTTTCATTTCCTTTGGATTGATACCCAGAAGTGGGATTGCTGGATCGTAAGGTAGTTGTATTTTTTATTTTTTTTGAGGACCCTCCATGTTGTTTTCCAAGGCTGCACCAACTTACATCCCCACCAACAGTGCACAAGGGGTCCTTCCCAACACCTGTCTCTTGTCTTCTTAATGACAGCCATTCTGACAGGTGTAAGGTGGTATCTCATTGTGGTTTTGATTTGCGTTTCCCTGATGTTGCGCACTTGTTTAGGAAAATTTCCATTCAGGTCCTCTGCTCTTTAAAAAAAAAAAATATATATATATATATATTTGACAGAGAGAGAGAGAGCGCACAAGCAGCAGGAGTGGCAGGCAGAGGGAGAGGTAGAAGCAGGCTCCCCACAGAGGAGGGGGAGCCTGATGTGGGGCTCGATCCCAGGCCCCTGGGATAATGACCCAAGCCAAAGGCAGTTGCTTAACCAACTGGGCCACCCAGGCACCCCTTCTGCTCATTTTTCAATATGAGATTTGTTGTTGTTGTTACTGAGTTGCGTGAGTTCTCTGTATATTTTGGATATTAACCCCTTATCAGATATATGATTTGCAAATAATTTCTCTTCTTCCTTAAGTTGCCTTTTCATTTTGTTGTTGGTTTCCAAATGCTTTTTAGTTTGATGCAGTCCCTCAACCAGGTTACTATTAAGATGATCCCATGGATGGAGAATGGGGTGATCAACTGGGGGAGGAGACTTTCTATGACGTCACGGGCCCCTGAGGACGAGGACAGCTGAGAGTGGTGCAAGTCAGCTTGGGCTTCAAGGACATATGACCCGTGTGGTTCTCCAGGGTCCCACCCTCAGAAGGGCTCTGCACTTAACCTAGGCTCTACTAGCGTGGTCTTGAAATTCTTCACTTTTGAACAGAGGCCCCGCATTTTCATTTGATGCTGGGCTGTGCAATGTATGTAACTGTCCCCCGGCTTTAAAGATTTTTATTTATTTATTTGACAGAGAGAGATCACAAGTAGGCAGAGAGGCAGGCAGAGAGAGAGAGAGGAAGAAAGCAGGCGTCCCACTGAGCAGAGAGCCTGATGCAGGGCTCCATCCCAGGACTCTGGGATCATGACCTGAGCCGAAGGCAGAGGCTTTAACCCACTGAGCCACCCAGGTGCCCTTGTTCCCCGTATTTAGAAGGTCAAGGTTTAAACCTGGATTCAGGAGGCCAAAGAGGGGTAGGGCAGGGAGACAGGGTGGAGGGCAGCCAGGCGAGCACAGGGCAGGAATGAAGGTGGATGATTGGGGTTGATAAGGGTTGATAAGAGGCTGAATTGCAGAGGGACCCAGGTCAGAGGTGAGGAAGAGGCTCAGGGCGGATGGGTGGCAAACACAGAACAGTTAATGAGGCCAAAGTCTCAGACACCGGCTTCTGATCGGGCCCTTGCTGGCTCCAATTCATTACCTTGGCTGCTTTGCTCTTTTGGCCCCATCCCCCCTACACAATTCCCCATTTGCTGAAGCAAGGGGTGCCAGGCTAGCAAGCACCCACTTGCAAAGTTACGGCACGTGAGTCTGGAGGGGGCTGGGGGCTGGAGGAGTGGGGGTGAAGATGCTGAGCCCATCGTGCGGCAGAAGGCAGTGGCCAGGCAGGAAGCCCCCGGGGTGACCCGAGGCCCCACACTCCAGTCTGCGATCAGCACCATACAAGGCAGGAGTGCTTGTCAGGCTCCTCGGCCACTGAACTTGTACCCTTGGTGCTTCCTCTCCAGTTTGGAGACTTCTTCTATTATTATCACGGCCACTGCCCCATTCCTAGTGGCTTTTTGCTAAAGGTGAAAAGATGATAAATTATCCTACATTTCCACGTCACTGCGGGGCTGGAGGAAGCCCAGGCAAACAGCTCAGACTGACAGCTAGACCATAAGGGCCTGGGAGGGGGCTGGTGGTGGTACTGGGCTCAAAGAGAGCAGAATGGTGGGGGGGATCCACGGGTCTGCTTCTGTGGGACCAGCACCCATGCTGCATGCACCAGGCTCTGTCCCTGTCCTCTCTTTAGTTTGTTTCACACTAGGATCTGGCACAGTTTTGTTTTACAAAGTTCCCTGAGTATACACACATGTGTAAGGTGTATGCATTTGGAAAAACTCATTAAAGGGTATATGGGCTAGGCTGAAAAATGGCTCTCCCGGAGGACCACACCGTAATCCTCAGAACCTGTGAATGAATAACTTTACGGAGCAAAAGGAACAGCGCAGCTGTGATGAAGTTAAGGGCACCCAGATGGGGGCATTTTCCAGGTGTAACCACGGAGTCTTCAGAAGAGGGAGACAGGAGGCCAGAGGAAGCAGGGCTCTGAGAGCAAGAGGTTGGAGTTCTGGGAGGAAGGGGGTCACGAGCCAAGGAATGTTCTAGAAGATGAAGAAGGCAAGGAAGTAGATTGTCCACTCACAGCCTACAGAAGGAACGAACCACTCACACCTCGACTTTGGTCCAGTTTGATTTTGGACTTCTAACCCCCAGAATTCTCTATAGGAGAATACCTTTGTTTTAAGACACTAAGTGTGTGAGCATTTGTTTCAGCAGCAAGAAAACCAATACACATAGCTCTGATCTGTATACTTCCTTGTATGTTAATTTCATCTCAAAGGGGAAAAAGGGAGAACCAAAAACCAATATGGGACTCTACTTAATAAGACGTGTGCTGAACTGTGTACTTGTATACAGCTTGCCTTGGAATGCATAAAAAAATGGAAAAAGGGATGGATATTTATGCGTGATAAGGAACATCTTGTAAAATGTTCATAGTAGAGTCTAAGTGACTGATCTATTAGTTTGCACTGTAAATTCCCCTCCAACTTTCTGTATGTTTGACAGTTTTCACAGTAAAAGACTGGGGGAAAAGGTGAAAACTTGACCCTTGTTGGAAAGTTCCAGAATGGCGAGCAGTTTTGCACGGCAAGGTTGTCTGCTTTGCGGAGGGAGTGGTGGGCGCAGCTGCAGAGACAGATGGGGGCCAGATGTGGAGGGGATGGGGACTTCTTCCTGGAGCCACTGAGGAGCCAAGGGAGTGTTGTAAACAGAGAGTAGCAGACGTGGGTTTGCCTCTTTACCTCTCATGGCACAAGTCACACCCCAACTGGACTTTCTGCACAGCTGTTTACCTGACTTGAAATGCCAGTCATCTGGAGTGGAGTTCGGAGAGAACCTGGCAACTAGCCGAAGGGCTCCGCCCCCGTGTTTGCGTCAGCATTAGTGGGGGTGGCAAAGCTAGGATGGATCCAGGTCTGAGAGCGCACAGTCTGTAGGAAGAGGGTAGTTAATTCTAGCCTTATCTTTATGGCCTGCCTGTTCCTGGAGGTAAGAACCATGAAGAAATAAAAAAAGAAAATTGTGGTACAGACTGAGTCATGGAGGTGCTAATTCAGTAAAATGACGAAGAAAAAGCCCAGGGTCAGGAGTTAGGCTCTCTAGATTCAACAATTAGTTACGACATTTTCCTAGCTGTGTGACCTGTGGGCAGGTCACTTAACCTCTCTGAGGGTCGTTTCCCATTTGTAAAATGGGAATCACACTAGTCAGTGCCTTCGAGGGTTACTGGGAGGATTACCACAAGTGAGGGAAAGGGACTCACCATGAAGTACTTGGTATGATGCCTGGCATGTAGCCCATGCTGAAGAAACATTCGGCACTGTAGCATTGTTCACTGATTACTTCTCAATAAACATCGCGGAAGCAGGAAGCTTGTCAGGACTCCTGGCCTGTGCCATTTCTCCAATGTCTCTCTCTCTCTCTCTCTTTTTTTTTAAATGTCCAGAGTGGAGCCCAATGTGGGGCTTGAGCTCACGACCGTGAGATCAAGACCTGCGCCGAAATCGGGAGTCAGATGTTTCATGGACTGAGTCACCCAGGTACCCCTCTCCAATGTCTTTCAAAATGATTATTAAGTGCCTAACTGTGGTCTACATTATTTGGAGCTTCAGATATATACTGAATTTCCTCACGGGCATTTTCATTTCCTTATCCCATCGGAACCTCCAGCTCAACAAACTCCAAGCAGAACACAGGGTCCATCCAGGTTTCTTGCCTCCTTGGTCACAGGGATGCCAGCGCTGTCCACCTAAATCATGCGGGCTGACGTCTGACAGTCCTGGCAGACTGGGACTTCATTCTCTGGCTGTGGCCGTCCCCAGCCCAGCCCACACCAGAGTCCCCTTTCAGAACAGCTGCTTCATCTCTCACCAGTGGTCATTACAGTTCCCCCCACTTCCTGCAGGAGACCCTTCTCGGTCTCCCTGCTCCCAAACTTGCCTCCTCCAATCTGTTGGTCTCTGCCAGAATGACCTTTCCACCATGGAGATCTGACCGCTCCTTGTCGTGTCCAGGTTGGCCACAAGGGCTCCCACAGGTTGGCTCCTGTTACGGTGGCTGCTGTGGTCCCTGGGACTCCCATTGCTCCTTGGGATGTGGCTCCCTCCCACGTCTCTGCAGGCTGTCTCTGCTCGGAACCAGTCCACCCCATCCCCCATCTTTGCCTCATTGCCTTTGACTCTGTGGTTTCCCCCTTGACCATCTCCCTCCCAGGCTATGCCCCTACCCATACCAACCTCCAGTGCAGCTGTCATCATCCCTGATTTGATTCACTGTAACCTCTGTCTTTTGTCCCTGCCTCCCTGGTGTGTGGCTCAGATCTGGCATGTTGGAGATACTATATTTGTATAGTGAGTGATTCCAGGGTAAAGTTGAAGTAAAAGAAAGCTCAGCATGCCACCTAGGGTCCTGTTAGGAAACAGATGGCATTCTCACAGGGGGAATGAAGAGGGTTTAAGGAAGGGAGTATTTTCCAAGGCGATCTTATTTATTTGTCAGGGCCACCAAGGGGCTGAACTCATGGCATGAGGGAGGGAGCCCGTGAATGCAGCTCATAAAGGCCAGCCTGCTAGGGCACGGGGCAAGGTGGAAAGGTTGAGAAATATATCTGGAGAAGCAAGAACAACGAGCATACTCAGGAATCCTGGTGTCCTTCCATAGACTGGACCTGAGTCCCTGGGTCTGAGCACCGTGGAAGATAAGTGCTCACATCCATAAGAACATGGCACTTCCTTTCTTCTTTCGGCTTCCCCTTTGTCAACCAGAAAAGCCATAGTGGCAAGTAAGGAAGTCTGGAGCCATTTCTGGTCCCTGGCAAGGCGGTCACCAGAGCCCTGCAAGACGGATACCTGGTATCCGGCGTATTCTTTGGCGGCCTTAATATGGTGAGCCCCGGTTCTCTTCTGAAACCATACGAAACCTCGGGCTCGTTTCTGTTGCTCACGGCGGTCACGAGTGAGTCCATCTTCTACTGAAAACTCGGCACAGAAGTACCTCGCTTTTATTTCTGTCTTCAGGTCTGGCCACGGGCTCTGTTAGGAAGAATGCTCCCAGACCAAGTCTCTAGGGTAGACCCTAATTGGCTTCCACATCTTCTATTCGGAGCGCCCAAATTCAACCGATGTGCCTCGGGTGGACTCAATCCGTGCGCCCTCAGGCAGAGAACATGGTGCTCGGGATCATGGACAAGACTCACCTGCAGTATTCCGGATCCCAAAGTAATTCTGTACCACCTGCCATCCCGTTTCCTTCCCCAGGTAAGGGAGTGACAGGAAAGCCTCATTCTATTCGGATCAGGCAAAGGAACCAGCAGCGTCCTAGGAGTCAGGCTGAGCTGGGCAGTGTTTAAAGAGGCCGGTTCCCGGGGACATCCTTTGGTAAGGACCGTGGGGAGATGCAAACACGCCTGGGCCAGCCCTGACTTCAAGGCTGACCTTCTAGTTGGGGAGGTCAGGCCGCTGCAAAGAACACGCAGGGTAGGTGTCCGATGGGGGCTTTCTGAGCCAGGGTAGGTCGCCTATTTGGGAAAGGGGTGCAGACGTGGCTGGGGCAAGTCTGTCGAGGTGGGGTCAGCGTGATCGCATCAGCCAGGGCTGTCCCTTCTCCCGCGCGACCCAGGACAGGTGGGTGCTCCCGGGGCAGCCGTTGGAGGTTCCGTCCGGCAGGGCGCCGGCGGTCAGGCCGGGCGGCGGGGGACGGGGCTCGGGACGGTACTTCCTGCAAGGCCACGTCCCTGCGCGCCGGCCTCCGCTAGGGTAGAGAGGGTACCTCGCTCCCCCGCCGGAGTAAAAGCCCACGGAGCGTCGGGGCGTGTCCTCTCCGTCCGCGAGACCACCGCCCCCTGCTCATTGGCTGTTACAGAGTGAGCAGCAGGCAGGTTGCCCATTGGCTACGAGGATGCGGCCACAGCGGCGCTCTTAGCCCCGCCTTCCCACCCCGCCGTGATTGCGAACAGCGCCACCTCGTGTCGGGGTAGCGCGGCTCGCGGAGTTAGGAAACCCCCGTATGCTGGTTCGAGGCGCTCAGCAAATGTTGCGCGCGTGCCCACCGTGGGCAGGCACTATGCCCCGGGCTGATTTCCCCTCCATGGCAGGGACAGGCTTGTATGCCCCGGAGGGATAGCACCACCTGTTATGTGGCTTGTCTTTTTATGTTCTTCATTTTTTTGTGGGTCAGAAGTTTCTAATTTTAATGTCTTTGGATTATCAGTCTTTTCCTTTATGGCGGATGCTTTTTGTGTCCTGTTTAAGAAATCCTTCCTGTCTTTTGAGCCAATGATGCCCAGACTGTGGGGGCTTGGAGCGATGTTCTCAGAGCGTTCTGCTTTGGGACCTGGGTTACCCTGCTTCCACAGAGGGATGGGCAGATTCTTTTGTGGCTGAAGACCTGGCTGGGCGGGGGAGGGAGAGGTCACTCCTGGGGTCCTTCTGCTGTGGCTCCCGATTTTCCAAGAAGAGCTTTCCTGAAGATTGCTTCCTGACCATTCTTGTGAGTGTGGAAGGTCTTTCAGTGAGTCGGCAGAAGTGTGCGTCGCGGGGCCAGGGTGGGGCAGGATCCAGCTAACATCTCTGTGGATGCTCAGGCAGGGTGGGCTGGGATGGGGTGAGTCCAGCTCAGAACTGGGATATCTGGTTCCTGAACTGTGTCCCTGGAGCAGATGAGCTGGGGCAGGGAGAAAACTGGAGACAGTGGAGCTGTAGGAAGCATCCCACCTGCCCTCTACTTTTGGAGTTTGGGGGGGTATAATGACATGATTGTGACCAATTGCGTCAGGGCATTCCTGATGGAGGCAGGGGAAACGTCATGATTTATTGGCTCTTCCTCTTCGGTGGCACCTGGGTTAGGCGAAGTAACCTGTTCATGGTTTCATTTCCAGCACCCACAGTGCCTGCCACATGGGGGTCTTAGTAGATATTTGTTTTAAAAAAAATGCGTTGATCGTCTTCAAAGAATTGTTACGAAAAAGTTATTTTTTTTTCTTTTCTTGTTTCTCCGGAAGAAAACTTTTAGTAGCCACTAGGTGGCGAGGTTAATCGCATCTATGTGGCTTATAAGGGAGAATTCAGTTAGGGAATTGGAGATTTGAATTTAAATGGAATCTTGCTTTAATTTTGTTTTTGAACTCAATCATTAAGTTTAGAAAACATGCTGTCCTAAGAAATGTTTGCAAAGTTAAAATAAAGACCCTGGTGGGTTACTTCCTCAAGCTAAAGATGGTATGGGTTTCTCTTCCATCTTGTTTCTAAATCAGTCCTTTTATGGTTTGACTGGTTATAAATTCTTTCCATTCTTCATTCAGATAAACGAACGCCAATTCAGTTCACCCTTCTGCTCAGAAGTGGTGTTTTACGGTCAAAATCTGGCAACCTCTTTTGTTTATTGCATCTGGCGGATCGGAGCCTTGGAGAAAACCTGGCCCCTTCACAAGCCCCGCCCACAGCTCCCCCTCCGCCTCCCCTACCTCCCAGCCCTCCTTCCCAGAATCCTCAGAGTCCCTGGTCTTCGGTTTTCTCTTCTGCAGGAAAATTAGATGTCGTGCCATCTTTTTCTTAAAAAACAAACAACCCCCCTCCCCCAATAAAGCCTCAAAAACAATTTATTTGAAAATACAGCTAAGATCGCAATCTTGAGGTATCTGTTTTGGTGGGGAAAATGAAGATATATATAGATTTAGATATAGATATATAGGAACGACTCTGAGATTTTGAGATAGAGATAGGCAAATAATCCCAAATTTACCTCTTAAAAAAAAAAAGATCTTATTTATTTATTTATTTGACAGAGAGAGAAATCACAAGTAGGCAGAGCAGCAGGCAGAGAGAGAGGGGGGAGCAGGCTCCCCACCGAGCAGTGAGCCTGATGGGGGGCTCGATCCCAGGACCCTGAGATCATGACCTGAGCCGAAGGCAGAGGCTTAACCCACTGAGCCACACAGGCACCCCTCAAATTTATCTCTTTATCATTATAGTAAAACTTGTTTTACTTTTTGTTTTTCTTCTTGTTTGTTCCATGAACAATTCTGTGAATTTTAATACATGCATAGATTCACATAACCAACATCATGATCTAGAAACAGTACTATCGACCCCAAAACTCCTCGTGCTACACCTTGTCCAGTCACACCAAGATGTTTCTGTACCATACTGTGCCTGTACTTAACAATTACAAAAAATATTGTGCCACTTCCTCTAGTTATCATGGCTTCTGATGAGAAACCACAGAAATTTGGATCATTCTTCTCTATAGGTAATGGGTCATTTTTGTTTGGTTGTTTTCAAGATTTTTTCTTTGTCTTTAGTTTTCAAGTTGTTTTCAAGATTTTTTCTTTGTCTTTAGTTTTTAGCAGTTTAGAAGTCTATGCTTGTACTTCTTTGAGTTCATTCTGTGTAGGGTTTATTGCTTCCTGAATCTTGATGTTTATGTCTTTCCACAAATCTGGGACTTTTTCAACCACATTTCTCCACATGAACAAATGTCATTCTTCTGGATACCTTTCATTTGCCTCTCCAGTCTTTCTACCTTTCTGAAGCCTACTCTGTGTCCCCCAAAAGAGTCTTGTTTTGATTACATCAGTAAGCTCTCATGTTCTATGATATTGGGTTTGGTCAGTAGGGAACACTAGCAAGAGATAAGAGTGGGGTAGCTTGGGTATTCACTCCCTAAGATCCCTCCCTGGAAGGTTATCTCAGGCTGGCAGTGTTTCTCTTTGAAGGAGACAGCTCAAATCAAGCACCATCTCCATCAGCTTTCTCCATCTCTGGCTGAAACACAGTGGTCTCTTTCCTCCCATTGTCTTTGCCTGCTTTTGATCCTTTTGATCCTTTTCCAAATTTAGGCATCCTGAAGGAAAAAAGGTTTACTTGATTATCACTGATAGGTTTTATACCAATTGATATAATTAATGACTTTTGCACTAGTCATTGTTTTATATTGTTTTGAAATTAACTCAAGCAAAGGAAGTCCTGATGTGTACTTTTTATTGTGATTATCTCATTCGTACAGAAGAGGGTAGAAAATGGATATGTGCAGTTTTCATAATCACAATCATAGTGTGTCCACCATCTAGGTTAAGAAAGAAACTCTGACCACTACTGTAGACTTCTATGCAGTTCTCTGTAGACACACCTTCCTCCTCTCCATTCACCCCTGCTGGGAGGAAACTGCTATCCCGATTTTCCTGTTATCCAACTCCCTGCTTTTCATTTTAGTTTTGAGATATGTAGGTATAAATCACACATTCTTCAATTTTGAAGAACCCAGGAGCAAGCACAAAGCTAGGTGTGTCGGGAATGGTCAAGACGGATGATCTTCTGAGTGAACATCAAGACTGGGTTGCCCTCCTGCAAGTTGTGGGAACCTTTGCTGGTGGAAGTCGGGGCAGAGCCAGGAGCACATCTAGAGAAATTCAGAACTCACCAGATTTGAGGCACTGGCAAGGCTGTATTGTGGACCAGAAGGAATATGATCAGTGAGTTGACCCACAATGGGTTGAGTGAGGTCAGTGGCTGACCTCCCACTCACTGGATTCAAACAGAACAAAGCAGAACCCTTCTGTGGGATCTATCTATCAATCTATCTATCTATGACCATCCTAGGCATACCCAGGTGGTAGGATTCCAAGGGCACATGCGCAGGGTCCAGACAATTCAAGTAAAAATAAGAGTCTGACCGTCTCACTCTTTGGTCTGATACTGGTTGATCATACCTCAGTTTTTCTTCTCTGACTCTCTTTTTTCATGTAGGCCCAAATGATGCTTCTTCTTGAAAGTAATCCATATTTGTTTGACAAATTTATACCGTGAGGTGTCCTACTTTTAGACACTGTTTGATTTATATTTATCACTCAATCCTCCCATTATCTCTGGGGTTTAGGTATAATTGTTGGTTTGTTGTTTTTTTTTTAGAGATTTTTATTTATTTATTTGACAGAGATCGCAAGCAGGCAGAGAGGCAGGCAGAGAGAGAAGGAGGAGAAGCAGGCTCTCTGCTGAGCAGAGAGCCCGATGCGGGGCTAGATCCCAGGACCCTGAGATCATGACCTGAGCTGAAGGCAGAGGCTTTAACCCACTGAGCCACCCAGGCACCCCATAATTGCTGTTTTGAAAGTGAAAAGACTGAGGCACCTGGGTGGCTCAGTTGTTAAGCATCTGCCTTTGGCTCAGGTCATGATCCCAGGGTCCTGGCATTGAGCCCCGCATCAGGCTCCCTGCTCAGTGGAGAGCCTGCTTCTCCCTCTCCCACTCCCTCTGCTTGTGTTCCCTCTCGCTATGTCTCTCTCTGTCAAATAAATAAATAAAATCCTTTTTTTTAATTTTAAATTTTTATTAACATATAATGTATTATTAGCCCCAGGGGTACAGGTCTGTGAATCCCCAGGCTTACACACTTCACAGCACTCACCATAGCACATACCCTCCTCCAATGTCCATAACCTAGTCACCCTCTCCCTCCCCCTCCAACAACCCTCAGTTTTGTGAAATTAAGAGTCTCTTATGGTTTGTCTCCCTCCCAATCCCATCTTGTTTCATTTTTTCCTTCCCTACCCCCAAAGCCCCCAAGTTGCCTCTCAAATTTTTCATATCAGGGAGATCATATGATAATTGTCTTCTCTGATTGACTAAATAAATAAAATCTTTTAAAAATTAAAAAAAAAAAAAAGAAGTGAGAAGACTATTGCTTAAGAGGTATTTGTAACTGACCTAACGTTGTGCTGAGATTTGTGCTCTGGTCTTCTGACTTCAGACTCAGAACTTGTCCAGAGGACCATGCCTGCTTCATTCTCCCTGTTGTCTCTGTTTTGGCTCTGCCAGCTGGGGAGCTGCCTGGTCTGGATGCCTGCCTTGTCCAACTCCTTATTTGGGTTTCATGGGACAGTGAGGTTGTCTTTGCTCTTGGTTTTTTGGTCTGTGTCACTTGGAGAATCTGGTAAGCAAGTACTAAATCTGTTGAGATTCTAATTGGAATTGCACTGAATGTATGCATCCATTTGAGGCGAGATGCCATCTTTACAGAACTGAGTCCTTCCTTCTATGGACATGGTATATATATTTCTATTTTTTAAGGTATTTGTAAACATTTCCTAATAATCTTATTAATATCTTGATTTATGTAGATTTGAGCGTAAGTAGCTTACAGTTTCATTGTTATTGTAAATGGCTTCTTTAAGAAGTTATTTTCTCCTTTTTAAAAAATCAGTAAGGAATTAATTTTTCTCATATACATATATTAAAAGGTGAGCAATCTGGGGCTGGTTCGGCACATGCAGTGATGCTACAAAAGGCACAGGCTTCTTGGGGCTTCCTTTGAACCATGTCCAGCCCATGGATGGTACCCTTCTGGCTACGAGATGGCTCCTCCAGCTGGAGGAGGTACAGGTTCCTGCTTCCAGGAGAGAATGAATGAAATGGGAGAAGGAAGGAGAGAGTGCCTCCTTCATTGGCCACAATGGCTTCTTCATCTGTAGGAATGCTCTCTGCCTCAAAGTCTGATTTTAACAGAGCTATAGCAACTTGTTATGTAACAAAAATATTTGTATTATATATAAAATATGTAATTTTTATATCCTCTTAACCCTCAAAATCTTTCTGTACCCTTGTTTTAGATGTGTTTCTTATAAACAGTATATGGGTGAATTTTATAAAAATGCCATCTATCTTGGGGCGCCTGGGTGGCTCAGTTGGTTAGGCATCTGTCTTTCGCTCAGGTCACGATCCCAGAGTCCTGGGATCAAGCCGCCCATCTGGCTCCCTGCTCAGCAGGGAGTCTGCTTCTTCCTTTCCCACTCCCAGTCCCACTCCCCCTGCTCATACTCTCTCTCTTTCTCTGAAATAAATAAAATATCTTAAAAAATGCAATCTATCTTTGCATTTTAAAGAGATTATTTAGTCCATTTGTACTTACTGCAAGTACTCATATAACTTAATTTATAGCCATCTTCTGTTGTCTGCTTTCTATTTGTTTTTCTCCCTCTCCTCCCCTTCCCCCCCCCCCCCACCCATCCTCCTTTTCCTCCTCCTCCTTCTTCTTTTTTAAGTAGGCTCCATGCCCACCACCCTGAGATCAAGACCTGGGCTGAGATCAAGAGTTGAACACTTAGCCAGCTGAGCCACCCAGGCACCCCTGTTTTGCTTTTTAAAATGTCTCTTTTTTTAAATCTTTTCTCTGTTCTTATTTTGCATTAATTGAATTTTCTCATTCTATATTTTTCTCCAGGCAGAAATTTAAAGTTTTGAGATTTTTTTCCTATTCTTTTAGTAATTACTATTGAATTACTGAAACACTTAAATTTAGGTGTTAGGTGTATGAACACATAAATGAATGAGTTGACAAATGTTAAATATAATCAACATCTTTAACTTCTTTTCCAAACAGCGTAAAGACCTCATACCCCTTTAATCTACTCATTCCTTGCCAGGAGGGGTGTGATATAATACTGCCCTTGACTGCTTTTGATACATTCTTTTTGTTGTCTGAAATTTAACTCTGATGTCTTTAAAGATTTTATTTATTTTATTTGAGAGAGAGCAGGAAGAGGAGCAGAGGAAGAGGGAGAGAATGTCAAGCTGACTCTGTGCTGAGCATGGAGCCAGACACGGGGCTCTATCTCACCACCCTGAGATCATGACCTGAGCCAAAACCAAGAGTAGGATGCTTAACCAACCTAGCCATCCAGGCATTCTTTACTCTGATGTGTTTAGATGAGGATTTCTTTTTATTTATCCTGCTTTGTGTTTGTAGAGCTTCTTCTATCCAAGAATTCTGGTGTTTTATTAATTCAGAAAATTCCTCAGCCGTTATATTTGATATTCCTCTTCTATTACTCTATTTCTTCCTCTTGGAATTCTCTCTATACCTCAGATCAAAGTGTCTTAAATTGCTATTTTCCATCTCTGTTTTCTATCTGAGCTGCATTTCAAATAACTCCATCAGACCTATCTTCCAATTTACTATTTCTCTCTGCAGCTATGTCTAATCTGTTTACTGGGGGGTTTATTTTAATTACTGTAACTTTGAATTCTGGAGGTTCACTTTGGGATTAAGAAATCTGTCCGATTATTTTTTGCTGAGCTCTTACTTTTGCCAATACTTTAATTGCCTTTTTTTGGGGTGGGGGGAAGATTTTATTTATTTAACAGAGAGAGACACAGTGAGAGAGGGAACACAAGCAGGGGGAGTGGGAGAGAGAGAAGCAGGTTCCCTGATGAGCAAGGAGTCCAATGTGGGGCTTGATCCTAGGACTCTGGGATCATGACCTGAGTTGAAGGCAGACACTTAATGACTGAGCCACCCAGGCACCTCTTCAGCATGGTTATTAAATGTAGTTTTGGGTTACAGAATTTGACAGACATCTCCAGAGCAGTGATCAGGAAAGCATAAACACAAAGGCTGCTCTTTACCAGGCCCTGCTTGGAGGGCTGGCTCTTGTCTGCTTTCTCAGAATTTGACTTTTGGAACGTTCTTATGCTGATAAGATTTTTGTTGTGTGCTTGCAGTGCTGAATTGCACCAAATCTGCTTGCCTAGACTTACAAACAATGTGATTTCAGGTGGACACTTGCTTTTCTTCTGAGAATCTGTGTTGGTTGTGCAGGTGGAGAAAGTGCTTATGTGACTAGCCTCCAGTAAAAACCCTGGGCTCTGGGTCTTTAGTGTCCTTTCCTGAGCAGAAACACTGCATATGTGTTTGTAGGAGTGCTGACAATACTGCTTCATCCTTGAGCCCGTGCCCCCCCCCCCGCCCCATCTTGTTCATGTTTGCTAGATTAGAAATGATGGCCAAGGTCGGGATGGGGGGAGGCTTGTTTTGGAGATCCCCCATCTGTTAGAGATAACATAGTCTTTCCCTTTTCTGATGCACAGGAGTGTCAGGAGCTCTAAACAAAGGGTCGCTGTAATTAGGAACACGCAAGCTGTCTGATGTGCATGTGAACCCTTTGATCTCACGGCAGTGCCCTTCTTCATGTGTGATCACTCTGCAAGATCTGTGGACTAAGGTCTGGACATTGAGGAGAGTAACTCTGCAGCTGCCGGGGACCCCCACCCCCACCCGTCCGTGAGCCTCAACAAAACTCTATGTCAATTCTATGGAGTGGCCTCTTTGTTTTCCGGTCTCAAAGTGCTTCTCAGTTTGGGGAAACTTTACTTTCTTTCCCCCACCTTTGAACAGTGTTACTATGCGGCCTCAGGGGTGGGAGGACGTAGGACACCTGAACCCAGATTCCTCCAGAGTCCACCCAATATGCCTTTGTCCCTCGCTGACACTGCTGTGGTAAATGCAGCTGTGATTACAACCCTGCGCTGAGTCCTATGGATCCTTCCAGTGGAACACTGAGTGTGTGCCTGCTTGTGGGACTCCCAAGCAGGTGGATACGAATTTCAGGACTCAGTGCTCTGAATTCATGCTCCTGCTTCTACAGGGGCCTATTCAAGTTAGCCATGAACTTAAACATACACGATTCGTGCTGTGTCCGGCAGCCGTGGCTATTTTCTCATGGGACAAATTCAGGGTTTTTATGTCATCGTCTGTCTTTAACAAAATAATTTCCAAAGTGACGGCATCTTGGCGTTATGTCATCTATTTCTCACTATTTACAAACAACAACAACAACAACAACAACAACAAAGTCCAATTCTCAGTTTGCCCAGCGTTCTGTCTCTTACATCTGAATTGTAGGGAGAGGGGCTCAGAGTCCCTGCCCCCTTTCACCGTTTCTGCCCGGGCATTTGGACCTCCAGTCCCAGAACCAGCCTCCAGGAGAGTTTACTTTCAAGGTTGGCAACTCCAAACCCAGATGGGGGGCTGGGAGATGGAGGACCTTGGTAGATTTGCACTGACTCCCCCTCCGCCTTGCCCAGCCAAGAGAAGTCCCCCAGAATAACTAAGCGAGAAGCTGGGAGAAACAACAAGACAGTTTATTGTCATCGCTGCTCGTGAGGGGCTGTGAAGCAGGGTGGGATGGTGAAGGTGAGTCAGAAATGGGCAAGACTGGTATCATGACTGGTGGCCATGGCCGTGGCGGGGGTGGGGGTGGCGGAAGGACAACTAGAGCTAGTGCAGTCTCCTTCCCCAGACCGGTCCTTCTCCCAGGAGCCAGAGGCAGGGATGTCCAGTCCAGAGAGAGTCCAGGCATGAACACTCAGGAGAAGCACAGCTGGGTTTCCCTCACTTCCAGCAGTTTTTTCTGGTCTGTTTCCTAAGGGAGACAGAGGGGCAAGATAGCGTGGGGAGAGGTGCAAATTCTTTCCTCCAGAGCCCACCAGATCAGCACTAGCCTCAGGGGACCTGATGCCAAGACCCCCAGCATCCCCGCATGGATACAGACTTCCCTGGCTTCCTGGGGGTCTTAGTCCTGGGGGGCCACTTGGTCAGGGACAGGGGCTCTCTGGGCCAGGGCCCCACTGGGGTAGAAAGACAGGCACGATGCCCCTTGGGACTCACTATAAGGGTCCTTTTCCCTCCCCAAGCCACGTTTTCTCCATCTCTGCTCCTCTGGAGACCCCTGCCACCCAACACACAGACACACGCTTTAGGGACTCACCTTCTTACGTTGGGACCTTCTCCAGCAGTACAGACAGAGAGGGACCAGAGATGCCAGAAACAGCAGAACCCAGACACCCAACAGCATGGCCTGAAAGCTTATGAACAGGGCCTGGGGACAGAGGGCCAGTCACTGGGCCATCTGCTCTGTGCTCTCCCTCATTTCCAACACAGGGCCTCTCTCCCCCTCACATCCTTATATCCGTAGCTTCTGGAGGGGCTGAGGAAGGAGCCGTGCACGAGGGAGGGGGTGTTCACGAGTCCAGCACACAGAGAGCAGCCAGAAACCCCTCTCCTCGGGCCTCGGCGTCCTCCTCGGAACAGAGATGGGCTCAGGCTACGATTCGGTGCGCCGGCAGCCCCGAGGCTGGAGAGGACCCAGGAAGGATGGGCACGTAATCCCTCTGTAGCACTGTGCACCCCTGCAGCGCTGGCTCATTTATGATCCTTTCAGGGTTTGTGTGTGCCATGAGTCTGGAACACCCCCAATCACGGGGACTGTTTCCAGTCTCTTCAGTGCCGCAGCTGCGGTGACAGTAGTCTAGCTGGGTGTGCAGAACAGGGGACCCGGCCTTGCTCGGGCATCGTGGCCCTCCCTGCCCAGCGCCTGCCGCACCCCTTCCTCCGCCCAACCCCCGCCTACCTTCAGCATGCTCAGGTAGGAGAGGCACAGGTGCAGTCTTCTGGTTTCTTCTGGACTCGGAGTGGTCTGGGATGCGGTGGCCCAGGACAAACCCGTTGAGGAGACTTGACAGATATAGTCTCTGAAATGAAACTTGTACTCGTGGAAATAACGAGCCCCAATGACGACGGCAGCAATGGCCGTGGAGAAAGCTGCCAGGGCGAGCAGGGTCCTCAGCAAGGCCTGGTGAGGAGAGGAGGGAGCGTGAAACCTGGGAGACTCAGTCTCCAGGAGCCCAGCCGGGGAGAGACGGGCACGCTCCGGGCAGGGGGCTGGGCTGGGGTGGCCTCCAGCTTCCGGGCCTGGCATCCCGCCCCTGCCTTTCCCCAAACTCACCCAGTAGATGCCACCCCGTTTCTCGTAAATGAAGGAGACGGCTCCAGCCAGCACAGCCTGGGGAGAGAGGGAAGCAGGACCAGGGCTAACACAGGGGATGCAGGCCCTCCAGCTGCCTGCTTCCGTTTCCCTCAGTAACCCCCACAGACAGAGCCAACCATCCGCCTGTCCTTCCTGGGAGCACTCCATGTGGACCCAAGGTTTTGAGCTAAGCTTTGTTGTCTGTAGGTAAGCCTGGGCTTACCTACAGGCTTCAGGACTAAGGCGTCAGGACCCTCTGATTTAGTGACATCGAAGAGCCCTCCTTCCCTTCTCCTTCCCTTCTCCAAAACTGTCCTTTTAACACAATGGTGCTTTATGGGGGTTCCGATGAGGGCACAGAAACCCTAGTTGTTGGAGAAGCTCTCTGTGCAGAATTGGGTCTGTGGGTGGCCTCTGGTCCAGGCGCCTGTCCCGGCAGTGCCCGCCACCTGGGCTGACAGAACAGAACGTCTAGTGCATCCTGGAGGATGGACAGATTTGAATCCCATTTGGCGATGCTAGAACTACTCTGAGTGTTTGCCATTGGGGGGACGAGGATGCTTATTCTGGCTCTTCTCTCCATCAATATTCTGTGAGTGCGGGTGTGCTGAAGGGCCTCTCGGGGCTACCAAGACCTGCCCCCGAGCCCCTCCTGCAGATCGCACACACGCATCTGTGGACGTTCGCCACTGTTGTTCCGTGGCACCCACTGGATTCCCCCCCACGTGGAGGACCCGCAGCGGACAGTGGGAAATGACCAGGAGTTGTCCTCGTCTTGTAGAGTATACACACTCTAGTACGTTCTGCCTGCCCAGCGCAGGGCAAGTGTCTGGAAATGAGCTGGATCCCAGGTCTTTGGTTGCTGTTTGCTGCTGAACATGGCGGGGAGGTGGCCAGGCTGGCGGGAAGCCATGACCGCTGGCCGGGTGACTTTGGTCAGACCACTGTTTCTGTTTCCCTTGGCTATTTTCTCATCTGTAGAAACAGGGAATCAGCCTCGATAACTTTGGGGCTTTTCAACTAGTGACACATTTTACAGTATCCTGGTGATGATGGTGATGGTCTGTCCTCTCTGACAGGAGGCGAATCTGCCACTTCTTGGCCCGTCCATCATCCACCTGCCCGACTCACCACAGCCCCTGTCCAGATGGCAGCTCCGGAGCCGCGCAAGGTGCAGAAGTGGAAGAAGTAGAGGAAGCCCCCCAGGGCGCCACTCAGCGCCCCCAGCACGATCTGCACCACCTGGAGGGAGATGAAGAGCCTGAGAATGTGGCTTCCAGACTCCTGGGCCCAGGAGGCACCTCTAGGTGTGAACAGCTGGAACCACAAGAGAGAGAGGGGAGGGGGCAGGGGAGGGGGAGCAGCCCACCCTGGGTCAGGCAGAGGGAGAGGGTGGCTCAGGGCTCCACTGGCTAGGCCACCGCTAGGACTTTAAATAGCCATGGCCCTCCTGCACCCTCTTAGCCCAAAGCCCACCCTCCTTCAGCTTTTACTGAGAAGGACAGTAAGTGAGTAAAAGAGTTGGAAACGGAGCACAGGCGATCCGGATTTCTAAGAAGATAAAACTGGCTGAGTTTTCAGTTCAGAGAGGCTGGCCATGGGTGTGCCCAGCAGAAGCAGGGTCCTCTTTCCCTGACACAGGGAGCCTGTGGGCCCTTCTGGGCCCCTACTCACCCAGGAGGCCACCAGCAGCCGGCTCCGGCCCCCGGTCCGGGAGATGGTGTCCGGGGTGGGGGACCAAAGCTGGGAGCATGCGCGTGCCAGGAGCGTGGCCAGAGCTGACTCCTGGTGGATGTGCACGTCGATGCGGGTGGGCTCTGGGGCCCCAGGGGCCACCTCACCACTGTCAACTGTCTCCATGCTCTCGGACATCCGTCTGAGAGAGAGGAAGGGGGAGAGACAGCGAGGAAAAGTTGGCAGGAAGTGTTCAAAGATCCCACTGGCCTTTGAGTCTGGTGGGGGGTCCCTGTCATAGAACAATGTTGCTGGGCCTTTCTCAAGGGTGTTGGGTCAGGACGGCCTGGCTCTGCTGGTGCTGTTGCGACGGCCAAGCCCGCTGGAGCCTCCCCCTTCACCCCAGGTCTCATCCTCCCACTGTGTCAGGGTCTGGACCAAGCAGTGCCCTGCAGTCCTCACCTCTCCACCCTCTTCCGCCATCACAATCCCCACCCTGAGGCATCAGGCTATGGGGCTGAACCCCAGCATCAGGCTATGGGGCCCAGCTGCTGAACCCCAGAACCCCAGGTCCTGTTGCTGCAGCTACTCTGCAGACGGGCCTGGGGACACCCCTCAGCCCCTTAATACCTCCCTGTCCACCAAGAGTCACGGCTCTGTCTGGCCTATTCAAGTTGCTGTCGGCCCCCCACCCCCCAGCAATGAAGGGACACGCTACAGGTGGAGGTGGGGGCCAAGGCCAGGCGGACTGGGCATCAAGCAGGGACACACCTGGTCTCTGCTCCTGCCACCTTCCTGGAGTCCATTCTCCACTGGTGGTTGGTCCCTCCCTCCCTCCATCCCCAGCAAGCTCTGGGCCAGGCTTTGGAGGCCTGTGAGGGATTGGGTGGGGAGTCCGGTGAGGAGAGGTCCTGGAAAAGGCCTGCCTGGCTGTCACCCGCCTCACCTGCTCTCCTTAGGAGCTCCTTCGGGTGAGTGTGCCTGCAGGGATGGCCGGCTGGGGCTGGGCTGGGCTGGGCTGAAGCTGGGAACCCAGTGGATGGAGGAGGAGGTTGGTGGAGCATCAGAAGGGCAGGGTGGGGGAGGGGCGTGGTGAACTTCAGCATCCTTTTGAGAAGACAGCCTGGCAGAGGGGCCCCTGTGTGGGGGGTTTCCAGCTGCCTGCCCATCCCTGGTCTCCAGCCTAGAGCGTGGGTGAGAGGTGGGAGGCCTGGGAGCCCGCAAAGCTGAGGAGCCCTGGGAAAGCCCGGGAAGCTCTCTTCTCCCCCATGACCACTTGGGCAGGTACTTTCTGAACACGGGTCTGCGGCTGCTGTGGGTGTGGGCCCCATCTGTGTTGTGAGAGTCAGTAGGAGTGTGTGTGTGTGTGTGTGTGTGTGTGTTTGTGTGCACTCACATGCGTGCACTCTGCCTTTCTCACCAGCCTGGTTATCAACTCAAGATGGTATCCCCCTAGAGGGGCCCCTTTGCCCCAGCTGTTTTCTGGGAAGTTGCAAAGCTGAAGGTCAGACCTTCCTCCCTCCACCCCTTCCCTCTACTCTTCTCTTTCCCAACTACGGGTCCTCAGCTTCGGGTGGATCCTCCCAGTCCTGCTCTGCTGAGGCTCCCAGAGGACAGCAGGTGAGCAGGGCCCCCACAAGCCAGGTGGCCCCTTCCCAGGAGACTCTCACCATTGGACCTTGCTCTCTTGAGGAGTCTTCAAGGTGGGTCCCCAAAGCCCCCACCCTATCTCCCAGGATGCTGCTCTCTCCTCATTCCCAGTTCCCACAGGACTTGCTAGGGGTGCGGAGGGATGCCCTCGACAGGGTTGACCTGGGGGGGGGGCGTGTGTCTAGCTGCAGGAGCCTCACCAGGCCTGCCCATGCGGTGGCTGATGCTCAGGCGGTTGGGTGGTGAGAGCGCCTTCAGAGTGAAGCTGGGAGGTGGAGGGCCCCGGATGTGGCACGGGTCCTGCTCCTCTCTCCCCAATCCCAGGAGCACTGGGAAGAGCAGGGCAGAGAGAATGGCCAGAGCAGCAGGGACGAGCCTCACACCGTGGAGCCCAGGGGGCATGGGAGGAGAGTCCTCATGGGACCGGCCTGGTCCAGCAGACAAGCAGGGGGCTTGGCTGAGCCTGGGTTGGCGTGTGGTAGGGGAAGTGGTGGTGCCCAGGGGCTTAGGGAGCTGGAGCCCAAGGCACATTCAGGGCTGCCCCATGATGCTGGCTCCTGGGGCCCAAGGGGGAGATCTGGCTGATCCAGGGCACACATCCTTGAGTGTATCAGTGAACAAATCTGAACCTACTTGTGGATCTGCAGAATTGTCCAACACCTGTGCATTATACTCTGCCTTTAGAGTACCACTCTGCCCAGGTGGGTACAAGAATGACATTGCTCTGAAGGACATAGAACACAAGGGAAGACTCTAGGGTCGCCATCTTGCTGATGTTAGAATTGTTACAATGGTCATGATTTCCATCAGGGATGCTGAAGGAGGATGCCCATTAGAATTACTGCGGAGGATTGCTTTTGGGGCTGGGCCAGTTGATTCCCAAGTGCATATGGAGACGTAACCTAGCAAAAAAAGGCAATGAAAGAAAAAATAACATGGGGGGGGTGTCACAAAATAGTTCAATTAAATATTAAACTCCATCCTCGTCATTAAAATCGTGGCGATGGTGCCTAACTCACCACACTCAACAATAGAATATAAAGACTCGAATAGATCTGAATGCCCAGGAGAATTTTGTTTTTGCTCAGGAGAACATTTTAAATCAGTAGGAGAAAGATAATATATTCCTCGAACAGAACATACCCTTCAGAAGTTAACCATCTGGGGAAAGAAACCCCACAGCAACTTGGATCTGTACCTTCCAACTTACAAGATAAACCCCAGATGGATCAACATGTAAATGTGAAAACTGAAAGCATAACACTACTTAGAAGAAAACAGGGAAGAATTATTTTATAATCTTGATGTGGGAAAGTCCTTTTTAAGTATGATATAAAACCCAGAAATCAGAATAAAGATGGAAGCTGGTTAACCAGAAAATAGATCACAAATTGTAAAGAAATATCTGGAAATCCTGTCACAGATGATAATTTTTCGAATACCCGAGATCCTATACAAAACATAACAGTAAAACAAGAAGGACTTGGCTATGAACAGAGAGCTCACAAAATAAGGAAAAAACGGTGTCTTAAACTATGAAAAGATGACCAATCCAGTATCACTCATTGTAAGAGAACTATGGATTGAAACTATACTGGGATAGTCACAGAAAGCAGATCAGTGGTTGCCTTGGGCCAGAGGTCGAGGGGTTTATTGGGGACAGAACATTAGGGAATTTTTTGCACTATAGAAATGTTCTCTACTGTGATGGCGGTTGGGGTTGTACAAATGTATGAATTTGTCAAACCTCACTGAGATGCCCCCTGAAAAGGGGGCATTTTGCTGCATAAAACTGATTAAAATCAGTTTAAAATAATAGTATGTAATTTTCCTGATAGACATTTGAAAAAGATTAAAAAATTTGCTGACACCTCCTGCTGGCCATGGAGAGGGGCATTGGACATGCTTTGACCTTGCTTCTGCTTGTGGATGGCATGGGGTAGCTCCACACAGGGCAGTATCTATTAAAATGACACGTGCATGTTCCCATTGACCTGGTAATTCCCCATTGTTTGCAAGAGGAAATCGATGTCTATCAATAGGGGCTGACTGAGGGGCACCTGGGTGGCTCGGTTAAGCCTCTGCCTTTGGCTCGGGTCAAGATCCCATGGGCCTGGGATGAAGCCTCACATTGGGCTTCCTGCTCTGAGGGGAGCCTGCTTTTCTCTCTCCCCTCTGTCACTCCCCCTGCTTATGGTCTCTCTCTCTCAAATAAATAAATAAAATCTTAAAAAAAATAAGAGCCCTCTGAAAACGATCATGATGCATTCAAATAATGGAACACTGCTCAGCCAGACAAATGAGTGAGAAAGCATTTTATGGACTGATGTACAATTATCTTCAAAACATAGTTCGGTGAACAAATCATTGTGTGGATGGTGTGTTTAGTATTCTCCTCTTTGTGGGAAAAGTTGGAGGAGAATATATTTTATATGCTTTTCTATACAAAAAAATGTCATTGTAGGATATATAAAAAATGGTAACTTTAGTTTCCAACTAGAAGGAAATTAGGTGACTGAGAAAGAAAGATGGGAGGGAGGGTTTTAAATGTATACCTTTTTGTATCTTTTGAATTTTTTAACCATATGGAAGTATTATGTATAAATATATGTACTAAGTCCCTGAACTAATTCAGATTCCTTTCCTTGCCCAACCCGAGACCCAGATAGACTGTGTCAGACCGTTCTGGGGAGAGGTCCAGGAATATATGTGGTCAAGAACTCTAGAGGTGATTTGGGTTTGCATCCCAGATTAAGGCCACTGTGACACTGCTACCTGCTCTGGGAAGACCTTTTGGATCTTGACAAGGGACTGTTCTCTCCCTTTACTCATGCAACATATTCCTTTTTATCTTTGCTGGTTCCCAGACCTCACTTTTGTACAACTTCTTCCCAGCAGGCAGGATGACCCAAAACGTGGTGACCGTGAATGGGGTCGATGTGGCCTCTACGCTGTCCCAGCCCAGCCACATCAACATCCACATCCACCAGGAATCAGCTTTGGCTCAACTATTAAAAGCTGGGGCTTCCCTGAAGGAGGTCTTTTCTCACCCTCGGGACACGGCCCCTTCCAAGGCCAGGATGAGCTACGGGCGGCTGACATTGGGGGTAAGAGAAGTAGGTGCTACAGAGGATGGTAACTCCCCTTCAACGGGATGAAAAAAAAAGTGGGTTGAGTCCTCACGAGAACTTACTCTTTGTATCTCATCTTTTTGGGGAAAAGAAAGTTTTGGTAGGTTGCCCCACACATTTAGATGGAAAAGAACGATGGGCCTCTTCGTTGGTACAGTGGGGGTGGTCCCAGCCGGAGGTGGGGGACAGGTGGCTGTTAGCGGAGTTTCATGGAACCCATGTGGACTGAGGGCCCGAAGATGCGAGGCAATATTATAGGCACTTTGGGGAAAACTACAGAGAGTCTCTAGGCTATAGCCTAAAAGAGCTCAGCATCCGTCAGAAGGGATCACATCACCATACACACGTCTAGAATGAAAGGTAGAGCAGGTAACATTCCTGGGGTTCAACCTGCAGCAGTTGGCATCTGAGCCAGACCTTGTATGGAGGAAGAGTATGTGTAGACAGATAGAGGAGAAAGGTGGAAGGAAATGAATGCCAGGTCAAGAGAATGACAGGAGCACGGGTGAAGGAGCCAGAAAGCACTGGGCAAGTTCTTTCAGAGGAAAGAGAATGGGACTCAGGGCAGATCGGACTGGAAATGCAGCCCAGGGCCCTACTGCTGAGAGTCTTGACTGACCAGGTGAGAAGTGTCCTGAATCAGCGCCAGTAGTGGGAAGGCTGCCTCCCTGTTTACGAACCTGCCTCCCAGCCAGGAGGTGTCCAGGGGAGAAGGGTGGAGGGTCTGCGCCTGCCTGGGCCCAGCAGAAATGACAAGGAGAGAGAGAGGAGTCTCCGTCATCTGCAGGTGGCATCTCCATGACTTGGGGGTGAGTGGGCTCGGGGTACAAGGAAGGAGAGGAACCCAAGAACATGGCGAGGTTTGGGGTGTTGGTGACCAGGAGCCTGGGGGCCTGGAAGGCGGGCAAGGCAGACATTGGAAGTGCGGGTGAGGAGTGGAACTTGGATGTGACAGATCTGAGGTGGTGGTGGTGGACTGAGCAGGGGGTGACCGCCAAGAGGGAGTGACAGCCGGGTTCTCCGGGAAGCAGACATGAGTCAGAGTTAAATGTGCAAAAGGTTTGTTGGAGGGTCACAGCTAGGAATGAGGAAGGAGGGAGCAAGATTGGGCACGGGGAGCCACCAGATCATGGCACAGGCCTGACGAGGGCCCGCGGGGAGCTCGGGAGCAGGGACAGCCTCTTCATGGGAGAGCTGCATTGGGTGGAAATGGCTGTTGAATTCACTGCCTGCTTCACCAAGGGCTGGGTGGCCGTCCCCAAAGAGTACCTGTGGCTTGAAAGGTGAAGGGACCCTGGAGGTGACGAGCACTGAAGGCTGCCAGCTGACACTCCTCCTCGAAAGGGGTCCTCTCAGCTTATCCTGGACAAGATGGTGGGATTCTTAAGGGGGAACGAGGAGAAAAAAGTGGGACTCATCCAGTGGCACGACCAAGAGTGGAAGTGAGGAAAAAGTAATGATAAAAAGCCAGCCATGTCAGAGGGAGGGGAAGAGAGCCACGACATGCTGCTTCGTGGATGTGAAGGGGACAGAACCTTCCATAATCAGAGGTGCAGAGAGGTCAAGATAGGAAAAGGAGAAGAAAGCCAGCTAGGCAGGAGCTGGGTGGCCTCACCTGGGGTGTTTGGGCTGGGGGGAAGGGAGTTGGCTTCCCACTCTGTCTTGCAGGTGACCCAGATCCTGCTGGGGGCTGTGAGCTGCGTTCTTGGAGTGCTGCTCTACTTCGGGCCCTGGACAAAGCTGCGTGCCTCTGGCTGTGCCTTCTGGGCAGGGTCTGTGGTGAGTGAAGAAGGGGCTGTAAGCCTGGTGTCAGGCAAGTGGTTATGGGCAAGGGATCTGGGGCGGGGATTTGGGGAAGAAACCAAAGACCCGGATCCGAATGCCCTTTGCCGTGGGGAAGCGGGTTTAAGGGACGAGCGAATCCCTGTCACTCCCTTCTTAAGGCCAGGCTGGGCAGGCGGGGCAGCTGTGATGGAGTCCTGTCCATACGCTCCGTGTCTTTGCCAGTCCCTTGGGTCCTGCTTCGAATCGGCTGTCCTGGGAATGGGTGGGGTGGTCACTTCAGGAGAGTAAACTAGAGGCCTTTTCTGGCGTCTTCTCTCTTCAGGCTGTTGTAGCAGGAGCTGGGGCCATCGTCCATGAGAAGCACCGGGGCAAACTCTCAGTGAGTCTTGGGCGTCCTCTGCCCCCTCCTATTCTGTTTTTCTGCTCTATTTTTCTGTCTTCTTCCCTTTGGTTCCTAATGTCTCAGGATCTTATCTGGAGGGCTGGAGAGGGTTTCCTGGGGCAGGAAGTGAGGAAGAAGAGACAGGTTTGGGTCCAGGACCTTGTGGCTCTCACTAAGGAGGTTCTGTGCCCTGCACTTTTCCCTTCTAGGGCTGTGCATCAGGTCTGCTTACGCTGGCCAGTGTCGCCACGGCCGTGGCCGCCCTTGTCCTCTGTGTGAACAGCCTAACCATGCCAAGTGATGGTTTCATTTACATCGACTCCGCCTGTGACTCCCCAGAACTTCCCAACACGACTGCCGGGTACAGAGAGAGGTGGCAAAGGACTCGCATATCATGGTGGGATGAAGACAGTTGCAGAGCCTACATGCAAATGCTGATGGTGAGAACAGGGTCCAGTCTTCCAGGGACCCACACAATGGTCTGTTCCCAAGGAGCTGGGGCACTGGCAGGCAGAGATGTAGATTCTTGGAGTATGGGCCTCATCCTAGTCTGTGGTTCAGGAAGTTTAAACTTAAGCTGGATACATTTCTCAGACCCTCATGGCATAAGAATTTCTGACTCAAAGGGGATGACGTGCAAAGAGCAGTTAATGAGGATATCACGGAACATCCTTCTATCTTTTCCGGTGTGCGGCCGTCCTAGTTACCTACTGCTGCATAACACAACACCCAACATGCTGTGGCTGAGGACCATATGTATCACCACTTCTCTCAGTCTGTGGGCTGGCTGGGCTCAAGGCAGTCTTCCCTTGGGTTTTCTCATGCAGTTGCAGTCAGACGTCAGTGTGGGGGGTGAAGCCATCTGAAAGCTTGATCAGGTCGAATCTTCAAGATGGCGGGATGTCCAAGATGGTGCTCACATGGCTGGGAGCTCAGCTGAGGCTGTCCACTAGAGAGCCTACGATGGCTTCTCCATCTGGCTTGGACTTCTCCTGGCATCACAACTAGGTTCCAACAGGAAGTATGTCACTGCGAATATTTCAGGAGGTGGGAAATCGAAGCCGCCAGGCCAATGAGAGGCTACCCCTATGACTGGCTTAGTGTCACCTCCACTGTACCTTGTTGTGCAAAACAGTTACAGGCTGTTCCAGATTCTAAGGGTGGACAAATAGACCCAGCTCTTCATAGGGTGTGGTAAGGTCACATGGCAGACAAGCCAATGGGGTGGATGTTATGGCTGCCCCATGGTTGGAAAATGCCATCTGCTTCGGTGGGAAGTGGTCAGTTGGACAGAGTCTGGTACCTGGCCGGGTTGATAAGGTGGTAGCAAGAGCAGAATCAGAGGAGCAGACTCATGACTGTGTCTTTTTGCTTCCTGCATCTCCAGGATTTGTTCCTAGGAATCCGTGCTCTGCTCCTGGCTGTCTGTGTCCTGCAGGGGATCATATCCTTGGCTTCCCTGAGCATGGGGCTTCGAAGTTTGTGTGGACAGAGCTCCCGGCCCCTGGTGAGATGTTGGGGAGGCACGGGGGAAAGAATGGGTTTGTCTGGTGAAGCTCTGGGAACAGGGAGGGACATCAGGGCCAGGAGCATCACTCGGCTTCTTCCCAGCACTCAGCTGTGTCCTTTGCCATTTGGGGAGCATGTGCTAGCACTGTGTTTGGGTTAGCTGCTTCCCGCTGCCCCTTCAGGACCTCCTTTGTGCTTCCTGTCCCAGATCTCTGGGTAGCTCCCCCTCCTCTGTACCTTTTCCTTCCCCTCCTTCTTTCTTTTACCTGATTTCAAGTTCTAGGAAGCTAACTAGGCCCCATCTTTTCTCCAGCAATGATTGATTTCCCCTGTTTTTGTTTTTGTTTTCAGAATGAGGAAGGGTCAGAGAAAAAGCTACTGGGGGAAAACTCAGTGCCTTCCTCCCCTGCCAAGGAGAAGACTGTGGCTACTATCATCCTGTGAGCTGCTACAGAGTCTGCCTGGGCCTCCACATGCCCCCAGCCAGAGTAGCCCAGGGCCTCTGGAGAGGACAAAGTCCCCTCTCCAGGACCCCTCACTGCCCTGACCCTCCCACTTGCCTGTCCTTTGGTCACTGTTCCAGCCTCCTCCTCTTCCCACTCTTCCCACTCCAATGGCCTCAATTCAAGGAACACGTGTTGTCACCTTTTCTCCAATGCTGATTAAACAGAAACAATAGGAAAAATAATTTTGGCCAGAAAAGAGGTGGTCTCCCTTGCTTCCGCTCATGGTGTGCCATGAAAATGCCTTTCTCTGTGCTGATATGTTTGGCTTTAAATGAGGGCCAGTTTGCGACATGGAAACAAGGTCCCAGTAAGACTAAATTTAATTATGTTCCACTCTATATCCCAAGTGGCAAACTTCCTTTTTCCTTGTGTTCAAAGTAACGTGAAAGTAACTCTCATACACTTGGAATCTTTTTGCCCTCTGAGACTGTCTTTAAGCATCTGTAATTTTGACTACAACTTTCTGGGCGGGGGTTACAGAACTATGTGAGGCATGAAACAAGACTGTTGCCTCTCTCCTTCCCTCTCTCCTTCCCTTCCTTCCTTCTTTTCTACAGTAGAGTTTATTCGCTCTCCATACCTGCACACACGCACACACATACAAACACACACATTCTCACACACCCTCGCATTATTCTTCACTTTCTTTTTAAGTGATATGAAGAATTTAAAAAACGTTTTTCATTTTCTTTATACCTCTATAAATATATACTATACATAACAGATATAAGCATTTCTGAAGGGTAAGAAAGCAGATTATGGTCTTTAGAAATAACAAGTGATTGTTATTCTGGCTTTTTTTTCCCCCTTCTGATTCCAACATCGTCGACAGGCTAGCATCTCCGTGTGGCTTCATGAAATCTCCGTGAGGTAGGGTTTATCCCTCCTTGGCAGACCACAGGGGAAGAACTAGTTTTCAGATCCAGGCAGACTGCCCCCGAGCCCCCTCCTTCACCCACCACACAGTGCTGCCTCATGGGGCGGTGCTGAGCAAGTGCGGAGCCTCTAGAATGAGCGAGGCATGGCCCTGTGCGGGGGGCTTCAGGATGGGGGGCCTTCGTCTCTCTCCTCAGGGCTCCCTCACCTCCTAGCCCGTAGACAGAGGTTTGTAAATAAGCGTGTGTAAGAAAAGGCCATAGAAATGACCCAGAAGTATGTTCAGAGTATTGGAAAGGGGTTGGTAAATTTCACCCTGAGGGTCAAATCCGGTCTGTCGCTTATTTCTGTAAATAAAGTTTTATTGAAACACAACCACAGCCATTTGCTCACATACTGTCTATGCTCCAAGGACAGAGGTGAGCAGTCTCAACAGAGACTGAATGGACCACAAAGTCTGAAAGCTTTACTACCAGGTCTTCTGGGGACCCCGGGCGGGGGGTGGGGGGAGTGGCTAGTTTTATTGGGTGATTGACGGGAGCCTCAAGTGTGAATCTGTCCCAGATGCGCTGGCCTGTGGCATGGGCAACTCGGGGCAACTTGGAGAGCTCGCTGGAGATACCTACTCTGCCCCATCCCAGACCCACTGAATCAAAATGTCCATTTTCACAAGATGCACAAGGGGGCCCTTCCTGTGCAGAGCAGTTTGAGAAGCGTGGGGACGGATGATCACACATGGCTGGCTTGCTGGGCGTATTCAGATATGGAACGAGCCCCCTTGCATAATCATTTCGTTTTAATTCTTTGTAAGAACTCGGTAGATGCTATTAAGTTCTGTGGACCAGTGTTTCTAAACCAGTCCATTTATGGCCAGATCAGATAGAAGTGTTTTTCATTTTTCATACTAAATGTCATGTAAATAAATGTCAACTTGGTAGTTTTTTGGGTTTTTGTTTGTTTGTTTGTTTTTGTTTTTGTTTTTTGGATGTTTTTGCATGTTTTAATGTTGGAGTCTGGCAACTTCTTTTTTCCCCCTGAAAGTTGCTAAGTCTCTGAGGGAAGGTGGTGCTGCTCCCTCTCTCTGGCCCTTTTCTCCCCATCCCGTGACTAGCCCTGGAAGTTTCTGAATCTTGTCCTTTTCTGTAGGAAATCAGATGCCAAACCCTTCTCTCCTGGCTTTTGTTTACTTAGAAAAGCCCACGGTTATTGGTCTGTCTGCATGGCTCCATCTTGGTGTTGAAACTGTATATATACAGATGGAAACAACCTCCGGACCCTGACATGGGGTCAGGCAAGTAATCCCAAGCTGGTTTATATTTGTTGGAGGATTTAAAACCAGAGTATAAACAGGAAATGGCTTTATTCTCTAATCACTGCTTTATTTTGTTTTGAAGCCCAATGCAGGGCTCGAATTCAAGATCAAGACCTGAGCTGAGATCAAGAGCCAGAGGCTCAATTCACTGAGCCTCCCAGACACCCCTCTAATCCCTGATTCTTTAAAAAAAATTTTTTTAAATAAACATATAATGTGTTTTTATCCCCAGGGGTACAGGTCTGTGACTTGCCAGGTTTACACATTTCACAGCACTCATCATAGCACATACCCTCCCCAATGTCCATATCCCCACCATCCTCTCCCGTCCCACTCCCCCCAGCAACCCTCAGTCTGTTTTTTGAGATTGAGTCTTTTATGGTTTGTCTCCCTCCCGATCCCATCTTCTTTCATTTTTTCGTTTCCTACCCCCCAAACCCCCCATGTTGCATCTCCACTTCCTCATACTAGGGAGATCATATGATAGCTGTCTTTCTCTGACTGACTCACTTTGCTAAGCATAATACCCTCTAGTTCCATCCACGTCGTCTCAAATGGCAAGATTTCATTTCTTTTGATGGCTGCATAGTATTCCATTGTATATGTATACCACATCTTCTTTATCCATTCATCTGTCAATGGACATCTAGGTTCTTTCCATAGTTTGGCTATTGTGGGCATTGCAGCTATAAACATTCAGGTGCATGTGCCCCTTCGGAGCACCACGTTTGTATCTTTAGGATATATACCCAGTAGTGTAATTGCTGGGTCATAGGGTAGCTCTTTTTTCAGTTTTTTTGAGGAACCTCCACACTGTTTTCCAGAGTGGTTTCACCAGCTTGCATTCCCACCAGCTGTGTAGGAGGGTTCCCATTTCTCCGCATCCTTGCCAGCATCTGTCAATTCCTGACTTGTTAATTTTAGCCATTCTGACTGGTGTGAGGTAGTATCTCATTGTGGTTTTGATTTGTATTTCCCTGATGCCAAGAGATGTGGAGCATTTTTTCATGTGTCTGTTGGCCATCTGGATGTCTTCTTTGCAAAAATGTCTGTTCATTTCCTTTGCCCATTTCTTGATTGGATTATTTGTTCTTTGGGTGTTGAGTTTGATAAGCTCTTTATAGGTTTTGGACACTAGCCCTTTATCTGATATGGCATTTGCAAATATCTTCTCCCATTCTGTCAGTTGTCTTTTGGTTTTGTTAACTGTTTCCTTTGCTGTGCAAAAGCTTTTGATCTTGATGAAATCCCAATAGCTCATTTTTGCCCTTGCTTCCCTTGCCTTTGGCGATGTTCCTAGGAAGAAGTTGCTGCGGCTGAGGTCAAAGAGGTTGCTGCCTGTGTTCTCCTCAAGGATTTTGATAGATTCCTTTCTCACATTGAGGTCCTTTATCCATTTTGAGTCTATTTTCGTGTGTGATGTAAGGAAGTGGTCCAATTTCATTTTTCTGCATGTGGCTGTCCAATTTTCCCAGCACCATTTGTTGAAGAGGCTGTCTTTTTTTCCATTGGACATTCCTTCCTGCTTTGTCGAAGATTAGTTGACCATAGAGTTGAGGGTCTATTTCTGGGCTCTCTATTCTGTTCCATTGATCTATGTGTCTGTTTTTGTGCCAGTACCATACTGTCTTGATGATGACAGCTTTGTAATAGAACTTGAAGTCTGGAATCGTGATGCCACCAACTTTAGCTTTCTTTTTCAATATTCCTTTGGCTTCTGGTTCCATATAAATTTTAAGATTATTTGTTCTATTTCTTTGAAAAAAAAATGGATGGGATTTTGGTAGGGATTGCATTAAATGTGTAGATTGCTTTAGGTAGCATAGACATTTTCACAATATTTGTTCTTCCAATCCAGGAGCATGGAACATTTTTCCATTTCTTTGTGTCTTCCTCAATTTCTTTCATGAGTATTTTATAGTTTTCTGAGTATAGATTCTTTGCCTCTTTGGTTAGGTTTATTCCTGGGTATCTTATGGTTTTGGGTGCAATTGTAAATGGGATTGACTCCTTAATTTCTCTTTCTTCTGTCTTGTTGTTGGTGTAAAGAAATGCAACTGATTTCTGTGCATTGACACTTTACTAAATTCCTGTACAAGTTCTAGCAGTTTTGGAGTGGAGGCTTTTGGGTTTTCCACATATAGTATCATATCATCTGCAAAAAGTGATAGTTTGACTTCTTCTTTGCCAATTTGGATGCCTTTAATTTCTTTTTGTTGTCTGATTGCTGAGGCTAGGACTTCTAGTACTATGTTGAATACCAGTGGTTATAATGGACATCCCTGCCGTGTTCCTGACCTTAATGGAAAAGCTTTCAGTTTTTCTCCATTGAGAATGATATTTGCGGTGGGTTTTCCATAGATGGCTTTGATAATATTGAGGTTTGTGCCCTCTATCCTTACCCTTTGAAGAGTTTTAATCAGGAAGGGATGCTGCACTTTGTCAAATGCTTTTTCAGCATCTATTGAGAGTATCATATGGCTCTTGTTCTTTCTTTTATTAATGTATTTTATCACATTGATTGATTTGCAGATGTTGAACCAACCTTGCAGCCCTGGAATAAATCCCACTTGGTCGTGGTGAATAATCCTTTTAATGTACTGTTGGATCCTATTGGCTAGTATTTTGGTGAGAATTTTGGCATCTGTATTCATCAAGGATATTGGTCTGTAATTCTCTTTTTTGGTGGGATCCTTGTCTGGTTTTGGGATCAAGGTGATGCTGGCCTCATAAAATGAGTTTGGAAGTTTTCCTTCCATTTCTATTTTTTGAAAGTTTCAGGAGAATAGGAATTAATTCTTCTTTAAATGTTTGGTAGAATTCCCCTGGGAAGCCATCTGGCCCTGGGCTTTTGTTTGTCTGGAGATTTTTGATGACTGTTTCAATCTCCTTACTGATTATGGGTCTGTTCAGGTTTTCTATTTCTTCCTGGTTCAGTTGTGGTAGTTTTTATGTTTCTAGAAATGTATCCATTTCTTCCCGATTGTCAAATTTGTTGGCGTGGAGTTGCTCATAGTATGCTCTTATAATTGTTTGTATTTCTTTGGTGTTGGTTGTGATCTCTCCTCTTTCATTCATGATTTTATTTATTTGGGTCCTTTCTCTTTTCTTTTTCATCAGTCTAGCCAGGGGTTTATCAATCTTATTAATTCTTTTGAAGATCCAGCTCCTAGTTTCATTGATTTATTCTATTGTTTTTTTAGTTCCTTTTCATTGATTTCTGCTCTGATCTTTATGATTTCTCTTCTCCTGCTGGGTTTAGGCTTTTTTGGTTGTTCTTTCTCCAGCTCCTTTAGGTGTAGGGTTAGGTTGTGTACTTGAGACCTTTCTTGTTTCTTGAGAAAGGCTTGTACCGCTACATATTTTCCTCTCAGGACTGCCTTTGTTGTGTCCCACAGATTTTGAACCATTGTGTTTTCATTATCATTTGTTTTCATGATTTTTTTCAATTCTTCTTTAATTTCCTGGTTGACCCATTCATTTTTTAGAATGATGCTGTTTAGTCTCCATGTATTTGGGTTCTTTCCAAATTTCCTCTTGTGATTGAGTTCTAGCTTCAGAGCATTGTGGTCTGAAAATATGCAGGGAATGATCCCAATCTTTTGATACCAGTTGAGACCTGATTTATGACTCAGGATGTGGTCTATTCTGGAGAATGTTCCATGTGCACTAGAGAAGAATGTGTATTCTGTTGCTTTGGGATGGAATGTTCTGAATGTATCTGTGATGTCCATCTGGTCCAGTGTGTCATTCAAGGCCTTTATTTCCTTGTTATCTTTTGCTTGGATGATGTCCATTTCAGTGAGGGGAGTGTTAAAGTCCCCTACTCTTATTGTATTATTGTCAATGTGTTTCTTTGATTTTGTTATTAATTGGTTTATATAGTTAGCTGCTCCCATGTTAGGGGCATAGATATTTAAAATTGTTAGTTCTTCTTGTTGGACAGACCCTTTGAGTATGATATAGTGTCCTTCCTCATCTCATTATAGTCTTAGGCTTAAAATCTAATTGATCTGATATAAGGATTGCCACCCCAGCTTTCTTCTTATGTCCTTTGGCATGGTACATTGTTTTCCACCCCCTCACTTTAAATCTGGAGGTGTCTTCGGGTCTAAAATGAGTTTCTTGTAGGCAGAATATTGATGGTGTTTTTTTAATCCATTCTGATACCCTGTGTCTTTTGATTGGGGCATTTAGCCCATTAACATTCAGGGTAACTATTGAGAGATATGAATTTAGTGCCATTGTATTGCCTGTAAGGTGACTGTTACTGTATATTGTCTCTGTTCCTTTCTGATCTACTACTTTTAAAGTCTCTCTTTGCTTAGAGGACCCCTTTCAATATTTCCTGTAGAGCTGGTTTGGTGTTTGCAAATTCTTTCAGTTTTTGTTTGTCCTGGAAGCTTTTTATCTCTCCTCCTATTTCCTATGATTTCAATTCAGCCTAGCTGGATATAGTATTCTTGGCTGCATGTTTTTCTCGTTTAGTGCTCTGAATATATCATGCCAGTTGTTTCTGGCCTGCCAGGTCTCTGTGGATAAGTCTGCTGCCAATTTAATGTTTTTACCCTTGTATGTTACAGACTTCTTTTCCCGGGCTGCTTTTAGGATTTTCTCTTTGTCGCTAAGACTTGTAAATTTTATTATCAGGTGACGGGGTGTGGACCTATTTTTATTGATTTTGAGGGGCTTTCTTTGCGTCTCCTGGATTTTGAAGGTTAAACCTTCTGTGCAATTTTAGATTTTTGTTAAACATTTCTGGACATTATCATTGCGTTTTTTTCAAACCTTCTAACCTCTTTTGACCCTCTCTTGTTCCTCAGTCGTGCTGCTGAGGGTCTATTTTATTTCTTTAAACTTACCACATTATTTGTTGTATTATCTGTAGGAAGTAACACCAGAGTTTGAAGTCTTTGTTGTTTTCTGCTACCTACTTCTACTTTCTGCTACCTACCTACTTCTGCTACCTACTAAAATAATATTTAATTAATTTATTTTTATGTAATTTTTTTTTACCATTTTAACCATGTTTAAATGTAAGGTTCAGTCACATTAAGCACATTCACATGGTTGTACAGCCGTCTCATTTGTCTAGAGCGTTTTATCTTCCCCAACTGAAACTCTGTCCCATTAAACATTAACTTCCCCTCCCCCTTTCTCTGTCGCCCCTGGTAACCACCTTCTACTTTTGGTTTCTGTGAATTTTATGCTCTAAGTACCTTATATAAGTGGAATCACACAATATTTGTTCTTCTGTGACTGGCTTGTTTCAAGATCCTCCTGTGTTGCCACGTGTGTCAGAGCTCTCTTAAGCACGGGCCGTATTCTGGTGTAAGCTTGGTGCACATTCAGTGGGCCAGTCTCCTGTGGATGTCTGATGTGGTCTGTAAATGTAAATTTGGAAGTCAGCAGTGAATTGCAATGGTAAACAAATCCTCCCGTTTGTATATACAGAAGTGATATTAAGGAGACTTGGGAGGACACCTTCTAAAGATTTGTTGGATGAATCAATAAATGGCATGAATTATTTTTTCCAGCTGTGCACAGAATGTGTCTGAGCCATTAACACTCCATTTGCATTGTGATTAATGGCACACATTTGGGTGGTCACTGAGTAGGGCTGCGATTTCCAGTGTGGGATCAGAGTATTCCTGCTAGGAGATACATCAGAACCATTTGGAAACTTTCTCATGGTACCTATCTTTTCTTGATTGAAATGTAGTGAGGTGGGGAAAATACTTTTTGAGAACCAATGGACTAATGTTAGTATGGGATCTCATAACAAGGTGGCCTTGGCATTCATTCTCCCCTTTTTTAGGAACAGCCCCGGGTTTCCATTTGGGAGATCCCTTTTCCTCACTGTCCGGCTATGCGTTCATGGTGGGGCTTTAGCCTCAGTTCCAGGGATAAAGGATGTGGACCAAACTTGGACCAAGCAACAGATCATTTCCCCCAGACCATGGTGGTCACTTCAGGAGTGGGCACACCTAAACTCGTCCCATCATAGTGTACCCAAAGACTACCAGAAAAGGCTCTGGCTCTTTAGGCTGAACTTGAACCTGGAAGGCTGTAGAGTTGGAGCAGTAACAGCCATACTGCCACAATGAGAGGTCTTCCTGGAGCTGCCAAAGACCACCCTAGGGGCTTGAGAATGAAGACAAGCTGTGGAATCAGAACGGAGGTGGGAAAAACCCACTGCAGGGGATATTGTAACAGTGCCTGAAGCAGGAGTGACCCTTGCCCATTTTAGTATGTGACCAAATAAGTCATCTCTTGCTTAAGTCACTTGCAGTTGAAACCATTCTAATTAATATGTGGAGAGACAGAGATACCGACCTGGCATTTGAGTTGATGTCCAGGAATCTCTAGGTCCCAGATCCTGGGGTGCTGCTCTCAAACCATGCTGAGATGGGAGTGAGTGAACCCAGGAACTTGCTCAATTGTTGTTACTTGGTGGGATAGAACGTTATCTAACACTGGGGAGAAAATCACATATGTCACCAACATGACTGTCACTTTATACTGGCACCATTTCCCTAAACTACCGCTCCTTTATGAACAAATTTGGGTTGCAAAAACTTATGTGTAGGGCCACCTGGGTGGCTCAGTGAGTTAGGCGTCTGACTCTTGATTTTGACTCAGGTCATGATCTCAGGGTCATGAGATCGAGCCCTGTGTGGGGCTCCTCTCTCAGCGGGGAGTCTGCTTGAGATTCTGTCTCCCTCTGCCCTTTCCCCTACCCCCATTCTCTCTCTTTCTGTCTCTAAAAAATAAATAAAATAAATCTCCTTAAAACAACATATGTGTAGCATAACAGATAGTATATATTTGTTGCAATGGATGCAAATATACACGTGCATAGTGCCCATGCAGGCTGCCCCTCCTTCATGTGCAAGGATGAGCAGAAAGCCTAGGGTGTGCGGGTACTTGCGGAAAATAGAGGCTAAATGAGCTGAGAGAAAAACAGACCCTAAGAGAAGAAGAAGGGAAATTAAAACATCCAAACAACTCATTTAGCATCCTTTTAAAAAAAGATTTTATTTATTTATTTGAGAGAGAGAGACAGCATCAGCAGTGGGGGACAAAGGGATAGGGAGATGCAGGCTCCCCACTGAGCAGGGACCTCCCCCACCATTTGGGGCTTGATCCCAGGACCCCGAGATCATGACCTGAGCCAAGGCAGAGAATTAACCAACAAAGCCACCTAGGCACCCCTGTATAGCATCCTTTTAATGGCTGCATAACGTACTTCCAATTTTCCTCCTGATGAGTTTTGACTTCATTTCCTGTATTTTTGTCCCTAGAAACATGGCTTAGGGCTGCGGACTGCACTAACTGGATATTCTATTGCTGTGAGAGGAAGTCTTTGGATAGGATCACTCATTGGAGCATATAAATATTTTAAAAGGCAATAAATGTCATCAGAGAGCTTTCTAAAAAGGCTGCAATAATGTACATTTCACGGGCAGTACATTAAAGCATACTTCGTACTTCTCCTTAATTTCAGCACTAATTTTTGTCTTTGGTAGATATTATAACTTTTCCCAATTTTTGCAAGTTGTTATGTTAATTCTCATCTCCTCTCCTGTTCGTGAAGTTGAGTATCTTTTCATACATGCGCTGGCTGTTTATCGCCACCTGCCAACGGTCTGCACACATGGTGCCCCCTTCCTGGACTTGAGTGAGCTCTTTTGGTAACAGATTTAAATTTTTCATCTTTTTTCAAATCTGGTAGGTTTCTTTTTTCTCTTTTAACTTCATTTATGGCATCTTTGTCATAATAAAATGTTGAAAACTATTTTTTTCTTTGATAACTTCTGTCTTCATGTCTTGGTTAAGAAAGTATACCCAACTCTCGGATTGTACATCTAGTTTCAGATATTTTGTTCTAATGTTTTTGTTTTATTCTTTACAAATGAGAATTCAGTTCTTCTTAGATTTGTATATAGTGTGAGATAGGAGCTCAGCTTTTTTGTCTTCTAGTTAGAAAACTATTTGGGTGAACAACACTGACTAAACTGTTAATTCTCTAGTCTTTGTCATATATTAAATTCCATTATTAACTGGGATTCACTGTGTATTATGTATTATTTGTCTATTTTTAATTCAATATAAGACTGATTTGATTATACTTAGGCATTTTTCATCCCATGGGAACCTTAAGAAAGTGTTATCTGGGACACCTGGGTGTCTCAGTCGGTAAAGCTGCTGATTCGATTTTGGCTCAGGTCATGATCTCAGGGCCCTAGGGCTGAGCCCTGCATCCCTCTGGCTCCAGGCTCAGTGGGGAGTCTGCATCAGGATTCTTTCTCTCCTTCTTCTTCTGCCTCTCCCCTTGCACATACATGTGCTCTCTCTCAAATAAATAAATCTTTTAAAATAAGAAGAAAGCGTTACCTACTTCCGCACGTGACTAGTTGGGATTTCAATTGGAATTAAATTAAGTGTCCATCAATTTCGGAAGATTGTATACTTTTATAGTATTATATTTTCATGAGAACATAGCACATTTTTCTATTAGTTCAGCTCTTGTTTCATGCTTTTCAGTGTGGTGGAATTTTTTGTAGTTAAGTATATCATATATATGAGTGTATGTATGGTGTAACGAAGATCAGTCAAGTAAATATCCCTTTGAAGAAATAGAGCATTGACTCTGAGGTTCTCAACTCTGTCCTCATCACTCCCTTCTTGACCACATTGCTCTTCCTCCCTCTCACCATGGTGTAATCATACAATTTTACTGTAAAAGTTACATCTTTTGCCCTAAATAATATCTATTTTTAGTTTTGTCTATTATTAATCTCAACAAAAATGGATCAGACTCCATGTGCTCCTGGGAATTGCTCCTTTTGTTCAACATAATATATTTGAGATCTGTCCATGTTGATGGTGGGACCTGTACTTCACCCATTTTTACTGCTGTGTGTTTTTCCATTGTATGAGCATTCTGCAATTTGTTTTTCAAATCTCTGTTGTTATTTGTGTTGTTTCTAGGTTTTAATCTTAATGAGCTTTTTAAAAAATATATTTTATTTATTTATTTGACAGAGAGAGAGATCACAAGCAGGCAGAGAGGCAGGTAGAGAGAGAGGAGGAAGCAGATTCCCGGCTGAGCAGAGAGCCCCGATGGACCCCGAGATCATGACCTGAGCCAAAGGCAGAGGCTTAACCCACTGAGCCACCCAGGTGCCCCCTTGATGAGCTTTTTAATAAAAATATCATCATGCATTTATGTAAGAGTTTATCTCAGGCAATGTTTTTGCTTTTATATTCACTAAAAGAATTTTAAAAATCTCTCTTCAGCATTTAAAAAATGTATTTATTTTTAAGATTTTATTTATTTATTTGACAGAGAGAGAGATCACAAATAGGCAGAGAGGCAGGGAGTGAGGGGGAAGCAGGCTCCCCGCTGAGCAGAGAGCCCAACGCAGGGCTCGATCCCAGGACCCTGAGTCCTGAGATCATGACCTGAGCTGAAGGCAGAGGCTTAACCCAGTGAGCCACCCAGGCACCCCTCTCTTCACCATTTTAAACTAAACTTCTAAAATTTTTTCATGAATGCTTGCAAAGAATGCAGTTTCTAGCACATTGTAGATATTAAAAAATAATATAAAAACAGAAATTGAATAGTAACCAGAAGCTATTTAAAAAAATACATGAGCAAGCTCCTTCCTAATAGTCTGTTCCTTTTTCTCCTTCACTGTCCATTTACCTCTCCCACATAATTGTATTTTATTATAATGGATTTTTGTGCCAGGAAATTCTTATCACCCTAGTCACACACATTTCTGTTTTAAAAATATGTGTGAAAATTGAGAAAAATTATATGACCATAAAGCTTTGAGTTTGAACAATCTCTTCTGTATTTGGTTATTACTAAGGTACTAGTAATAAGGTATTAGGACACAACTGATCAAAGCAACACAAATGTATCACATTTCTAGAAAATAAAAACAGCAATTATTTTGGAAATGCACTCCCAAGAAGACAAAGGAGGCTTTTTCCCCCATTTATTTCATATATACATGCATGGCTATTATTCTTTGCTAGAATGAGACAATGTTCGGATTAATTCTATTCCCATATTTTGTTTTAATTGGTGAAGGTGTAAGGGCCTACTTAGCCAGAGCGACTCCATCTCAGTAAAACAGCCATTTTGTTGTTTGTGCAGTAAACTTAAAATGACCCTGCCCCCCCCCCCCGAGGAATTTACTTAGAAACAAGTCTGGGAAATCACCAAAATGTAGCCGACCAGTCCCTGATAACAGAGCCCAGATACAAGAACGGGTCAGGTCAGGCGGGGATAACAGAGCCCAGATGCAAGGATGAGTCAGGCCAGATGGAGGCATCCAATCAGTAAAGTGCACATACTATCTCCCTAACCACCAAAGAATGTGGGTCCCGCCTTGTCGGGTGCCAACTTGAGTGCCAATTCTGACCAAAGTGATAGATTAGTTTAAATAGCTACTATAGGGTAAATTGTAATTCAATTGGCCACCCATGTGTGACCTAGCATGACTATGCAACTTTCTCTGTGTGTTACAATCTCATTGGCCAGGGTCAACCACATGGCCTTTGCTCTATAAAAGCTAGTCTGTGAGGCTGGGTGGTGGTGGTGGGGGGGGGTGTGTGTGTGTCCCTCTCTCTGTAAGAGACAGCCCTGGCCGGTCGGTTTGATTCTTGATACTGGTGCAAAATAAAGCTTTGCTTGACCTTCGCTTTGTATCAGTCTCACTCCTTTGATAACGGACCCCAACAAAGGTAATGAGAAACCTCATTCACATAAATAAATAAATAGGAATGGAAACAATTTTGTTATGGCAATACCACTTAATTCTTAGTACTCCTTCCAAGATAAATGTCAAAACCACAATAGCAATCTGTCATTAATTTTTAATTGTCTGTTAATGGATACATCTGCCTTCCTTTTTGTTGAAAACAAGACAGTGTATACTGCTTGACTTCCAAAAGGATTTATTAGCCAGTCATTGGAAACATTAGATTTTGCAATCTCTGGGAAGTATACCAAAAAGGCTTTTCAAGACCTATCAAATGACTGTACTATATTTCTAACTCTTTCCCAGAGAGGCTGGAAGTTATCCTGTTTAACCCAATATATCGAAAATGTTTGGAAAAATGTAAACAGTGTGAACTTTGACAAACCTTTGTCAATATATTTTGAGTGGGAAGTTCTATATAGAGAGAAGCTAAAAAAAAACAACAGTGTACTGAACTTAATGAATCCATCATTAGGAGTCCAGCATTATCATACGTGGCAATCTTTTTTTCATCTAAACCCCATCTCTTTATCTCCTGATTATTCAAAAGCCAATCTTTGATATCATTATTTTATCTGTTAACATTTCAGTATATTACTCTAAACCAGTAGGACTCTCCTTTTTTAAAAAAAGTTTGTTTTGTTATGTTAGTCATCATAAAATACATGATTAGTTTTTGATGCAGTATTCCGAGATTGTTTATGCACCACACCCAGTGCTCCGTGCAATACGTGCCCTCCTTAATACCCACCACCAGGTTCACCCATCCCCTCACTCCCCTTCCCTCTAAAAGCCTCAGTTTGTTTCTCGGGGTCCACAGTCTTTCATCCTTCCTCTCCCCCTCCAATTTCCGCCTGATTCACTTTTTCTCTCCTTTTCCTAATGTCATCCATGTTATTTCTTATGTTCCACAAGTAAGTGAAACGATATGATAATTGACTTTCTCTGTTTGACTTATTTCACTCAGCATAATCTCCTCCAGTCCCATCCATGTTGATGCAAAAGTTGGGTATTCATCCTTTCTTTTTTCTTTTTTTCTTTTCTTTTTTTAAAAGATTTTATTTACCTATTTGACAGATAGAGATCACAAGTAGGCAGAGAGGCAGGCAGAGAGAGAGAGGAGGAAGCAGGCTCCTCGCTGAGCAGAGAGCCCGATGTGGGGCTCGATTCCAGGACCCTGGGATCATGACCTGAGCCGAAGGCAGAGGCTTTAACTCACTGAGCCACCCAGGTGCCCCTTTTTTTCCTTTTTTTTAAAGATTTTATTTATTTATTTGAGAGAGAGACAGTGAGAGAGAGCATGAGCGAGGAGAAGGTCAGAGGGAGAAGCAGACTCCCAGTGGAACTGGAAGCCTGATGCGGGACTCGTCCCGAACTCCGGGATCATGACCTGAGCCAAAGGCAGTCATCCAACCAACTGAGCCACCCAGGCGTCCCTGTATTCATCCTTTCTGATGGGGGCATAATATTCCATTGTATATATGGACAATATCTTCTTTATCCATTCATCTGTTGAAGGGCATCTCAGCTCTTGCCACAGTTTGGCTATTGTGGCCATTGCTGCTATGAACATTGGGGTGCATATGGCCCTTCTTTTCACTACATCTGTATCTTTGGGATAAATACCCAGTAGTGCAGTTGCAGGGTCATAGGGTAGCTCTATTTTTAATTTCTTAAGGAATCTCCATACTGTTTTCCAAAATGGCTGCACCAGCTTGCATTCACACCAACAGTGTAAGAGGGTTCCCCTTTCTCCACATCCTCTCCAACACTTATTGTTTACTGTCTTGTTCATTTTGGCCATT
>PISX010000695.1:0-12820 GCA_004024625.1 Mellivora capensis
TTTTCCAAAGTGCCCTCACCACCTTGCATTCCCACCAACAGCGTAAGAGGGTTCCCCTTCCTCCACAACCTCTCCAACATTTGTTGTTTCTCGTCTTGTCACGTTTTGCCATTCTAACTGGTATAATGTGGTGTCTCAGTGTCGTTTGGATTTGAATTTGCCTAATGGCTAGTGATGTGTCACATTTTTCCATGTGTCTGTTAGCCATTTGTAGGTCTTTTTGGAGAAGTGTCTATTCATGTCTTATGCCTGTTTTTTGACTTGATTATTTGTTTTTTGGTGTTGAGTTTGAGAAGTTTTTTATAGATCTTGGATATCTGCCCTTTATCTGTAGTGTCATTTGCAAATATCTTCTTCCATTCCATGGGTTGTCTCTTTGTTTTGTTGACTGTTTCCTTTACTGCGCAGAAGCTTTTTATCTTGTTGAAGTCCCAGAAGTTCATTTTAGCTTTTGTTTCCCTTGCGTTTGGAGACGTGTCTTGAACTACGTCAGTCTACACTCAAACACAGCCAAGCCTCTCTGTTCTGGAACCATTCAGAGATTTGTCCTCCACAAAATCTTATTCCTTCCAAAGAGATCCAACAGCTCTCTAATAAACGCTCATCCTGAATTTCTGATTTCATTGATGACAAACAATATCTGTTTACTTATCTCTAACAGACTTAAGAGACAGCTTTCTGTGTGAGGGTATCCCATGGACAAGACTTTCAAGTCATCTTTAACACTTCTCTTTACTTCATCAGCTCTATCAATTCATCACCAAGACTTGGGCTTTAGGATATGGATGAATTTAGAGCAAAGGAAAGTAAATACAGTATTCATGAGAGGTGTCATAGTTGCATAGCTTAGAGCAGCCCAAGAGGAAGAAATTATGTGAGAACATTCACTGGCAGTAAAATGATGGTACATGTATGGCAAACACTGATATGTCTGAATTGATGAGGTTTTGAATTGGTATTTTAAATTGAATTGTTTAATTAATTCAACTTAATTAATTAAATTGAAATAGTATTTTAAAATCCAAACCATTAACACTGGGTCAAAATTTAGACTTCAGGTGGATAAGGCATATTTATCCTGTGGCTTCTCAGAGACCCCAGCATGTCTCTGTTACTTGAGATTTTCTGTAATATAGCTTGTGAAGCATAAGGAGATAATGGAGCATCACTAATGGAATTTTGAGGAAAGAGATGAATCAATCAAAGTGATATATTAAGAAGATAATCCTAGAGTGTTAAATTGGATGAATTTGAGGACTGGTGGACAGTGGAGGCAGGAAGATGCAATAACTTCATAATGTTCAGTATTTATTTAGTGCTATATCAGACACTCAAGATAAATAGTCATAGCTAACCCCAGTAATCCTATGAAGTGCAAACTATCGTCATCTCCATTTCACAGATTTAAAGAAACCAAAGGAAAGGGAATATAAGAGACATTCTGAAGAGTTGGTAAATTGGTAAGTGGCTGAACCTGAACTTAAACCAGCACAAGTCTAGAGAGTCCAGGCTCTTAAACACTACATTAAAGTGCTTTGGGAACCATCATATTCATTGAAATGAGAAGTGATAAAGACCCAAAGTAACATCATGACAGTAGCCATGGAAAGGATTAGGTTTGAGTAAAGTGGCAAAGATAGACTTGACAGAATTTGACAACCTGGTTAGATTTGGGGGAAAATAAGGAGTCAGAGATGACTGATTTGTGAAACCTGGATAATTGGGATGATAATGAGGCCATCCTCATAAATAAAGGCCTACAGAAGAGAAGCAGGCTTGTTGGGGAAGCATGAGATAGGAGGAAGATGATGTGTTGAGTTGGAGATGCCTGTGGGGCATACAGGTGGAGACAGCCAAGGGGAAGGAGTGCAGGTGTGGAGTGCTTCCCATCACTGGGCCCCCAGACATGCTAAAGTTTCAATCAGCTATTTGCAGCCTATTTTCAGTCTTAGACTCACCCTGAAAATTGGTGAGTGACACAGGATAGAATTTTCCATAAATGCTCAGAGTTGGAAAAAAAAAAAAAAAACACCTACTCACACACAGACACAAGCCCCTATAAATTCAGCCACCTCAAAATAAGCTGGACACTTTTGCAAAATCACCTTACACTGGTTATATTCCAAACTCAAAATATTAGGCACACAAATCAGCGGCTTGAGGATAGATGCAGTAGCAATGGAGTAATTCCTTCCTTCCCTGAAGCAAACTGCCCTTATGAAGGTGAATTTGCTCCTGCATGATAATGAAGTCTATTTGGAAGTTTCAAAAGTGCAGTTTGGCTCAAAATGATTTCCTTTGTGCGGAATGAGGTCCCAGAGTGCCCCTAATCAGGCTGAGGAGGTAAGAGAAAAAAAGAAAGAAGGGGACATTGGGGAAGAGTCCAGGGTTGGCAGAGGAAAGAAGAGTTGGAACACAGAAGCCCCTGGGTCCTTTAAAATGCTGATGTGGGGGACACCTAACTGGCTCAGCCAGAAGAACATGGGACTCTTGATCTCAGGGTTGTGAGTTCAAGTCCACACTGGGTATAGAGATTACTAAAAAAAATAAATAAATAAACTTAAAAAGAGAAGTGGATTTTGTGTTTCAGTTAGTAGGGACTTAGGATCATGTGACAAATTGAGATTGGTCTTTCTAAAAATAAGCATATCGCCCCAAAAGTAACAGTGAGTAATAGAGAGCTTTTCATAGTAGTTCTGTCTGCCATATCAGCCTTTCCTTTCTTCCTGCAATATATGTTGACCTCTGGAGCTTGTTCTTACTTTGCACTGCAATCTCACCACAGATTCCAGAAAGAACCAAACAGAATATGTAAACTTTGCTCTCACGGTTTTTCACAGATAGCAGCATCTGCTGGTTATAGACAATATATTACTCATTTTTTTAAAAAGTGAAGGGGATACATTATTGGTCTGAATTTTAAAAATTTGGAAATGGCTTGTATTACTTTAGGCTGAACTTTGGTTGTGTACACACATACACACATATTCTCTCACTCTCTTCTTGTGCTGTTTTTGATATAACCTCTCTATTAAAAATCAAAATGCTAATTTCCATGATTATAGTATTGGGTGAAAAAGTCCTATTACTACAGATTCAGTTCTCTAAATCTGTTCCCAACTCCCACCTCAGAAGTTTTTTCTTTTAAAAATTTATCATACCATAAAATGGGGGGACAACATACAAAGATAAATGCATTTAAGTTATGCTTTAAGAGTTGACTTTTTACTGAAAAATTTTAATAGTCATTAAATATTTTCACATATAATAGTTATTAATATTTTAAATAGTCATCACCAATGATTTTTCTGGGCAACATTAACTTAGCATCCTGAACCCAAATAACATTTGTACTGACAGATATTGTGATGCCCCGTAGCACCAAGAACATTAAGCAACACCAGCATCTCTGAATACTTCCTTTCTGAAATTATCAGCATCAGAGGAAATTGCTCAGATATTAGAGGCACTTTCTAGAAATAATCACAATGCCCTTTGAACTGCCTGGGGCTCTCAGGTACTTCTTGTGTCTTTTCTCATTTTTTTTTCAGTGTTCCAAAATTCATTGTTTATGCACCACACCCAGTGCTCCATGCAGTACGTGCCCTCCTTAATACCAGCCTCACCCAACCACCTAACCCTCTCCCCTCCAAAACCCTCACTCTCAGAGTCCACAGTCTCTCGTGGTTTGTCTCCCCCTCCAATTTCCCTCAACTCATTTCTCCTCTCCATCTCCCACTGTCCTCTGTGTTATCTACTGGCTTCTACTTCCCCTCTCCTTTGTGCTCATATCCGAGGCTCAGATCCATCACAACATTTGCAGATTACAACTTAAAACAAGCATTTTAATAGCTCTCAGCAAAGTTTAAAGTCTTGTTCTTTTTTAGACAATTTTAAGTGTCCAGTAGTATTTATAGGGGAACTATACACATTACTTCTATTTAAGTTCTAGAAAATATGCAGACAAGGGAAATATTACCAATAAATTAGTAAATAACACCTTCTGACACAGAATTCTGAGATGTGGTATTCAATGACATGCAGATTCACTTATTATGGATTCACTGAGTCCTGACTATGAAGACAACTTGTGTTAAGAGTTTAATGGGAAAGTTAAGGCCCAGCCCAACCAGCAAGTGGTTACAATGGAGATGTGGAAACTTTAAGACATGAAGTTGTGCAAAAAATGCTACTGGATTCAAAAAAGTTGGCCATTAATATGGGTTGGAGCTGAAACTTCTTTGGTAGAAAATAAGATGCTTAGGGGTTCCTGGGTGGCTCAGTCAGTTAAGCACCCGGCTTCAGTTCAGGTCATGATCCTGGTTTCCTGGGATCAAGACCCACATTGGGGCTGCTTCTCCCTCTCCCTCTGCCCCTCCCCACCACCAATTGTGCTATCTCTCTCGCTCACTCTCTCGCTAAGATAAGTAAATGAAATCTTTAAAAAAGAAAAAAAAAAAAGAAGAAGATTCTCAAAGACCAAAATTAAAGCCCATAATCAACATCTACATATGATGGAGGCTGCATGTTCAGCATGTTCTGAAGGCCACAGCATTAGACATGGTCCCCCTTTCAAATGTAGTACATTCAAACTAGAAAGAGAAAACAATTGAGAATGAGTAGAGCTAAACTCTGGGATACGAAGCAGGTTCTTCTAGCTGCTGTTTACAATAAATTCTGTTGAACTAGCTAACCAAGAGCCATTTGCAACCTCCTTTTCCTTTGCCATCCTCATATAGAAATATCAAAAAAGCTAAAATACTTGATTAAAGTCAGGACACTGTTCTAGACAGTGAGATATAGGAAGACAACCTCTCTGAAGTGAAAAGGCAAAGCCCCACCAGGAAAACCTCTTAACCTCTGTCTCCTTCCCCTTTCTTCCTATTTCATGTGCAGAAGTGATGCTAGGAGGTATGGCGCCATCTTGTAACCATGAAATGACAGCATGAATACCATGGTCTTCAGGGGAAGGACAGCAGAGTGGGAAGATGAAAGGAGGCTGAATTCCTGATGGCTTCAGGAGCCATCACTGGATGCCAGTGCTGAACTTTTTCATAAACAAGTGTTAAACCACTATTTGTCTTAACAGCTGTCTACAATCCTTACAACTAAACCACTCAAGCTCCTGCTCTGGTCTGGTACTGTTCTAGAAACTAGGGACACAGCAGTGAACCAAATCAAGCCCCAGCTCTTATAGAGTTCTGCTTTTGGCTCATGGACACAGGCAAGAAACAAGCCAACATATAATATGTGGTGGAAATATGTGGTACAGAGAAAAATAAGGCAGGGTAAAGCAAAAGGCTGATATGACAGGGAAAATTACTATTTTTCATAGGATGGTCAGGGTTCTAGGAAGGTGACATTTAAACAGATATCTGTAGAAAATGAGAGAGCATTTTATGTGATATCTGGGGAATGACATTCTAGGCAGAGAGAAGAGCAGACGTGAAGACCCTGAAACTAGAGCATTTATTTACTTGACAATTTTCCAAGAAACACCATGGAGCCAAAACATCTTTAGCAGCCTGAACTAAGGGGCAAGCTGTATCAGATAAGTCAAGTGAGGGGTCAGACTGCATCTTCTTGGTGTCCACCTTTGAGAGTAGGCCCTTGATCAAACAAGACTAAGATGGGCTGGGAAGTATTTCTCAAAAATGCCTACTACACACTGATATAAGTGGGCTAGAGTACGTAGTTGGAAAAGATAAATCATCATGTGCGGAAAGTCAGAGAAGTCTGTATGGAGAAAGCACAAGGCAGGATTGCATAAGGGAAGATCACGGGTTTGGAGTCAGAAAGACTGAAGTTCAGATCCTACCAGGACCATTAGGACAGCCGGTTCTTGGACAAGAGATCAGCGTCTTTAATTCCCAAGTAAAAGAGATTTAGTGTTTGCCTTCAAAGATTGTTGTGAGAAATAACTAAGTTAAATTATGCAGTGCCTGGGTTATTTATACGCAGAAAGGTGCTGTGAGAAAAGAGTTCTTATGATCAAAGAACTTGTGGGAAAAACCACTCTTTTAGACATTCACAATGCACATTAGTCTACCAGCATTCTAGAAGGCCCTTTTTAGGAGACCTATTTAACTCCTGCATTCTGATACTTCTTCATTTACTTGGAGCACTGAACAACTTTTGGATGTTTGGACCTGATGTCCTCAAAGGGCCCGGCTCTCTCTGATACAGAAAGGCCACAGTACTTTCTCTCGGTGAGCCCTACAGCACTGTGGGCCCAATTTCTAGAGGTCTGGCAGGCCCTGGCAAGAAAGACTCACAAGTCAAGTCCACTGACACTTTGCAAGCTGCCTGTGACACCTTTCCTCTCCCCACAAGGCAGCATCCTGTACTGTAGGAAAATAACCAAGGGCATTCCTAAGAAAATGTGGGGAATTTGAAAGCTCAAGTTAAAATGGGGCAGGGGACTGGCAGGAAGTTTTCTTCCTGAAGTTAGTGGAGAAACATTGACAAAGAGTCAGGGAACATGAGCAGAGTTACATTGGGTGCCTGTCTCTAGTACATCTGTGCATCCATTTTTTATTAGATGTCCTTGATCTGCCCCTACTTTTAATATAGTTCTGATCACAGGAGAAGAGGGAGAAGTCTCTAGTCATCTTGTCTGTTGCCAAACACAAAAACAGCAAGGTAAATTTGAAGGGTTCACCCCTCTGTCCACATCTTTGGTTTATTTAACTTGAGATTCGGGTTTGGGTCCTGGCCCTGCTAGTTACTAGCTCTGTGATCTAAACAAGTGACTTAATTTCCCCATGACTTAATTTTTCTGTTTTTAAAAAGAAGAAAATATTTTTTACCTCTCACGGTTATCATAAATATTAAATGAAACAATGAGTAGGACAATCCCTTGCCACACTCAGTTTTACCAAACGTTTGTAGAATGATGGCTCGTTGTGCTGACCATTCCCCCATCATAAAAATACCCTCTCCCTTGGCTTCTATGACTCCATCCAATTTTATTTTTAAGGACACTGTTAAAAACATCAATATCCTAGTAAGCAAATCCAACAGCATTCAGATACATTCTACTAAGACATATTCATAAAAAACAAAGCGCTGAGAATTTCTAACAAATTGTATTACAAGAAAATTGTACTTTGTTTTTTAATTTGATCTAAAAGAAATGATTACTGATCTAAAAGAAATGATTATTTGGCTTGCTGAAAAAAAAAAAAAAAATCAGAATAAAGCCTGGGAGTCACAAAAGAGAAATTCCCAGTACTGAATTCTGAAAGAAGTTGAGTACCAGTTTAATGAATCTGAAAATCGTTACCAGTCCATCAGATCTTAGGTGTCTCATTACTTTAAAAAATAGGTACAAAAATGATGCACAAATAACTGAGGTTTGATACAAAAATGAAAATGAACGATGGAGGAACTCCAAAGCCTTTAATAATTAATACATAAAACTTCTGGTAATTTAAATTATGGGTGAGGTAGCTCAGACCCAATACATTAATTCACCTTGAGAGAAGTTGACTTAAAGTTTCCTTTTTAGATATGCATGGTTTACTCAGTAATCATAATAAAAGAGAACCACAAAATTCCACATCTACAGCATCACTCCCTCTCGACCAGCCCCAGCACGCCAGACTACAGAGCACTTAAACCCACACACCAAGAGTTTAACTTGAGCTTGGCTGGGGGGCTTGGACGAGACTTTCACTATTCAGACACAGAAAATATTAATTATCATCAAATCTGTCATTATCTTCCCATCCCCCCTCCACATCCTCATCTTGCCTATCTGATCCTTTCTCCCTCCAGCCAGCAAAATGAAAAGCAGTGATTTGCCGAGTGGATTGTGGTTTTACTCGAACAGAAAAGGGGCCAGCTGTGTATGCCTGCTCGGAGTAATCAAAACAAGGAGTTGGGAAAGGTATTCCTTGAACCGCCCCAAGGCATTTTTATAGAAAACCCCAGAAAATACGATTAAATTAAGTCAGCCACAAAAGAAAGTCAGAGAGGAACAGGGGAGAGGGAGAGAAGAATACAGACACTGAGCTTAGGGGCCGGGGGACTAACAGAGAGGACTAAAGGGAAAAAAACAAGAAAGCGGAGGGAGATGGAAGGAGAAATGAGACCGAATAGAATGAGACACAAACCACGTGTTTCATGCCCTCTCCCCAAGCTTCTCTGCCTTCCAAACTGCGTGTCTGGGCAGATAAAGGTGTTAGAAGAGTGTGCAGAAGCAGCCCCCAGAGCCAGCCTGGCATGCTGAAGAGACCAGACGGAACGCCTACAAGATATGACTTCAGGTGCACCTAGATGACCCACTGCCCAAAATAACAGCACTTTATGCATTGGCTGATGCCGAAGATTCCATACTTCCTGCTACATTTATTTTGGAAAGAGCTATGATGCCCACTGACATTGCCTTGGGCTAGGAAACTCTTTCAGCCTTTTGCAACCATTTATAATCTTCTAACGGACGCCTTTCAAGAGCTTTCCTGGGTGCTGGTTTGGACCCGGGGTAAGAGGAGAAAATATGAAACTCAGAGGTACCGAAGCCGGAAAGAGTCAAACCGGAAAGCTAAAGTCACTGAGGACGAAACTTACCTCCTCGGCTAAAACTCAAACCTGTGAACCCCAGGAATGAGAGTGATCATCTAGTCTGTATTTAAAAATTAGGGAAGATGAAAAATACCAATTATATTTTGATTTTGAATTTATAAAGTTACATGTGTCACATAAGTAGATAACAAAAAATAGTCCCAATATCACATAAACACTCATGCATACACATGCAAATCTGCTCTGATACAGCTCCAGGGTTGTTTGGTTCAGCAGCTAAGTTTCATTTTTAAAAAACAGGCTCTAACAATCTTTTTGCTTTGCAGTCCTATATATTTCATGTTAGTTTCTTTCATGGTAGTAAGGTGGCTAGAGCTATGCCAGGTCTCACATGCAGACCTAGTAATGCAGAGCTCTTTTTTTAAATCAATGAAGGAAACTTTTCAATGAAGAAAACTTTTCCCTGAAGTTCCTTAACAGAATTTCACTTATGTGAGAAGGTATTTTGCTTAATGAGGAGGATCAGACTTTGAGGACAGGCTCCTGGGTTTGAACACAGTTCTACCACTGATTAGCTGTGTTTCCGTGGACCAGTTACTTAACCTCTCTGATCTTCAGTTTCATTTGTGAAATGAAGTTAATACTATTTACCTCATAGGAGGTTAACTGAATTAATGTATATAAGGACTTTATGACAGCATCTGGTTCATAGTAAATCCTATTACATGTTAGCTAATGAGCTTGAACTGGGTTACGCTCACGCCTGAAGCATTAACTGACAAGGGAAAGAGATTAACCAATCACTCATCTCCTGGGACTGGAAATCCACCTTCCCTGAATCACATGACTTCTCCGAGGACAGCTGGATCTGGTTAGAATGGAGGGAGGGGGTAAGGGGTTGTTAGGTAGGCAATCAAAATTGGTTACTACCTGTATTATAGACATGAATCCTGATTATAGTCTTGAGATGCAGATAGCATCATCCTCATATTGCAGAGAAAAATTTAAGACTCAGAAGTGTGAACTTGCCAAAGGTAATGGAAATAGCAATGGTAGGGTTGGTCCTTCAAACCAGAAACCAGAATGTTTGCCAGAATGTCCATAATGGCAATCAGCTTCACTTTAATGGAGGATGCAAGGCTTCTCTGAGTCTCTGTTAGCAAAGTTTTCCTTTAGCCTTATGGAGGCATATGCAGGAAGGATTCATGCTTGTCTCTGTGCTATGGCTTAGGGAAGGAAAAAATGGAAGAGGAAGTGGTTAGGAAGATCTACAGGTTTTTTAGTTCTCATTACTAATACATGCGTTTATTTTTTATTTTTTTAAGATTTTATGTATTTATTTATTTGACAGAGAGAGAGGAGAGGAGGAACACAAGCAAGAGAAGTGGGAGAGGAAGAGGCATGCTTCCTGCTGAGCAGGGAGCCCAATGCAGGGCTCGATCTCAGGACCCTGGGATCATGACCAGAGACGAAAGCAGAAACTTAAGGACTGAGCCACCCAGGCACCCCTAATACATGTATTTAAATGAACTATGTCTCCTCTCACTCATGAGACTCCTACTTAAAAAAAAAAAAAAAAAATCTTCTACACTCTGTTAGGCTGGAGGGACAAAGACCCCATTCATCATCTGAAGTACCTGCTAGTGTAGCATGGTGATGGTCTATGAAGGGCTGATGCTGATATGGGATTCATGCTAACAGCAAAATCTCTGAGTAGCAGAGAGAAGGTGTAATAGTATTACTACCGCTCCTGTCCTTCACAATAGGAATTTTACCTAACCCCAGAAAACAGAAAGTAGTTACAGAGTTAGCTCAGAGATCTTCCAGATAAATATCCATGGTCTACCAGAATATTCTCACTCCGTGTTGAGAGACACCTTCCTCTAATTCCTCTGCCTATCTGAAGGACTGGACCCATTTTACCTTTCATTCATCCATCCCCCTCTGTAACTTTCCTTAAAGACCTTGCTAGAGAGGGAATCACCTCTCTATACTGTTCCATCCAAAGTCGCAATCCACAAGTTGATAATGATACTCCAGATACAATATGGAACAGTCATCATGGGAATCAGCTTATATCAGTTCTCCAAATCAGGTGACTTTCTTCATTTTGGTTGTGACCCAGAGAGGTTTTTCATACTACCTTGTATTGAGGGCTTACTGTGTGTCAGACATTGGATTAAATACTTCATGTATGTTATCTAGTTTAATCTTTGCAATAAACTGAGACAAGGAAAATTATGCTCATTTTACAGATGAAGAAAATAAAACTCAGAGAGGCTGAATACAAGTTCTACAAGTTACTAAGAATTCTTCTAAACAGAAAGTGGTAGAATTGCAATTAGAATGTAGGTCTATTTAACTCTAAAGGCAGTGTTCTTAGCCACTAGGCTGTATCTGGTTCTTTCTGCATCCTAATCATGTTGCAAAATATATTAAAGGACATTCTAGATTTCTGAAATCTACAGATTTACCAGGTGTGCCCTCTGCCGTTGACTGAATCATGCACAGGAATGCTGAACAGGACAGAACAGGGCCCTTTCTAGAAGCTGCCAAGCTCTGTCCTCCAGTTTGTTAGCTGTCCACCCTCTGGGGCAGGAATTGGCAAATGAGGGTGTGTGGCCAGATCCGGTCCACTGCCTATTATTTAAAAAAAAAATCTGTATTGGAACAGAGCTGTGTCCACTCATTTACATATTTTCTATGGTTGCTTTTACTCTAGAAGAGCAGAATTAAGAAGTTGTGACACTTACCAGATGGTCCATAAAGTCTAATGTATTTACCATCTATTCCTTTACAGAAAAGTTTGTTGACCTCTAGTCTAGAATATCCCTGACCTCAAGTACAGCCTAAAAAACTTGACTTCTGATGTTTTATTATTTTATGTTCTGTAAAAACTTCCTAAGAACACTGAGCATAGATACTAAGCACTTTTGTCCCTCCATGATGAGGTCCATAGCCAACCTTATTTAATGAGCACATGGACTAGGGAGGTGGGGAGAAAGAGGCGCTGTTCATAGCATCATTTACCATGGTACTGAGATGAGATATTATGGATATGGATGAGCAACCTGCTACATCTGTAAGCAAGTATGCTTCCCAGCACCAGCTTCCGGCAACCCACACTGGCCTACAAGACCTACATATCAGGGCTATGATAGTCCAGACTTCTGCTGACCTCTGGACCCTTACTGTTCTTCCCCCATGCAAGGAAATTCTCACCATTATCTAAATGTTCATCTTGGGAACAGCCAGACAGATGAACCAAGTGGTAGGTTCCCCATGTCCTTCACTGCTCCTGAGCCTTGGAAGTCACAGTACATTTTTTTCTTAAGACTTTACTTATTTCTTTTTATTTGAGAGAGAGAGAGTGATCAGGGGAAGGGGCAGAAGGAGAGGGAGAGAATACCAAGAAGGCTCCCACTGAGCACAGAGCCTGACTCGAGGCGGAACTTGGGGTTTGATCCCACGATCATGAGATCACAACCAGAGTCAAAACCAAGAGTCAGATGCTCAACTGACTGAGCCACCAAGGCACCCCTCACAGCACCATTTTAAATCCATTAAGACTCAATGTCATAGAGGGATGCCTGAGTGTCTCAGTAGGTTAAGCAACTGCCTTTAGCTGAGGTCATGATCCCAGGGCCCTGAGATCCAGCTCCGTGCTGGGCTCCTTGCTTGGTGGGGAGCCTGCTTCTCCCTCTTCCTCCACTACTCTACCTGCTCCTCCTCTCCTTCTGTCAAATAAATAAAGAAAATATTTAAAAAAAAAGACAGAATGTCATGAAAATAAAAGTTACCAAACCTAAATCAAGCAACCAAAGGTATGAGTAGGCATATATGATAAAGGTCTTAAATACGAATGGATGCCTTTTGTGAAGAGGGTCCATTAGCCAGGAGACACATAGCCCAGAAAGCACATGTTCCCAGATCTGAAGCCTGTGAATAGACAGGAAGAATTAGACTTTTCTGTGGCTCTTGATACAAAGAAAGCACAGAGTGGGGCAGACTGGGCAAAACAGAAGAAGATTCTAAGAGTTGTAGCTCAATAAAGAGCAGAACCGTTTGCCTGAGGAGGTAGTGAGTTCCCCATCTCTGCGCATGTTGGAGCAGACACCACTCTCCCCCTTCAGCAGATAGTACAATAGTGATTCCAACATAGAATGTGGAACTGGACAAGCAGAGCTGAAAAATAGCTCTAGTTCAGGGACTGATGCTGCCCCTGCTGCTCATAGGGCTGTTTTGAAGTGGCCTTTACTGTGCATATTCCACAACTGACCTCCCTACTTGAATC
>PISX010000695.1:12920-108566 GCA_004024625.1 Mellivora capensis
AGAGAGAGAGAGAGCGCGCAGCACACAAGCAGGAGGAGCAATAGGCATAGAGAGAAGCAGACTCCCTCCTGGGCAAGGAACCCAAAGTGGGACTTGATCCCAGGACCCTGGGATCATGACCTGAGCTGAAGGCAAATGCTTAACTGGAGGAGCCACCCAGGTGCCCTATATTCCCATTCTTAACTGCATCCTACTATCTATATTCTTTTCTCCACTGAACTATTAGATTGCTTAAATCAATAATCCTTACTTCGAATGTACTGTTTTCTGATACCTGTATGTGGTCTTGAAATTCCCCTTGGATCTCAGGGTATGAGGTGTTGCGTGTGTGCATGTTGTGTTTACAGTCCCCCCTCTGTAGCTGGAGAATTATATCTGGGGCAAATGCAGCATAGAGACCTACCCCCATCTCATACTCCCTGCTTTCAGAGTGCTAGGAGGGCTGGAGATTATAGAGGAAGCTGCCTTGGTTGGGCAGAACGCCACAAGGCTACATGTTTCACATAGACCTCCTGTTCCATGTTATTTCCTCTCTACCCTTCTGTTGCCAAACCACCACAGTTCAGCTAATTCCTCCCCGAGCAGCGTCTCACCCAGTGCTGCAATTACAGTGGAGACAGAAATGGAGCTGGAAGTGAAGTAATGAGGAGGCAAAGAGAAGAGACCACCGTGATTCATGCTGATAGCATGTGGGGTCAATAAATACAAATAAATAAATAAGTATATACATATTTATTTATATATAATATTTATTTTTATTTATATTTTTTATATACTATATATTTATATGTATAAATATATATAATGTATATAGTTTTATATTATATATATATTTATTTCCATAATCATCATGTATATATGGCCCAGTGATCACCAATTTTATCTGCTAATTAAAAGAAAGGAGAAAGAAATGAAAATTCGGTGTTTTGACAAAACCATGCCCCTGTTGGTCTCTTCCCAAGGAAGCAGCTTGCTGAAGGGGCATGTGTAAGTTCCAGAGGAATGCCAAAGCAGTAATCCTATGTAATTTCAACGTATTATTTAGAATGTCCATAGCCAAGCCAAGGGAGTCTAAGAACTCTTAACAATGTCCGGTGTTACACTTTATAGTTCATATACATGATTTTTTTGTCTTAGACATCAATACTTTAAAGTGTGCTTGAGGCAATGTTTGGGCAACAGTCCTGTGGCCTTCATTTTTGGGGGGATAGAAAAGAGAAATTATGACATCATACCATAAGAAATTTTGCTCACTGCCCAGTTTTATGGAGACTAGCTTATTTTGCTCTCTAGCAGTGACCCAACATTGAATTCCACACATTTCCCTGGAAACCAACTTCTTCTGACCGCTGCATCCCTGGGAGCAACCCTCTCCTTGCCTCCCAGTCCTCCAGTGGTACCCATTCAGCTCCTGTTCTATTCTCCACTTCTGCAAACCCCTTTCCAGCATCTAATCGATTCTGCTGATGCTGCCTTTTCTATAGATAAGGTCACCCTCTCTTCATCTTTACCACCATTTTAGCTCATGCTCCCTTCCTCTTTCCCATGCTGCTTCAGCAGCCACATAACTGGTCCCCTCTAACACCATCTTCCTGCCAAATCTCCCCTCCTGGTGTGCCTTGTGTTAGCAATCACGCAAACTGTGACAGGGTCTTCCGGGCATTTCTCATTCTCACCCCCTCGACAGACTTTACCCCATGCTTGAGGTCCAATTAAGCAACTTTCCACAATAGCCTAGTTATCTGAGCAAGATGCCCCCACAATATTTGTTAAATATATTAAAATAATTGTATTTGCCTCTCCTCCCACCCAGAAATGAAGACTTTGTAGTATGAGATTATCTATTTTTTTCCTTTGAATTCTCAACAGTTCACAAGTCCAACCTGGAAAGAGTATGTCAAAAATAAACAAAATCTGTTTATGGACTCACTTCCCCATTTAAAATTCAACAGTAGCTTCATAGCGACCAAGAAGGCACAAGCATTTTACAATGAAATTCAAACCCTCCTTCTTCATTTGATCCCATTCTAGCCTTATCATCCACTCTGCCTTCATGATACTCAAGCAAAACTGCACCTACTCACTATTGTCTCTGTTTTTCCCTGCTCTTTTCCTGACCATATGGCTTTATTTTTGCTATACCTTCTATGTGGACCTTTTACCCCTTTTAACCCTAACTAGCTCTTTACATCCTAACTCCCACCAATATCCTAGTTCCATTCTTCAAAGACCATGTTACATACCACCTTTTATATGTCCCTCAGATGTAGCTATAGTTGTATGAATATTCTCTCTCATGTCAACTCTGTATAACCTTATGGTTATGCAGAACCAATGCCGTAACCTTACTGCACCTTAAAGCAAAGCTCTCCAGATACTTGACTTAAATTTTCTCTGCTATTAGAATGTGCACTATTTCCAGCAGGGACTGTGTCACTTAGCTCTGTATCACTATGACAAGTAACACAGTGATGTGTGCATTTTTGTACCCAGCGCATGCTTCCTGCATCTGAACTGATTGTTTGAACTTGGCTTGAATTACTGCCTTTATGCATGTTCCTTGGTGCCTGAGCCAAACTGTCAAGTACAAGCTTGATCTTAAAAGAGCTCGGTCAAAGAGGAAAAGGCCTCAGACCTCTCTAAAGGCAATGCATTTTCTATTCTCTTCTTCCTAGAGCAATCAAAAGGCATAAATATGAGTAGTGCCTAACCTTAATAAATATTTCATAAATGAGTGGTTTTGTAGTTTATAATTATTACAGTCAATTATGACTTCACTTTTATCCATCCCTCAAAATTCACAAAATTGCTAAGGTATGCTCTTGGGAAAACTCAGTGGATATTAATTGCTTTAGAAAAAGCATAGATCAATATTAAAGTAAGAATTGAGACCTATTCATATGATTTCAGATATGATCAAAATCGCCAGTTCTCCAGAATTTTTTAAATTGGTGAGGAATTTCTATTGTCAAGTTGAGGGACAAGCCTCATTTCTTTTAGCCTAGAGAAAAGAGAGGAGGTGGCAAATCCTGGGGATTTCTTTGCAAAAATTTGAATCAATGTTGAAAGCTTACCGAAATTAGAAAAATCTTTGCTCTGACATCACAATCTTAGAGAATTCTTAGAGCTACTATGTGGGCCCCATGGTTCAATTACTATTCTCCCCACCATTCACATGAGAGTCATTCAGAGTCCAAAAATCAGTGAGTCCACTGTCCTCTTGAGTCCACATACTGATTTAAGTTCTGTATAATATAAAAACTCCCAAGAGAGATTGGCATTGACCCCGAAATTTATCCGGACAGGCTAAACAAATGGCAATTGCATTTTTTCCTATTCCAAGAGAAAGAATATTTCATATAACAGCACTTGGAGACTGGATTCTATATCCCATCATTAAGGTCTTTCCTTCCAGTGATTGTGAGATGCCCCTTTGACCAAATATTTTCCCTTCACTTTAGCTCCAAAAAAATCATCAGAGCTTGGCTGAAGCAGGTGGGAGTGATGCCTACCTCAGTTCTAACAGACTCCTTAGACCTCTGAGTCGGAGTCATTAGCTCTTTCCCTCAAAATCTCTCCAAGGATCAGTGAAAAAAAAAATGAAGTGCACAAATTTAAAAAATAAAGGATTTAAGGTATCAAGGCACTTGGGGTACAAAATAACCTGTCATCAGGCCATTTTCAACATACTTTTTTTCACTGGCTTCCAGACAAACACAACATTATTTCCACATAGGAGCGGGCAGACACTGCCTTAGTCATCTTTTTTTGTGCTGGTCAATGGAAGGATCCCAGGGGCAACTTCCAATTTGCCTGGGCCTGTCCAAAATTTCTGTGGGTTTTTCTAAGTGTGCTTTCAATTTAATGATGGCTGAAAACATCTTAAGTACAAGCTAAGGGTCACCCCAATACAGTCCATAGCATGGAAGAGAGAGCTCAGAGGGATTTGATAAGGCCCAGCTTCAGGGAGAAGTAAGTACTGATAGTCTACTTTAGGCTGACCAGTGACGAACAGAAATAAAGAGGTGAAAAATAACCTGTCATCCAAAGGCTAGGCCAGAGTCATCAGATAAGGGCATCAGCTATTTGTCTTAAAACATCAAGGACGAATAACATGAAAGGATGCCATTTACACCGTCTACTATGGGAAATGAATTGACTTGTTCAGTGTCTCGTAAGGACGATGGCAGCAAAACTGGGATTAGATCTCAAGTCTCTTGAGTTCTATGACTTCCAAAATTTCACTGCCTGTCACCTCCTAGAGGTACAGTTAGCCTGAGGAGGATAGAGGTAAAGGAAGACATGAAGACTTTTGCTTCTCAAACCCTTTGGGGTATCTCTCCTGCCCCCTTTTCTGATTAAGAAGAAGTCCTCTGTGCCCCTCAGTACTCCATGTTGATATACAGCTGCACTTGTCACAACATACTGTGACTGGCGTTTTATTTGTCTACCTCTCCAACCACACTGAAGCCCTTGAAAAGAAAGATGTCTTATTTTATCTCTCCAGAGATGAGCACAGTATTTGACATATAGTAGGAACTAATAGTTGTTGAATTGATGAACTGACTCTTTATTCTATGCAGCTATAGGGAAAAACACTAGGACCAATAGATGACAGCTTCAAGAAGAGCTTATTTCAACTCAATATAAGAAAGGTCATTCTTGCCAGAGCCTCCCAAGAGTGGAACAGGCAAGGCAGGAAACAGTGAATTCTCTTTTTACCAGAAGCCTGCAAAGGGAAGCTGGATAATCACCTGAAAGGGTTACTGGAGAAAAGAAACCTGCTTTGGGTGGTCTACAGTTTAGTGATTCTAGGACTATTCCGTTCCAGCGCCTAGGTCTCATGACTGATCTGAGAGAAGAGTCTCTAGCGCCACCTTCCTGTAACCTGGGGTACTTTATAAAGGTCTGTCCTCCCTAGAGCAGACTAGTGGGGTTGCTGATTCTATTTCATGTGGAGCCTCTGCAGTTAAAAAGCAAAATCAAAACAAACAAACAAACAAAAACAAACAAAAATGCTGATTTTAGTAGGAGAGGTCTCTGGCTGAGAAGTCAACTTAATCTTCCACTACTGAGTTGATTTGAATTAGAATGACACATGCTCCTACTCCACTAGAAACATTATGAAAGTCATAATAAACCTGGGTCCCGATATATGCTAGGAGAAGAAAACATAGACAAAGCAAATCTGAAAACTGATCAGAACCTCATAAATCACCTGAACTAAAATGCTCACATTCAGGCCTCAAAGGGAGACATCTCTAACCACATTCCTCGTGCCTGGTAGGGTTGGCACGAAATCCCGCTGATTACAAGGCCAGAATTCTTTTCATTACCCAATGCTGTGAAGCCCACTATAATATAACACTAATTATACAGGTTCAGGAATACAAGTCAAAGCAGATCCCAAATGTAATAATAGATGCTAAAACTACATATGGGAAAAGCATGCTATAACATGGTTAACCTATGACGTAAATAAATTATAAAGGGATTGATTGCACTGTATTTTTCCCATAAAAGGCTGAGTTGTACTCCTCTATCATGTGGGTCATCTGTGCTGTAAACTCTAAGACACATGATTTCATTAGAATCCAAACCTAATCATGGTCACTGGGGCATCAGGGTGGATAGGAAAGGCAAAGCATATAAGCACTACATGAGGCTTTTGAATATACTACCTCATTTAGACTGGCCAACTACCACGCAAAGTAGTTATAATTATCTCTATTTTTAAAGATGAGACTGGAGCTCAGAGACATAGAGTGTTTAACCTGTGGTTATACTACCAGTAAATGACAGAGTCAGGATTCAAATCCACATTTGTTCATTTCCCAAGCCCAAGCTCCTCCCCAAGGGATCAGGACACCCAAGCTGTCTGTGGCCCTGTACATGGATTTGACTTTACATAAGCAAATTTCCTTCTTTGGGTCTTCGGTCATCTTGAAGGTCCATTCTCCGACACAACCTCAAATATCCAAGATTTGAAATGAAGTTCTAGTATATGTCCTATCCAAAAATAAATAAGGTAAAACATACAATGCACAATTTCCACAATGTCTAGATTGCTTTCTTTTCTATTTTCTGCTATGGCACATTTAGCTGGATTTGTCTGAGTGTTGGCACTAAATGAAGAGCTTCAGTAAAGATGCAATGTATTCACAGTTTCTTTATATGCGTGATGTGCAAGCTTAAGCGAGGCATCTACTGTGTGCAGAGATCTGGAAGCAGCTGCAGCTTAAACAGGCATCATCGTAAACGTAGGCAGGAATTAGCTCAGGCTGACAGAAAAGGGCCCTCAAGTTGGGGACAGCCAATTCTGTGCACTAAGGCTGAAGACTGTCCCTCCACCTTTAAGCCTACAGATCCTAGAGGACTAATCATGTAGAGAAAACAGCCCATCTCTTCAAGCCACTGTGCTGTGGTGAAAATGTCCTAGACTTAGCTATGCATCATGTACCCCAAGGACTTTGATAAGATGCCTTACCTTCAAGGGAGCCTCAGTTTCTTCATTCACAAAATTTAAAATTAACTACCCTTCTGCATTTATTATGGAATGGGGTGTGTGTGTGTGTGTGTGTGTGTGTGTCTGTCTGTCTCCAAATACTGAGTGCAGGGCCTTGCAGGTTCTAAGACTCTGAAGTACTGAGAGCTGACATACTCCTTTCTCTAGCCAAAATTTTGCCTGACACTTTCACTCTCCTTGATTCCCTCACCTCAAAAACAGAGATGCGATTTTTGTGGTAGGCTTTCTCTTTATTATTTATTTATTTATTTTATTTTTTTTTTTTAAGTGCTCCTAAGGTGAGGAAAGCATGGGTTTTAGTGTCTTTGGTTTTAAACCAGTTAAACTACCAGCTGGCTTTTTGTTGCCTTAAGTATGTTTGTTAATCTTTCTTTTCTTCAGGTTCCCAATCTGTCAAATGGGGTAATAATACCTTTTGAGTGGTGATATTTGAATTCACAATGACATACTGACAGAGCCTAACACACTGTCTGGTCCACAGTGGCTGTTCAATGAATTGTGGTGGGTACCGTGATGATATACTACCCTTTTCAAATGACCAGGGATAAACCAAGGGAAAGGAAAGATTGAGCCCCGCCCCCATCCTGGTCCCCGCTCTCACCTGCTAATCCGAACCCTCACAGCCCTTCCGGCTTTGTCACTGACTTGCTGTGGGGGCCACTCAGTGCTAAAGGAACATGGCCAGTTGTCTTCTCCCGTGGCCTAATACTTCAGTACATCTGCTGCCACCCAGCAACTGCCCAGGGGAACTGCATGGATTTCATACAGGCCGCATGGAAAGCGATAGTTATTTGAAAAGTCTTAAGAAGCAATGAGAAGAAACCTATTTTGAAAACCCCTTACCCAGCAATGATAATTTATAAATGCAGGAGAGGTTGCATGCTAAGATTGGGTTAAATTTCACACTCCTGACAGGTATAATTTCTATAGAACCACTTGGAGCTTCTCTCCTCAGCATACTACTACTACTACAACTACTACTACTACTACTATTATTTAAGAGTACCCAGATAAGAATTTTGAATTATTGAATTTTAGTTCTGAAGGACACCTGGAAGATCAGAGCCTACGCTTCCATTGCTCTGCAGATGTTTAAGAAAAAAAAAGTTCAGAGAAGAGAGAAGATCGTCAAGAGCCAGGGTCAGGGAGCTCATTTATAGAAAGTCAAAACTCTAGTTCCACATCTGCTATCTGATGCTTATGCTCCACTCCCTGGATGTTCCTAAAGAGTAGATTCCCTGCTTTCTGATGAGGTAAAAAGAACAACACTAAAGATTTAGTCAGTGAACAACCTTCTTAGTTAATTACCCTTCTGTAGGTTCTCCTCTCAGCCTTGTCATTGGAATCCTGAGCACAGTCCCCTAAAACCACAGTTTATATCTCTCCAACAAGGGAGAATGAACCAGACACTCTAAAATCCCTTCAAGCTCCAAAAGCCTGTGTTTCTCGTCATTCACTCTCATTTACTGAATTATCATAATGGCACCTTGAAAGAATTTAAACACATCAAAGTTAACAGGTTTTTTTTTTCCCTGCAATAAATTAAAAGAAACAAATCCTGAACTCTGGCTCTCTGCCAAGCAGTCCCTAAGTTTTCAGGTCCTTCCTCCAGGTGGGTTCTCCCTGAGACATACCCTATGCAGCCCTGGGGCACAGGCCAACCTGGTAATTACTCCTGCCTTTTCTTATTTGTATGTAAGCTGGTACACATGGGTAAGAGCTCTTTTCTGAGGCGATCCATTAGTCAGTGAACATTCATGCCACCCCTAATGAAAAGGAGTTCGAGGGGTTAAAAACAAAAACAAAATAACATATGGTTGGTGATCAAGATATGATTCGGAAAATCATGGGGAGAGTCACAGCATGTGACCTTGAAGTCACACGTTCTTACGGCAGTTGTATGTTAGAGATGGATCTTGACAGAAGGATCAGAAACACTGACCTTTGAGTCAGAAAGGTAGAAAAACAGGCTTTTTATTTGTGTTTTTGCCTTATGCCCTGCTTTTTGCTATGTGTTTTTATTCGTGTTTTGTTCTGTGTTCTTTCTTTTGGGGGGAAAAAAAACTGAGGATGTTAACTGGGGTATTTCTAAAGATAGATGATCCAAATACCAGTTCTAAGATTTAATTGCTGATTCTTCAGAGTCTCATTTGGGGAAAATGGGAGGAAAATGCATAATATAAGAGCATTTTCCCCACAGAAAGAATAGAAAAGCTAAACTGATGGGGCCTGAAAAGCCAACATCTAAATATGGATTACAAGTAATGAGAACAAAGTCAAAAGTGCCCTGTGTATGAAAGATCCATATTCTCCAGCTTCCCAGACTCTGTGCTTTGGATTCCAACAACGATCAGGCTCTCTTTCGGAGAACTGATTTGTCTCTTTCTGTCTTTCTTTCTGCCTTTATTTATTTATTTTCTATTTTATTAACATATAATATATTACGATTTGTCTCTTTAACACCAAATCCCTGACTTGAATTCCAAATGTGCTTCAGAATTAGGCCATTACGCTACTGAAGACCACAAACGCTTCTCTGAAGAAACACAGTGCCTCTAACACTGATGGGTTTTCTTGTTATTTAGAGCAACAGACTTTAATAGAACCTCACACTGGATTCCCTCACAGTAAGTACACAGTGAGTAAGTACATGCAGAGTAAGTTTTGGGGTAGTTTTCAAGCATATCCCAGCAGGAATGGGATCCTGCCCTCTGCAGGAATTCCTAGGCAACTACTTCCCAAGGAGGTATTGCTCATTTAAATATAACCTCCTGGCAACCAAATATTTATCCAGAAGAAATTGGGAGTGGCCCTGTCCAATCAGGCACCTGGGTTCAGCCAATTACTCAAAAATAACAGGATTGTGGCATCTGAGGCACGCCTCCTCCCAGGGCTTTGCCAAGAAATAGCTCAGCCACCCCCCACCATCCACCCATCCTTGTCAACACGCCTCCCTGGGCATTATAAGTGAGTGGACAACACCGCACCCAAGATCCAATCCAGGGCATTCTTGGCACAGACCTCCCCCCCACCCCCCGCCCGAAGGCAAAGTGGCGAGCATGTGTGACAAAATCCTTGCCTGTTGCCCAGTTCATCATAGAATGCCACGTAACGCGATCCTTACTGAGGATGGTAGCTCCATAAACCTCAAGGCAATGTTTTCAGACTTTATTTCCATCCAAGTGAATCTCAAGCAACTTGGTTCCTATGGAATCTGGAGCCATTAATCCCTGTTGCCCAGAAGAGGATGATACTCAGACTCTCACATATAACCTCTTCTTTCCACACCTAGGTTAAGTATCCAACATCTCTCATCAAGACTGACTCGAAGATCTGACCAAACTTTTCTCAGTGCTCTAACCCACGCCACACACCACCACCTGTCCTGATCATTTATTTACCACCCATTGAATACACATGGAATATTGTGTTACCAGCTGTGGAAACACCAAGATGCATAAAAGCCTTTCTGCTCTATAACTTTTATGACTCCCTTTGCCCAATCAAAATATAGAAAACCTCCTTATCCTGCCTTTTAACACCATCGATGAACAGGTTTTCCTTCCTCTCCTCTCTCCCTCCCTCTCTCTACCCTTCTTGTCCTCCAGTGGCCTAGGAGGCTAGTCATGGCTTCTGAAACAACTTTCCACACTTTGTATCATGTCTTTTGATAATACTCTTCCCCCAGCCCATGAGGCACTTACTGTTCTTTACCAAAATTCATTAGTCTGTTAGATCTTTAGCAATAATTTTCATGCTTAGGAAAAAACAGTTGCCTAATCAGTGCTCCCATAGTTTACTGCCTCTGTCAGTCATTCAGGATTTGTTGTGTATGTGTGTTATATGAGGATTAGTTTTCTAGGTATATACTCTCCCAGTCCCAAATTAGATCTCAGGTTTTTGAGATTAAGGCCAAAGTGTAATTCATCTCCTTTCCCCTGTAGAAACTATGACACCATTGTTCTCATTGGTTGAATCACCACATTAATCCTATCAAAACTAAATCTTTCTTCCAGCATCTGGGTACAGCAATATCTAATTTACCATGAAAGAAAACAAAAAAAAACACACAAGGAAAATGCACAATGATGATAACTATATGAAACAGCTGAAATAATTTTTAACTAAAAAAAAAAAATCAAGGAATATTTAAAACCAAGGTAATATTAATATTAATCAAGGTAATATTAATTACCTACCATTCTTAATTATAAGTTGGGTTTTGCACCAGAACCAGCTTCCTCTACCTGCCGCGCCTTCAGCAAATGGGACAAAATAAAACATAAGGTGTTTTAGGTGGGCACACCCTGGATTTCAGGTCACTTCTCTGTGCATACCTATAAAGTCATTCCTTCCTATACACGCCTTCTGCTTGGTCTGAACTGGGAGCTACCATCTCATTCCTAGGAGCATTTTAACATGTGCTTCCCCTACTCACAGAAATAGATCCCTTATCTCCCGTTAATACGGCTCAGACTCTCCCAAACCAACTCATGAAGTTGCTATTCCCCCCAGAAAATAGGCCCCAGCTCTCCGTTAGCTTGACATGGAGGGACAGGCCTAGAGCTGAGTGAACAATTAACACTCCTTTCCTGCTCAACTTACAATGCAGACCTGTAGTCCCAGCTGCCCCACTTGGTGACTCAGCAGCTTCTTAGGGGGTAGCTGTCCACGAGCATTTTCAATACCTTGAAGAATACATGTAGTGTGTCATCTCCCTAATAAAAGCAGAGTTAAGTGGAAAGCGAGAGGGAACTAATATGTTTGGCACGCACCTATAGCGGTCACCAGCTCGGCATCTCTCAAGCATCCTTCCCTAATCCTCACAACTCCATGAGGTGGGTATTATTAACCCCATTTCAGAGATAAGAACACTAACCTGAGAAAAGTCATGTATCCGAGACAGCAAGTGACAGATCTGGTATTGGAACCAGGGTCTGTGGAATCCTGAACATTCTCCCACATGAAACTGCCATCTCTGTCATCAGCAGCCTTTAGGAGCTGGCAGAATCCCCATGCTCTGTTAGGAAGACGTTTGGTTGTATGTAACAGAAAAAATACCAGGTAATGATGAAACACACATTCTCTCTTGGTGAAAGAAGATCAGAGGTAGGCAGTGTAGGAGGGGAAGGGAAGTTCCACAGAGTCGTTCAGAAGCCAGACTGCTTTCAGCTGCCCCCCGCCACCCTTAAGTTTAATCCTTGGATCCACCATCCAGGATTGGGGCCAGAGCGTTACATCCATGTTATAGATAGAAAGAGGGGGGAGTGGAAAAGGACAGAGAAGAGTGTGTCCTTGCCTTTTGAGGAATCTTCCCCAAAGGCCCTCCCATTTCTTCTGGTTACAATTCATTGGCCAGAACTTGGTCAAATGGACATACTTAGTTTCCAGAGAGTCTGAGAAATGTAATGCTTCAGTTAGAGCTATGGCCGCCCCCAATAACTTAGGGATTCTGTCAGATGGGGAGAGAGGAGAACTTTACTGAGAACTGACATAATGACATTTGTACTTCGCAGACATTGCTCCTACTCTGAAGGTTAATTTGAGGTTTTAAAGACAGACTGTGCCAGATTCTAATGCAGTTGGGAAAAGGTAGAAAAAGAAAATTGGGTCATTTTTATTCATGCTTAGAGATACTCTAAAGAGAAGGTAAAAATTGTTGCTTTTTTGCTTTTTTTTTTTGCCATAGTGGGAGGATCAGATGAACCAACCACATCAGGCCTCTCAGCGCGATGCCCTTTTCAGAAGAGAGGACTCCCTTGGCTTCCAGGGCCTCCACTCACACTGAAAGCAATACTAAAGATTTTGTGACCCTAAGCATTGTAAAGATTATGGCCTTCTCTACTCCTGTGTAAGTCGGAATAAAGCAACACAGAATCAAAAAGTAGAATATGTTCATAAACACTGAAATTGAAGTAGTTTCTTTCAAGCTTTACAGATTTACAATGGCAAGCGAAGAATACACCAGGATTAAGCGCCTGTCACCATTTGGTGACTGTACCTCGTTGCTGCCATACACCCAGGGCTTGTCTGCCTGTTGTGTAATCTGATACTATTTATAATTTTTCTGGGATTTCAGTTGTTCCCCGGTCTTCTTATCCTGAGTCCTGGGGAGTGCAGAACTACCTCTGTAAATAAGGATTAATTTGGGGAGGAGAGTACTGTTCTATAGTATCTTATTCACTTAGGGAGTATTTGGGAAAGAAGGGGATGAGAAGCCGGGCAGTTACTTCTCAGGAAAACAACAGACTAGACTCTGGTCCAATCACCTCTTACCTCACTCACACCTAGAGAGGAGAATTTGCTTTGTGAGTTTTTTAAAATACCCTCCTTGTGAGATAAACGCTCTGTTGGATAGATAATCTAGTATTCACACACATTTAAATGAAGAAGAACTTAACCTGTTTCACGCTTGACTGGGTGTTTTGAATAAAGAGAGAAACAAGGAATGACAAAATGAAAACATGAACCATATGAGTGGGTCCAGGGACTCTGGACTAAGAAAAACAGGGACTGAGAGAGAGAAGGGAAGAGAAGAATGCATCCGCACAAGCTGGAAATAAGTGGACCAAATACAAATTCGGAACTATTTTCTCTTCACCTGTTCCATCCTTCTCATGGGTCAGCGAAGTAAATGCACAGATGTTTAGCTTCTGCCACCAACATTCAACTTTCCCAAAGCAAAAAACTGTCATTGGCCAGAGCATTTTTTGACTGCTGACATTAAAGTAGTTCTTATTCTCTCATTTTATGGAAACAAAACTGGAAAGAATATTACAAAAACTTGGTTAATCCCTGGCCCAAGAGATGGCGGAGACCCTAAAGATCATCTAGTTTAACCCCTTTCATGTTACACGTGGGTAAATTAAGGCCCTGAGAGGGGAAACAGGTATCTTTTAAGGATATACAGCAAACTGAAGACAGAATATGGACGAAGAATTCAGACTTTACTTTTTCCCAGAAGCAGAGACATCATATTGCATTTTTAAAGTCTCCTGTAACTAGGATTAATAAGAGCCATGCTCTGTCTTATTAGGGTGAATGGGTTAAAAGGAGCTCACCCCCAACCCCAACCTGCCTCTCCCTGCTACACCCATGGCAATCAATCTCTGATTACCCTGCTGCCTCCATTTCTGGACCTAAAACCCTTCCCAAGAACTCTGGAAAACTTCACAGGTCTCTTGGTTTGGAGTAAAATGCCATAGCATCACCATGCACATCTGATTTTAATCCCCCAAATCTGTTTCCATCATCACTGATAAAGCCTTATGTTTATATAACACCTTCCCCCAAGAAGCCCAGGGAGATTTATGAACATTATCTCATTACATAATAAGTAATTATCCTAAGAAATAAGTGGGCAATTTTATTCATTTCGTACACTGAATCAGACCCTTTCCCAGCAGTCCAGAGACAGTCCTGCAGTTCAGAGCGAGGGCATTCAAACTCGTTTTAACTCTGAGCCCCCTCGCTCTCTAGTGAATGCCAGCACAAATGACAGATAAAAGAAGAATTACTCTAACTCCTCCAAAATAACATAGCTCATCCACAGCTAAACACAGAACTCATCTCCATGTTGGCATCCCTCTGGCCCTTCCTAGCTAGCAGGCCATGCTGGCCTGTTCATAGTTCTTCAGAGGTACTAAATTCTCTCCTCCTTCGCACATATTCATTCTTCTCTCTGCCTGGAACACTCTCTCCATAACCCCCTTCACTTTGTCAATGCCTATCCATCCTTTTCCAACCCCAGCTCCAGAATCCCTTCCTCAGAGAAGCCTTCCCTGCTCTTCCCTCTCCAATGTTAAGTCCAAATCCTGTCATAAATGCTCTGGTATCCTTCAGATGAGAGGCTACCAGTCTTTCGGATGGCCTCCAAAAATGTCTGCTTCCTGATACGCATGCCCTTGTGTGACAGCCTCCCCTGGAGTGTAAGCTGGATTCACTTGCCTCCAACGAGCAGAATGTGGTAGAGATAATCACATAATGGTAATAGATGTCACCTCCAAGATTAGGTTACTTAAAGATGGTGGCTTCCATCTTGCTCAACCTCTTTTGCTCTCTCTCACTTTCTCCCTTGCTCTCTCTGACAGAAGCAGGCAGCCATGTTGTCAGTGGCCTTAGGGAAAGGCTCATAAGGCAGGAACTGATTTCTCTAGCCAATGACCAACTAGGACCTGACCCTGTTGACATGAGCAATCTTGAGACTCATCCTCTCCCATTGAGCCTTGAGAAGTTGAGATGCCGTGGCCCAAGTATTCTTGACTGAAGCATTGGGGAGATCCTGAATGAGAGGATCCAGCTAAGCCTCACCCACATCCCTGACCCAGGGATAATAAATGTTTTTTATTTTACACTACTAAGGTCTGAGGTAAATCATTACATAGCAATAGATAATTCACACATCCCATATATGTCCTTCAGAGCATATCCCTGTTGTAATTTTAATCTTATTGCTATGATGATTTCATTACTGTCTGATGGGACAGAAACTCTCTTTATCACAATGGCATCACAGTACACAGCACAGCAACCAGCATGACAAGTGCTCAATAAATGTCAGTTATGTGAACACTTTATCCAAACATCGCCCCATAGCCAGTCAGTCTCCCCAGGAACAAACATGAAGAGAACCTTCCATCTGGAGGCTCATGGTCACCATCTCCCTCTGCCACCTCAAGAAAACCCAATCCAGTCACCATGTATCAGAGTCTACTTCAACTGAGTCTTCTCACACCCATGCCCTCCTTTTGCCACTCACTGGTCTAGTTCAGGTCTCTCCATCAGAGAATCTGTTCCCTAGCCAGCCCCTTTCTCCAGTTTCTGTCTCTTCCAAACCATCTCTTACATGGTTGCCACCTTTAACTTCCTGAACAGAATGTCAATGGTTTCAGGCTTCTCCCCACCCCCCAAAATTCATCCCTTTACATTCTAATATGACTAAATCCCAAACTCCTCAGGTTATTATTCAAAACCATTCAGAAGCTTCCACTATGCTTTCCCAACAGCCAGGAGCAAGCCCCATGGAAGACTTGGCGTGATCTCAGCAGTTGGTCATTCACTTGCCTGTGCCTGGACCACACTGCTCCTCTCCATCTCTCTGCCCAAATTTGACTTAACCTACAAAGTTCTGCCCAGATTCCACCTCCTCCATTAGACCTCCCCATACCTCGTAGTAGAAATCTTTTCCCCTCTCCTGTGCCCACGACACTGTTGCCTCTCCACTAAAACATTAAATAATGCCTGCTTAAAGCATGAGTGTGTATGGGTCTGCCTTCTTGTGAGACTATGAACATCTTGGGGACAGAGTCCATGTCTCATCATTTTGTCATGTTCAGTGCCTGCCACCTGGCCAGGGCTCAGGAAACACTCACTGAATGTAATTGAATTACTACTTGGAAAGAGCATACCTTTAGGGGGCTGCCTTCTATTTGCAACATGCTGTTGGGAGAGCAGATTATTAAATCAGTGTTTTCTTGTTTTTTGTTTTTTGTTTTTTTAAAGCAAAGACCACAAACCACCTCTGAAGCCAAGAAAAAGTTGCGATTGGAGGGAACTAAATCGGTACCTTTAATCCTCCACTGACTTTGGAAAAACAACAAAATGCCAGCTTCCACCAGATCATTTCTTTTTAATTAAAAGTTAGCCAGAGTCTTCTGGAGCACTCAATTTTCTGGTCAGGTCAACAAAAAGCAACCAATGCCTTTCACCGTCCCCCCATCCTCCACCCCCACTCCTGGGAGTTAGGCAACCCTTGGGGGCGGAATAGACTTCAGCTGTTTGCTCTGTGCTCGTAATTAGATTGTCTAGACAGGAGATGTTGCTGGAGCAATAGGAAAATATTTTACAAGGTGTTCCACAGAACCACACTTATAACAGTGATTAGAACACACTGACAGACGCAGAGACAGCAGAATTGGCCTGGGCCATGAGCCCGTTTCACCCAGAACAGAGCAGAGGCACTTTGAAGCTCTTGTCTGGGAAAAAGAAGCCCCATTAGAACTCTGGGGGTACAGAGCAGCTCACTGGCCTTTGGATCCAAGGGAACACTGCTGAGCTGATGGAGTCAAGTCTGGGATCCCTTCCTGCCACCCCCTGCATGTGCTGATACTAAGTCAGCAGGGGGCGGCTTCTAGCTTCTGCTTCCACCAGCATCTCTACAGACAGAATGAGTGGTGGTGACCTCCACAGGAAGTTTCCCAAGCCTCACTTCTGCAGCACAGTCTAGCCCTTCTATTATGCCAAATGCAAATTTTAAACAGCATGGAGAGATCAATATGTGATGCCTACTCTTGCAGGAAGACATTTCTAGGCATGACCTTCCTGCTCATCTTTGTTGGCATATCAATGTGACAGAAATAGTATTTTCTAGCATCAAACCTCTTTAGAGACATTTTTCATAGGAGTAATTGATTAGGTAAAGTCATCTAGCCCTCCAAGATGAATGACTTTTGAAAACTCGCCATACCAATAGAGTACCATAAAGGTACAGAATTTCAATATCAAAACACACACAAACCAAAAACAAAATAAAAACCCAAAACCAAAAAATGAAGAACACTTACAGATTTTATCAATGAAGAAAATGAGACTCAGCAAATGGCAGAGACATATCAGGAAAGCCATCAGGACCCAGGTCTCTGAATCCTAAACTAGTATCTTCCCACCAAACCTACTAGAGAAGCAATAGGTTTGCTTCTGCTGTATCACATACCGGAGTGCTCACTCATACCAGATATTTTTCTGAGCATTGTAAATGTATTATCTCATTTAATTCTCCACACATACCAATGAGATAGATACTATTACTCTCTTCAGATTATAAATGAGGAGACTGAGGCACAGGCTGCTATGGGACTTGCCCTATATGTTACTCGTAAGCAGATCTAGGATCGGTTCCCTGGGTAGCCTGACTTCAGAACCTGCTAAGTTCTAGAGTTCTCTACTTCCCCATTACAAAGTTCAGACAGGAATGGAGGCAAAGAAATAGGGCCCATTTATCCTCAAAAAGGACAATGTACTTGAGGACTAGTAGGAATCAGGAGCTTGACAAACAGAGGATTTGAAGTCAGAGGACCTCAAGGTTTCAGCCCCACCACTGTCTACTTACATACAAGTCACTAGACCACTGAAGATCACAGCTTCCTCACCATTAGCTCTTGTAGGAGCATATATATATATATATATATTTTTTTTTTAAATGAGAGAGTTAACAAGTAAGTATGGATTTCTAGAATTCTGTGACAACTTACTTTATTTTAGCAGCTTTCAATTTACAAAACACTCTCACATTCATCATTAAAATTGACAGTAATCTATGAGTTAGCCTGGTAAGAATTCTTATTATTGACATTTTATAGATTAGAAATTGAAAGCCCAGGAATTAAAGTGCATTGTCCAAAGTTGAACAGTAAGAAAATCGGTATGGTTAAGATTAGTCATAGCTTTGGGACACCTGGGTGGCTCAGTGGGTTAAAGCCTCTGCCTTCGGCTCAGGTCATGATCTCAGGGTCCTGGGATAGAGCCCTGCATCAGGCTCTCTGCTCAGCAGGGAGCCTGCTTCCTCCCTCTCTTTCTGCCTGTCCCTCTGCCTGCTTGTGATCTCTCTCTCTCTCTGTGTCAAATAAATAAATAAAATATTTTTTTAAAAAAAGATTAGTCATAGCTTTAACCTGTAGTTAATCTCACAGAAGCCTAGTCCTCTCTCCTTTACTTTTTTCTTTTTTTTTTTAAGATTTATTTATTTATTTGAGAGACAGAGAAAGGTAGGGGATAGGAACAAAGAGAGAGGGAGAGAGAGACTTTTCAAGCAGACTCCCAGTTGTGCATAGAGCCAGACATGTGGTTCCATCTCACGACCCTGAGTTCATGACCTGAGCCGAAATGGAGCCGGATAGACACTTAACCCGACCAAGCCACCAAGAGGTGTCCCTCTCCTCTACTTTTCCGAAAGGTTACAGACACAACAGGATCATGAAAATGGGTTTCTAATTAAAATCTGAAAATAAATCCAATAATGATAGTAATAAGGTGTAGGGTTCCATTTGAGATAAGAAATAGTAACAAACGCTATGTACTAGCAACCAGTTGACCTAGAGCATAAACCAGGTCTTGTACCATTTCCTGACTCTGTCTTTGGTTAATGCTCTGATCCAAAGATAACTGGCCCTCATCTCACAAATATCTAACCCACAACCTCTAGTCCTCTCTGGCTATTGCTCTCTCTTTCACACGAAGCCAAAAGGCAAGCAGCGGATAAAACAAAACAACTTCGTTTTGTAAGCCCCAGTATGTGGGGTTCGCTGGCACACATTCCACTAAGTTCCAATAGTCCTCTTAGTGGCTTCTTAAGAGAAGCAGAGCTACATTAACAGGGGGAAATTATCTTTACCCAGAGGGATGGAGAAGAGGAAAGGAGAAGGGACAGGATGAAAAACACAGAGGCAAGACCATAAGAAGAGGAGGGGGAAGGAAGAGAAAGGACTGGACCAGAAGGGAAGGAGGACGAAAGGGAGAGAGAGAAAGAAGCAAATAAAATAGTATTTATCCAAAAATAACACTGGCCAGGGAGTTGGAAGAATTGATTTCAAAACTCAGCTCTGATATAAAACAGCGGCGGGTGCCCCAATCCCAGAGCCTCTTTTGTCTTGCCTCAACTCTAAACTGTATTCACTCAGCCTATTTCTTCTTGGGGGTTGAAGGGCAAATGGCACAGGGAAGGTAAAGCTGTTTGGTAAACAAGGTCAGCATTACCACCTACAACCAGAGGAGGCTAATATTAAATCACTGCATTTTCTTATGAGAAGGGAATTTTCTCTGACTCTGTCCATTCCTCTGGGATGGACTTATGATTATTCAGCAGCTGGTTTTCCCTTGCCTCTCCTCCTTCTCTGCCAGCTGCTGCCTGACCTCTAACCTTATAATAGTGACTTAATGCCCAACCAAGGAGGGCCAACTAACTTGGAAACAAAGACAACAATCAAATCAACCTACTTAGTTCCATGTTAACAAAAGCTCTTATCTGGGAGAAAAATCAGAACTCGTTAACAGCTGATATCTGTGAGGCATATTACAAAATGCTTTCAAGCTGTCTCATTAGAACCTCATAATATGACTATTAATGAAGCAGAATGATGATCAATGTCACCTTTTTTGAGAGATGAGGAAACAAAGTTAACAGCTATAAGATCAGGGCTGAAACCCGGGCTCCACTCCTAGTCCAGCAATCTGCTATGGAGGTTTGCTAGAGAACTGAGGGGAACTTAGAACACCACACCATGCCTTCCTCACACTGTGTTCCTATTACCTGGGGCCCAGGAAAGCCCTTTACATTTACCAACATGCCAGCTGCTGGCACAGGCTTTCTCTCCCTAACCCCAGAATGCAAATCTGGAGAAAGCCACACAAGTTAATTAGGAGGGCTGGAATTACATCAACTCTCTGTGGTAATAATCGGGTGCCTCGTGGGAAATAAAATAAAATATGCCATAAAAAATGAAATTTGTCTGGTAAAACTAATGAAAGAAGGGAGATGAAAGATGAGAGAATGTGGGAATAGTATGAATATGCAGATTTCTTGGAGGTTCAATGTAAGCGATTTAAGATAACACATCGAGTGGAAACACATTATTTAAATAACCACTGAAGTAACTAAAAATGATCGGTATAGGCATTTTTTTAAAAAGTGAATGACAGAGAAGTACAAAAAGAAGATGAAAGAAATGAGTTCTTATTTGTTAATGTGAATGGGTTTATATTAGGAAGTCACTAGATATTAGTCAAAAAGGCTACGATAAAAATACTGTGCTAAGTTATACCTCTAGTCACCCACAGAAAAAGATAGACTATAAACCTCTTGTTAAAAGAAAAATACACTCAGAACACCTAGGTGGCTCATATAGTTAAGCATCCAACTCTTCATTTCCGTTCAGGTTATGATCTCAGGATCAGAAGATTAAGCCTTTGACAGGCCCTATCAGCATGGAGTCTGCTTGGGATTCTTTCCCTCTCCATCTCCCTCCCCCTCTCCCGCTCCCCCTACTCAGGCATAGGGGTTCTCTGTCTCTCTCTAAAATAAATAAATAAAATCTTTTTTTAAAAAGAGAGAGAAAATACACTCAATGGAAAGCAAAGGAAATCTAGAAAATATGGCAATATATTTAAAATAATATAATAATACAGAAACCAAGATGGCAGAATAAAGATTATCATTGTCATATCATTATGTGTAAGTAGGTTCATCTTACCAATTTAAAGAAAGACACCCAGGTTGGATCACAAAGCAAAATTCAATCATATGTTATATATATGAACATATGAAAAACAGAGAGACTCAAGTTTGTAGTATGAACTAGGCAAATATATATGAAGAAGATGCAAAGAAAACCAACTTAAGTTTTACAATATTCACCAGACAAGAACAAAAACAGGCAAGGCACTAAAGAAGATAAAATTTATAAGGAAAAGATTATAATCTAAAATAAATATCAAATTATGTAAGTGTTCCTACATTAAATAAGACAGTATCAATATTCATAATGTAAAGTCATGAAAGAAAAAAAAAACCATAGTAATTAAGGAAAATTTAATTCTCCACTCTCAGTCTATGACAGATCAAGTAGCCAAAAAATAATAATAATTGGTTAATTAATTAATAAGCAAAGACAGAGAAGACATATATAACATAATGATAGTGGATCAAAGTACCACTTATCAGGTTCTACACACAGAAACAGAGACTGCACATTCAAGTATTTATTAAATGTGGATAAAAATTAACTATTTAAATGTAAAAATATTCAGTAAATCCAAAAACACAGAAATAGAGAAGACAGTCTCTAAAAACAACGTATACATCTAGAAATTAATAATATGTCACAAAGGAGTAAAAACCCTTCTAACTTAAAAAAAAGTTACCTTAGTCATATCCTTGAATCAAAACAAACAAAACAAAAAGAAAACAAAAGGGCATATGAAATATAATAAAACATTATAGCTAGAAAAGCATAATTAAAGAAAATTTAATATTCATAGAATTTATGCATTTAATACAAAATAACTCTAAATAAACTTTAAGTGAAAAAGTTACAAAATGCACAACAGAATACACACAAATAGAGCAACAGGAAATACAAATAAATATAAAAAATAATAGATGGGAAAATGAATAAGTAAACTCAAGAGGTGGTATTTTGAAATCAACTATTAGCTACTCAATTACCTATGTAAGGAAAAAAGTATTACATATAAAATAATATTTTATTATTACTTTAATCATCTGTCTTCTTACTTCTCTCAGTTCAATGAAAATTTAGAAACCTGAATGAAATGGAATGATTTTCTAGTAAAAAATAAAGAAAATAGCTATAAATAAAGAGAATATCTAAACATGCCAATATGATAGAGAGAATTGTGAAAGTTGTAGTGCTACTTCCCCTTAAAAAGCACCAGGTCCAGTCATGTTCATAGGTGAAATATACCAATCATCTTAGTAAAAGATAAAGCTATTTCTTTATTTGGTAAAAATCAAGAAGGGGAGAGGAAACATTGTCTTTTAATATAATTACCAAAATATGCAAAGAGAGCCCAATAGAAGATAATTAAATATCAATCGAATTTATGAATATTGATATGAAAAACACTTTCAAAACTTGCAATGTATATTCAATAGAATATTCAATTATAACATAATAATTCCAAGTGGATTTATACCTTGAATATATAAAAATGTTTCAATATTAAGAAATGTGTGACAGTACTCATGATATTAATCAGATCTAAGGAGAAAAATAGTATCTCCAAAGATGCTTTCTATAAAAGCATTTGTAGAAATTCAATATCTAGGCATAGATGCCCAGCAGATTATCCCTTCTGAAGATAACAACTAGAAATTCTACACAAAATACCAAAAAACAAAACAAAAGCAAAACAAAATAAAACCCAAAAGACCTATCTTCCTCCCCATAAATATTCTACCTATCACATTAGAGAGTAAATAAAGGAAGTCTCCACAATGCGAGGAGGAATAAATTTGAAAGTAATTAGTATACAAATAATCAACAAAGTATGACCTATCCTTAAAAAGGACCTTCAATGGAAGCAATCCATTGATGACCCATAAGCTTGAAATGACTCTTAAGTTGGAATTATCAGGAAGAACTTTAAAGTAATTATTGTAATTATGCTAAGTAAGATAAAGGAAAATATACCCATAAAGAAAAGAAAATATATGAAGTATTTTAAGAGAAACAGAAAATATTAGAGAACTAAATGGATGTTTTAAAACAAAAAGAACAATTGAAGTAAAAAAAAAATGCTTGATAGATTTAATAGCAGAATGGAATAAAAAAAAATGTCAGTAAATGTGAAGTTACATTAATAGAAATTGCCAATATGAAGATGAGATAGAGAAGAGACTCGGAAGAAATAGAGACTCATATACCTGTAGGATAATACCAAAATTTCTATTATACATATAATTGAAATATCAGGGAGAAAAAAACACAGAGAATGGGACAAAAAAAGTTTTAAAAGGTAATAAGCCCAAATTTTCCAAATTTGTTGAAAGATATAAATTTTAAATGCAAGAAGCTCAGGGAATCCCAAATACATACATGCACACACACATACCTAGGTACATCACAGTCAAACTTCTGAAAAGTAAAAATAAAAGTAACATGTGAAAGCAGCTAAAGAATACACAGAATAGCAGTTCAAATAACTATGAACTTCTCTTCAGAAATTATGGAGGCCAGAAGACAGTGGAACAACATCGTGAGAGTACTGAAAGAAAAGAAAATGTCAAGTCAGAATTCTCTAACTGAGAAAATATCATTCAAGAATGAAGGCTAAATAAAGATGTTTAAAATATATGTATATAACCAGATTGCAGTACAAGGAATAAAAAATTAGTTTTTCATATGGAGGGCATATGGCATCAAAAAGAAATCTAATCCTCTGGAACAAATGAAGAGTATCAGAAATGAAAATATCTATTTAAATACAAGATATAATTATATATCCTAATTTCTTTGAAATACATGTAATTTCTTTAAAAAATATTTAATTTATTTATTTGAGAGGAGAGAGAGCAAGCACAGGTGTGTGTGGGGGGAGGTGGGCAGAAGGAGAGGTAGAAGCAGACCCGCCCCTGCTGAACAGGAAGCCTGATGTGGGGCTCTATCTCAGGACCCTGAGATCATGACCTGACCCAAAGGCAGATGCTTAGCCAACTGAGCCACCCAGGGGCCCCACATATAATTTCTTAAAGCAAAGTTTATAACATTATTGTGGGGGGTTTAAAATGCACATACAAGTAATATGCATGACAACAGCACCATGAAGTTCAGTGAGGAGGGGGTGTAAATAGTGCTACATGCATATTGTAAATGTGTATGTATGAAGGTAGGTATATATTTTAATGTATATTATGATGTTTTTACATATTAAGGGAGATTTTCTGTCTGGGGAGAGACAGCCCCTCTTGAGCAATAAACTCTTGGAGATAGTTAATTTTTAGAGATAGTCCAACCCAGAGTATACCATTGATATGCATATAAAACAACCCAGAGTCATACTCTTCTATCTGGTCCATACACCCCATGAGGCAACATTCTTCTGCCTTAATTAATCCAGGGTCATGTACTAAGAAACAATGGATTACTCCTATGGCTTAAAGTCCACCAATATTATTAAAACTAGCCAATCCCCAAATTAATTACCCTGTCATGCCTTGCCCTTCCTGTAGAAACTCCAGTAAAGGCCACGGTCAAAGTTCTCTCATAGCTCCTGCCCTTTCAGCCTCCTGACTGACACTGGTGAATTCCCCTGTGGCCCTATGTGGCATACAGTGACCTCCTATCTTGGACCTGTGAGTGTAATAAACTTCTTTCTTCTAATCTTTCTCATTTTCGCCTGTGACCACACCAACTTTATCATACCATATCCAGCATTTACATTCCTAGAACAAAATGTTTACAAGGTTTCTATGTTTGAAGTATAGCATTAAAAGATTAACTCTAAGTAGACTGTGAAAAATTAAATACTTACATTATAATTCCTTCAGGAATGGTTCTCAATATGGAGTGATTTTGCCCTTAGGGTATATTGGCAATGTCTGGGGACATTTTTTGATTGTCATAACAGAAGCAGGGTACTACTGTCATCTAGTGGGTATAAGCCAGAGTTACTGCTAAACTTCCTACAATGCACAGAACAGCTTTCCACACCAAAGAATTGTCCTGCCCAAAATGTAAATAGTGCTGATGTTAAGAAATTCTGCCTAAAGTAATCACAAAATGACATAAATGTTATAGCTAAAAAGCCAACAGAAATATTAAAATTGAATTAGGAAGATTTAAATAATTAAAAAGACTGTTGAAAAGAGGATAAAGGAATAAAAACTAGAGAGGGGAAACAGAAAACAAGTAATAGGTAGACTCAATCAATCAAATTAAAATTATATAAAATGTAAAAGGATTAACACTCCAATTAAAAGGCAGAGATTATCAGAATGGATTAAAAGCATGATTCAATTATGTGATCTCTATAAGAAATGAGGTTTGGGGACACCTGGGTGGCTCAGTCAATTGAGCAGCTGCCTTCAGCTCAGGTCATGATCCTGAGATCCTGAGGTCCTGAGACCAAGTCCTGGGCTCCTGGCCCGTGGGGAGCCTGCTTCTCCCTCTGCCTGCTCTGCCTGCTATTCCCTCTGCTTGTGCTCTCTCTCTCCTCTCTCTGTGTTAAATAAATAAATAAAATTAAAAAAAAAAAAAAAAAAGAAATGTAGCTGGAATACAAAGATGTGGAGAGTAAATGGATTAAAAAAGATTTACTATGCAAAAAAAGTATTAAAATGATGGAGTGGATATAATAAAATTAAATATAAAAATAAACTTCAACACATAGAATGCTGGTAGAGATAAAGAGGAACAAATATTTCATAATAAAAAAAGCTCAATTTTTCAGGAAGTCATTAATTATAAGTGTATATGTACTTAATAAAGACTCTCAAACTACATGAAGCAAAGAATAAAATTAAAGAAGCAACAAGAAAGCCCCATGATGATAGATTTTACTATTCCTTTCTCAATAACCAATAAAAAGCTAGACAAAAATCTGTAAAAATATATATAACCTAAACAATGCTGTCAAATATAATGAACTAAGTGATATTTATAGAAAACTACATACAAAATTCTTTTCCAATGAACAAGATCATTCACAAAGATGTACTACTGTTCAGTCAGTAAAAGAAGTCTCAATATATTTATAAAGATTAAAATCAAGGCCATATGTTCTCTAAGTTAAAATTAAATATTAACATCTTAAGAAAACTCAAAATATTTGGAAAATGCCAAAACAATTTCTAAAGTAGTCATGGTTCAAAGAAGAAATCACAAGAAAAATTAGAGACTACTTCTTGCTGAATGATAATAGAAGCACAATATGTCAAAATCTATGAGGTCCAGTATAGGCAGTACTTAGAAAGAAATCTAGACCTTTAAGCACTCGTATCAGAAAAGAAGAAAGGGCTAAAATTGATACTCTTGGGTTTCAAATTAAGAAGTTTAAAAAAAAAAGGAAAAAAATGGTAAACCAAAAAGTAAGTATGAGAATGAGGAAAAAAAATAAATCAAAGAACAGAAATCAACAAAATAAAAATCAAATGAGAGTGAAAATTAACAAAATGAAAAGCAAGTTCTTATAAACCAAAAAAATTGAAAGGTCCATAAAAAACAAACAAACAAACAAACCCACAAAGCACCAAAATCAGGAAAGAAAAGGGATATCACTAAATATCTTATACACATTAATGTGGTTAAAAAAAAAAGAATGTTATTACCATATTTATATTTCCAAAAACCACGATGTCAGTAAGTGTAACAAATTCCTTGAAAAATAAAATTTACCAAAATTAACACAAAATCAAAGAATTATGATGTTACCCAGTATTTATAAAATATTGCAAATGTGAAATAACAGACCAATATCTCTCATGAACATAGACACAAAACTCCTTAATAAAATATTAGCACACTGAAACCAACAATGTGTAAAAAGAACAAAACATCATGACCAAATGTGTTTATCTTAAGAATTCAAAGTTGATTTAATATTTGAGAATCCTAGTATAAACAGGATTTTTTAATTAAGCAAGCAGACAGAAAAATAAATATGCATAAATAAACATAAATTCTTTAAAAAGTCTTAAAAGGAACAGAGAATTAACTCTATCAGATATGAAAACATAATAAAATATCATAATAATGGAAACCATTTTGTACCTTAATAAACAGATAAATGGAATGGTGATTCCAGAAATAAAGAGAAATACAGGTTATATGTTAGAGAGGACAAGATGGAGTATTGAACAAATGGTGCTGAGAAATCTAACCTGCCATTTAGGTAAAAGAAATAAAGCTGATTGCCTATCTTTTTCCTCATTTAAGGTAAATGCTAGATGAAATGCAAATTTAACTATTTAAAAAAATAAAATTATAAAAACACTGGAAGAAAAGTTGGAATATATTTTAAAATTTCAATGTGGAGAAAGGCTTCGCAAAAAGAAATAAATGTAGAAAGTTGATTTGAAAGACTGATACATTTGACAACCCAAAATTCAAAGAAAGTAAAAAAAAAAAAATAGCCTTATAAAGAGAGCTATGACAAGCTGAGAAAAATATTTGTAAAATATAAGGCAGAACAGAGGACAGATTCTTTTACAGATAAAGAACCCTTACAAATCAATAAGAAAAAAAATCAATGTCCCAATAGAAAAAAATATAGGTCATTGTCATGAATAGGCAGATCACAGAAAAATAAATAAAAGGGCTTTCTAACATAAGAAAAACATCCTCAGCTTCCTACAAGTTCTAGCGATGGAAATTAAAACAAAAATGAGTTGTTTTTCTTTATCTCACTGGCAAAGCAAGAGAAGATTCATAGTGTGTGATATTGGTGAAGATATGTGGAAAAGGATACTTGTATACTTTGTATAAAGTGTAAATACTATAATACACTTCATAATAACATATAGAGTAAAAATTGGTGTTATCTGTGTAGAAGGCAATTTGACAACATATATTTGTTAAAATTCACAAGGCTTTTGACCTAATAGGAATTTACATTATAGGAATATTTTCACATCTGTGCCAAGTCCTTTACACAAGAATAGTTATAGTAGCATTGTGTGTAATAGCAAGGTAAAAATAAATATCCATTAATGAGGGGCTGGATAAATAAATTAGCTTTCAAATAAAATATTCTGCACTATTAAAAAGATTGAGGTTGATCTATAGATTATTATATAATAAAATCTCCGAGGCATATCATTGGGTAAAATATCTTAAGGGAAAACAGTTTATGACATGTGTTCCCATTGTGTAAAGTAATTTATGACAAATGTACACGTGCAGATATTTACTTATAAATATGTATAAACACACATAAATGCATACAAAAACATTTGTATTCTTTTATATTTGCATACTATTTCTTTAAAACAACAACAACAATGTGTAACTATTGGCTATTACCTAGGGAGATAATGCTTGAGAACTGAGAGTCTGGGGTGAGGGAGAGACTTTCTGAAAATAAACATTTTAAGATGTTTAAAAATATATTTGCAATTGCTTATATTATTGAAAAATCCAAAAGTTTGAAAACTCAGCAAAAAATCAATTTGTTGCATCTTACATCTATGAAAAGTAAATTAAAAAGCAGATCTTTGATATGGTGTGCTTTTTGTAAAGAAACCAACCACTTGATTGAATTGCGCTTTTTTTCCCTGCTCTTACTATTTGTTAGGCCCAAGGTCAGGTGTTTAGAGAAACAAAACTAAACAAACAAACTAAAAGAATGTACTTTCCCTCAAGGAGTTCACCATTCAATGGGAGCAGCTCACATTCAAAGACTCAGAGGAAGACTGCTGTCCTTCTGGCTTAGATATAAGATATTTAGAAAAGACAGTTCCTTCCAAAACCATAACAAAAGCTTAGTACAGCAACTTTCTATAGATCTCACCAGGTATCATGGTGAATGCCAACACATCGCTGAGATGGTTGATGTCATCTCCACTAAGCTTCCAGGGCAGAGCTCAAAGAGACTTCTTTTAAGAAGAGCTATTAACCATCATAGATTCTGTCTGCTCAACTTACTGAATAATTTCAATTTTCAAAGACATTACACTCTTTCCACCTCTACTCCTTTGGCTGTGCTGTTCTTTCAGCTTGGAATGTTAAATTTTTGTTCTCCTTCTTTGGCTAACTCCACCCAACATCAAATGTAGGCTCAAATCCTCCAGAAAAGCCACACAAATTAGGTTGAGAATCTTTTCTCCATGCTCCCACAGCTCCATCCACTTTTACATTCAACCATTTCTTTCTCATGCTCTCACAATAAGGTACAAATTTACTTAAAGATGTATCCCTGGTGTGTGACACACAGTAGAAACTCAATAATTGATTAAATCAACTGTAGAGCTTCACTTTTTTTCCTATGGATCCACCCAGCTTACCATACTAAACTGAACTTTGCGATTGACTCCCTATGTGACACGCCCCCACTGAACCACTATTCCAAATCTAAGACATCACACTCACTTGTCCAGTGACATCCCAGGGAAGGCAAACTTGCCCAGGCAGATTCTGTAGATGGAGCTCAGGGGAATCCGCTGCAACTGCACACAGCTGAGCATGATAAAGTCATATTTACAGATCAAGAGAGTCTTGTCTGTGACCAGCAAAATCCTCTCCTTCTCATTGTTTCAGTGGTCTATCCTGTAGGAATCATCACAGAGGATACAAGTTAATGGCATGGTCTTTCCAAGTTAAAGATAATGGAACTCCCTGAAATGCCTCTACTAACATGGAAAATAGGGAGATTTGATCACCTCAGGAAGAGGGGTTGAGGGATACCTAATGCCATCCTCTCTCTCTCTCAGTCCAGTTCCATGACCAAGGGAGGAGTGAAGATGGAAGACTGCAGAAAGAATATGATTCCAGAGATGAGTACCCATGAGGGGATCCATGAGGGGAATGACAAGCTTGTAGTGTGTTGACAGACACCTGATTCATATTCCTTCATATCTTCCCTGCTCGCTGGGAAACCTTCATCTTCCTCCAAGGATACCCAAACATTGGTTTTTCCCCAACTCAGTTCTTACTACAAACTTTACTCACTACACACTAGTTTTTTCTAATCCCCAAAAGTTATGTTGCTGAGTGAAGATAAAATGGAGACAGGTGCACTGACCCCCTCCCCCACAAGCCATCTGCTCATCCTATCATATCCTTAAACAAGTGAACTGGTGTTCTTGTGAGCCAAGGACAAAGTAGACACTAGATAACTGTTTACTAAATTGATTTTCTTTGGCTTTGAGAGCCTTTCGGGGCATGAATGGAAAATTCTGACTCCAACAGAATCTCCACCAGAGAAAACAAGAAGAAATCCAAACAATGCTGTCTGGTTAGAAGAAAATGCACATGGTCTGGAAATCCTCTCACTCACAGCAATTTTGCTGTCTATCTGCTATAGTCTTTAGGATATAGCACTCATGATTTTTATTAGATTTATTTCAGTACATGTTTTGTTTTCCCTGGGTGACTTGAAAAGGGTGATCTGTGACTGATTCGTACCTGAATCCTCACTACACAAAATCAGTCTAATGTAAAGACAGAAAGGACACCCTACTCCCATCCATTCTCACACAGTAACCACAGTGCTATTTTTAAAATACAAACAGAATGACATCACTCCCCTATTTATTTTATTAAATAGCATCTCTTTGATCTTAGGAGCGAATCCAAGTTAGGAGCAAATCCCACGGACTGTAGCATTACCTCATAACAGGTTAAGAGCCCTAACTGTCCTATGATTTATAGGTCAAATGCCTCATGCAAGAGGATTTCTTCAGTTTCTATATAAATGTGGCACTCCATTATGTTCTCTCAAAGCATCCTGATCCTCCTTCTTTTTTGGACCCATTGCTTTTTGTAAGGAGGAATGATATGTAAAACGTTTAGAAGTAAGTACCATGTGGACACTGACTGATCAGAATGGACACCAAAATACAGAGGGAGGACAGTGGCAGTCAGTGTGAGCTCAGTATTGTGTGTGTGTGTGTGTGTGTGTGTGTGTGTTTCAAGAAGGTAGAGACTTTAACCAGCTCCTGTCAAATAGCCTACAATAAATAAATTCCTGTTGAGTGAATAGATGAGTGCTAATCAAAAATTTTGAAGGTTGTTGGGCTAGATGTGGGCAGGGGTAAAACTTCCAGCTCTATAACTTACTGACTCTGTAGGATTGGATATTTAACCTGTCTTTGGCTCCTGCTCCTTACCTCATCTCCTAAGTTTGGGGAGAGGATTAGGGGAAATGATTCTCAATCAGTGCTCTACAAAATCAGCTGTTATGATCAGGAGAAGGGACCTCAGTCACTAAGGAATTTTGGGCAACCCAGATATATGCCTTTCCTCAGTACAGCATAACCTAAACCCAGAAAGGCAAGCCAAGCCAAGAATTAAATCAGTGCAAGGAAAAGTAGACATGTAAAAAAGAGAAAAAAAAATAGAAGAGAAGAAAAGAGAGAAAAGCAGAAAAAGGAAAAACAAGAAGGCTGGGATCATTGATAGAGGTCCTGTTTTAAGGTAGCCATAATGTGGTATGAGTATTAGCTCTACATCCCCCACAATCCTTTGAAGAAAGTCACATCTGAAGTCAGTCAACTAGAATATGGTAATAGGATCAGTGGTGCAGAGTCTGAGAGATTTGGTTTAAATCCTGTTTCGCCAGTGTCCCTCCACTTCAACAACACTGCCATACTCAATTCCTGACGCACTAGGAAAAGGAAGGAATTCTAGATGATATGTTTAACACTCTCAGTCTTAATCAGAAAGAGACTGGGGACTCTGAAATGTCTTATCGGATATCTACATAAATTTCTCTAAATAGCTTGCATCTACTTAGCAGCAAGTTAAAAGCTGCTGCCTAATAAACCAGACTTGGTTTTAGTCTAAAAAAACCACAGCTTTTGGTTGAATGGTTTTACTGAAAATGTCAGCACTCCATAATGAGATTTATTTTAAAAGGTAAAGGATTTGGGAAAAAAGAGAATTCTTTTTAGGAACACAGAGTGCTCTGCTGTGACACAGATTTTGCATAATTTACGTGTCGGGAAAGTCTGAATTCAAGTAAACACACAGATTTATAAATAGTTTGGGGCCACATCTCTAGCTCCTGGGTGGTATATGTATTTATTTAGACCTCAATTGCAACTTTTTCCCCAAATAACTCATGGAAAAAACATTGAATTTCATATCCCCATTATTAACATAATTGAAGTTGGGTTGGCAACAGTATCCATCACAAATATAGGGATAGGAGTAACAGTAAAATATTGTGGAGATTTACAAAGTCCTTGGATATTGATGGTCCTATTAATCCTCACAGCAACTCTTTGGACTGTATGTTATTACCTTCATTTAAAAGACAAAGTAGAGACATAAAACCCAGCCATGGTATTGGCTTTCTTTCCAGTACCATCCACCTCCCAAGAGAGGGTCCTTCAGGTGGTATGAGAATGTGGTAAAACCCACTTTTGGAAGGAGCTGACGTGATGATACACCACTCCAGGGACTGTACTCTCCAGGAAACCTTTCTCCTGAGAAAACACACATTACTGTCCCTTTCAAACCTTGTTCTCCTCCAGTGTTCCCAATCTTGGTGAAGAACCTCCTTCCAGTTATGCAAGCCAGAGACATAGGAGGGAGTCATTCTGGACCCTCCCTTTCCCTACCTCATCTGCCAGGTCCTAAACATTTCATGCCCAAAATACACCACCCACTTATTTCCATCTTGACGTTGACCTCCTCTTGACTGGATCAAGTCTTCCCTCATCTCCTGCTTAGACTATCACAGTCACCCTCTTACTAGGTCTGGCTACTAGTCACCTAGACCCATTTTGCCTATATCTACTCTTGTTCCCTCCTAACCTCTCCACCTTTTGAGGGAGACCTTTTGAAAAAACAAATTTGGCCCTCACCTCTCCACTTTGGCCTCAGACATTTCAATAGTTCTCCAGAATTCTCATAAGAAATGACAAAAGTTTGGGACGCCTGGGTGGCTCAGTTGGTTGGACGACTGCCTTCGGCTCAGGTCATGATCCCGGAGACCCGGGATCGAGTCCCGCATCAGGCTCCCAGCTCCACGGGGAGTCTGCTTCTCCTTCTGACCTTCTCCTCGCTCATGCTCTCTCACTGTCTCTCTCTCAAATAAATAAATAAAATCTTAAAAAAAAAAAAAAAGAAATGGCAAAAGTTCTTCACCAGGTCTGAAATGCTCTCCACGGTCAAGCCCTACCTACTTCTTCAACCTCATCCCAGGTCAAGTCTCTGCACTCATTCTCCATCTTTCAGTTTCTGGTCTTCAACATCCCCACTCCTACTAAAGCGACTTTGCATTTGCTGCCTCCTCCTGGGATTCTTTACTTAACTGCTATAGTGCTGTGCTCAATTACTCCTTACTCAGGCAAGCCTTCCCAGACCTCTGTGACTACTTCTGCTCTTTCTAATGTATACTTACATAATGCTGCACACTTCTCCTTCATAGTGCTTACCCCAGATGCAATTTTAGTTATTTCCATGATGACCTAATTAACGTCTGCCTCCTCTCCTATACTATGAACACCACAAAGACAGAGTTAGTTCTGCACATCGTGTCTCCGAGGTTGCATGTGCCCAAAAAATATTTCTGAAATGAATTAGTAAAGAATGAACAATCCTTGTGCTGTACAAGCCATATGCCTTGGCTCATGCTGTTTGGGAATCCTATCCTCACGTTTACACATTGAAATACTCCCCCATAAAATAGCACAGTTTCAAAAACTAATCAGTAACATTGGGAAAATGTTCATGCAGTGTAAAAATCAGAAAGAGAGGATGCAAAATGTTACTTTCAGTATACTTCCAACTTTGTAACAACAAATCCATAGATCAAAACGGTAACTGATTATTTCTGAGTGCTGGGATTTTTCATGCTTTTGTTAGCCAGTATTTAATTTCTTTTGGCAATGAACATATTCTACTTTCATGATAAAAAGATATTTTTTAAAAAATAATCTCATCTATCCTTCAAGTCCCCAGTTTAAATGCTATCTATTTCATGGAGACTCACCCTCACCATCTCCAGCCTACCTCTTGCAAAGCAGATGTCATCTTTCTTTGCATTAAAGACACATAAGCTTGGGGCGCCTGGATGGCTCTGTGGGTTAAGCCTCTGTCTTCGGCTCAGGTCCTGATCTCAGGGTCCTGGGATGGAGCCCCACATTAGGCTCTCTGCTCAGCAGGGAGTCTGCTTCCCCCTCCCCCTCTGCCTCCCTCTCTGACTACTTGTGATCTCTCTCTCTCTCTGTCAAATAAATAAATAAAATCTTAAAAAAAAAAAAAAAAAAGACACACAAGCTTTTTATCAGAGCCTCAGCTGTGGCCCAGGTCACAATCTGCTCTATATTACAGTGATGTCTACCTCCAAAATATCCTCTTGTTCCCCACATTTGATGAGAGACCACCCCCAGTATAGAGACGTGTTTTAGTCCTGTCTGTGTCCCCTCATTATGCCCAACACAAAGCGGAGAGAGAAATCATAGCAAGTGAGCAGACCATGAAAGACAAAAACCATAAGATTCATCCTCTTAGTTGTGAGACTCAGTGTCTCCTGGCAGAGACTTTGCCGTATCTTCTGTTGCCACTGTTGTTCCTCAGCACTAGTGTCATTTCCCTATTCGATGAAGGGCCTGGACACCCCAGTATAAGAGGGAATCTCGGAACTCCAGATTTGTGGTTTCCTGGGATGACAACAGTTTTGCCAGCAGAGGGCAACAGCGAACCAGCAATGACAGGCAACCCGGCAGAGCAAGTTTCCATGACCCCTACCCGTTCACTCAAACCATCCAGATGCTTTCCTAGTGGCCCCAGCCCTACCCCAACAATACTTTCAGTTGCTCTTTTAAGGCTGTGTCACATCAATTCCTGGTTTAGAAATTATTTTCGTCCAAAAATATTTGTTCTAACATTATTCCTTCACACTTACACACATGCATGCGTATGCACACATGCATGTGCGCATGTGCGCACACACACACACACACAGCACTCAGTAGAAACATCTTCCCTAATACTGAATAGAGTGACTATACCTCGTTTACAAATCCATCTTCCTTCGTGTGTCCCTCCAGCCTCTTAGCAGAGCCCAGACCTTAAAAGAGGAAGACAGTTTCTTGGCTAGCCAGAAATCGACAACCCAGGAGGAAAACACTGAATCATTCATTCCACACATATTCCCTGAGCACCCACTGGGTTCCAGGCCCTGAAGAGAATCCAATTTGGGTTTGCTCTTGAAACATAAACAGATGAAAAATGCATGGCATTGAAGCAAAGCAATTTTCCTCCCCCTGGGTTAAGTGAAGTCTTAAAAAACCTGTAGCTAAATAATCCACATTAAATTCTTTCAATCATTTGGTTTTTCTTTCCTGGGCCCTCTCCATTTTTTTTTAAAATAGGGGACCCTCCAAGTAAACACGGTATTCTAATAAAAACCCAATGCCCACAAAACTTCTTTGTTCTCAGATCCTCTGACCTGACTTCCTGTGGTTCGGTTTTCTCCCCACTACCCCACAGAGCTAGGCATGTTCCAAGCTCTGTGGTAGCTACTGGGAATAGTAGGAAGAATATTCTGCTCTTAAGGAATACACAATTTTCTAAGACATGAGATGAAATCATGTATGGAAGAACTAATATGGCACCCAAAGTTGTGACGAGATTTTATAATAGTAACACAAGTCCACAGACTCAGGTCTCCAGATTCCCAGCCCCTGTTCACAGGGCTGAGGAAAAGGAACCCCAGGAATCTACCTATTTCATACCCTTGAAGAACATTCTTTTGTCAACACTTCATTTCCTGCTGTTAGGTGTAAGATCTTTGTGCTGGAAAAACATACGTTGCAAAGCAGGAATGATTCTTGGGAATAAACACAAGCAAAAAGTTTTCAGGAGTATTAAGTTGTGTTGGTGGTTTGTTTTTTTTTTAACACTTCCTTAATGTATACCACTGTAGGATAGACAAAGTGTCCCCATAAAACATAGACAGGATGGACCTGGAAACATCCATTCACGTACCCACAAAGACTGTTTTTTTTTCTGAGTAAGAAAAGACAATGGCCATTTTTTCCCTCAGAAAACAAAAGTTTTTTAACTCTAAAAGATATAATGAAACTATAAACAATCAGTTTTTACTCAGGAAATTATACACATACATAATTTATATGTGTGTATGTATATATGCAAAAATACATATATATGTATGTATATATATACACATATTTATATATGCCAATTCTAAAGCTTCTGAGATCTACATGCATATGAATAATTCTGCCATGAATTTTTCTTAGGTTATAATCAAAAGCCTTCATTTATTGGGAATCTTCTCTGGATCAGGTAGTGTGTCAGATATTACACAAATATTACCTGTTTTAATCTGCATCAAACAGTCAGGATGAGTGCAGGTGAGGAAATGGAGACTCAGGGAGGTATAACAGACTGAATGTTTATTTCCCCTCAATATTCCAATGTTGAAGCCCTAACTTCCAAAATGACGGTACGAAGCAGTGAGGCCATTCAGAGGTGATTAGGTGTAGATGAGGTCATGGAGATGGAGCTCTCCCCATGAGTTATGGGCCTTATAAGAAGAGGAAGAGACAGAATTTTCTCCCTCTGTGAGGGAGAGTACAATGTGAGGATACAATGAGAAGGCAAGCCAGGAAAAAAGCTCTCCCTGAGAACCAAATCTGTAGGCATCTTGATCTTAGACTTCCCAGTCTCCAGAACTGTGAGAAATAAATGTCTGTCATTTAACAGACTCTATGGGCATTTTGTTACAGCAGCCCATGTTGACTAATAAAGGAAGCTAAATTGTTCCAAATAACATAGCCTGGATTCATCCAAGGTATGTTCCACCTTAAACCCTTATGCTCTCCTCTCTACAAAAACACCACTTATTAGGAAGGTAATGAAATCTCATCATGTAATCAATTAATATTGCTGAGTGTTTATACACTTGATACTTGAACAACGTAGGTTTGAACTGTGGGTCCACTTATATGCAGATTTTTTGGTAAACAGAGTATAGTAGTGTAAGTGTATTTTGATTTTCTTAATAGCATTTTCTTTTCTCTAGCCTACTTTATTGTAAGAACACATATAAAACTCAAAACAGGTGTTCATTGAATGTGTTATTGGTAAGCTTTCTAGTCAACAGTGGGCTCTTAGTAAAGTTTGGGGAGCCAAAAGTTATAGATGGATTTTTGACTCAGTACCCATAATCCCTTCATTGTTCTAGGGTCAGTTGTGTTTTATTAAAGACACTATGTAGGTGCTCACACTGTAAAGTCCTCTACAATTTTCCCTGTTCTTAAAAGCTTATACTCTAATGTGGGAGAACGTAAATCAGTACTATGGTATTGAGTGATAAATAATAACAGTGGAAATTTGTATACAGCACTATGGAAAACTCAGCTGTCTACTATTGATTTAATGTTTACATTGAATAAGATTTTGGACTAAGTTCTTTGTATAAATTTACATTTACGCTCACAGAAAACCTGTGATGAAGTGTCAGTATCCCCATATTATAGATGAGGAACGAAAACATAAAGAAGTGAAATAACTTGCCCAATTCTGGAACTACAATTCACACTGAGGGCATCTACTTCTAGAACACATACTTTTGATTAACCATTCTGCAACTGAGAGGCATTTAAAACTCCCAACGAAATGAGGCAAGGCTCTGGATAAAGTGTGCTTGAAGAATTTTTTTGAAATAACTTGATGCAGAAGGTGGATTAATTAATTTCAGATAGAGGGAACAGCATGTGTAAAGACACACAATGACATGTACAGAATGACTTGCTAGAAGACACATGTTTGCACAGTATGTAAAGGAAATTCATGAAAACAGATTTACCATAAAAAGGGAAGGTAGAACCCAGGAGGATTCTGATTCAGGGTTGCTGAGATAGAATCCTGGGCCTCTATCCTTTTTTTTTTTTTTAAGATTTTATTTATTTATTTGAGAGAGAGAGCATGAAAGAGAAGAAGGTCAGAGGGAGAAGCAGACTCCTTGTGGAGCTGGAGCCTGATGCGGGGCTCGATCCCACAACTCCGGGATCATGACCTGAGCTGAAGGCAGTGGCTTAACCAACTGAGCCACCCAGGTGCCCCTGGGCATCTATCCTTTCAAAAGATATCCAGAGGCAGGACCAAGGTTTTGAAAGACATTGTCAGGAGCTGATCTCTCAGGCACTGAGGTAGAACCATTTTGAGCCTAAACCCAAAGAATTTAAAGGTGGCACTGGAAGATTTGTGGATTTACCCAACTTTTCAGAGTGGGTACAGAGTATTTCTAAAGATTACTTTACCAATGCAAATAATTAATCATGACCACCCTCACTTTATCAAAAGATCTTTAACCACCAGGAGTGAACCTCTTCTGCTTCTTAGTCTCCCAGCCAAAATAACTAACCAGAAGGGATCATTGTATTATGTCATAGTCCCAACCTAGTCCTGGTACAGAGAAATTGCTTTGTGAATGTTAATTTCTTTTTTTATGTCCCTCTCCTGAAGACAAACATCCCTTGATCAATTGTTTTGCTGATACTCCTGTGAGCTTTAGACTCATTTTAACCACAAATGGGTCTTCATTTCATGGTACATTTCAAGCGCTAGATTCCTAAGCAATGGTGGGCTTCCTGTCACACAGACCAGAGTTAGAGATGTTCTTATCCTTACTAGCTGTGAGATCTTATAGAAGTTACTTATCTTTTCTAAAATCCATTTTCCACGTCTCTAAAATGAAAATAATAATAATACAGATATACTTCATAGGGTTGTTGTGAATTTTTAAAATATTGTTACAGAGCATTTAGTAGAATGCAAAGCACACATAAAGCACTTAGTTTTCATTGACTATTAATATGATGGTGATGGTGATGATGATGGTGATGATGAAGAAGGAGGAGGAGAAAAAGATGATAAAGAATTCTTTTAAATTCCCTTTAAACACTTTTGCAGCAGGGACGCCTGGGTAGCTTAGTTGGTTTAGCATAAGACTCTTGATTTCATCTCCAGGCATGATCCCAGGGTCATGAGAAGCAGCCCCAAGTAGAGCTCTGCCCTGGGTGTGAAGCCTGCTTAAAATTCTATTTATTTGAGAGACAGAGAGTGCACAGGCAGGGATGAGGGGCAGAGGGAGAAGGAGAGAATCTCAAGCAGACCACACTGAGCATGGAACCCAATGCAGGACTGGATCTCATGATGCTGAGGTCATGACCTGAGCCAAAATCAAGAGTCAGATGCTTAACTAATTGAGACATCCAGATGTCCCAAGGAAGGTATTTCTTTAGAGAAGCAATACTAGATATCCAGTCCAGACATAATTCCCTTTAATGGTCCAACAAATATTTATTGAGCCATAATTATGCTCCAGGCTCTACTGATACAGTGGTGAGCCAAACAAGCCCCTGTTCCTCTCGTGCTTACATTCTAGGAAGGCACACAGACAAAAGGAAATGGACATGTAAATGTGGAGACCTAGGTAAAAGGGAGATGAAAGTATCTATGGAAATTATATCTAGATGAAGTGAAGAGCTAGTGCAAAGGCCCAGAGACAGGCTCCATCACATTTCATAAAACAGCAAGGAAGCCAGCATGACCAAGGCAAAGGGAGCAAGGAGGAGAGTGGAGGGAGATGTAAACAGAAGCCAGATCCCATGCTGGAACAACTACAGTTTCTTTGTGATTTATGGATGTTTTTCATATTAAATGGTTGTTATCCTCCACTTTACAGATGGAGAAACCAAGCCCCAATGAAGCGACATGCACCTAGTACTGAGTAACAGAGGCAAGACCAGAATCCAGCTCTTTGGACCCCCCTAGCCCAGACAATATACATCCCATCCAGCTGCTTCTCCCACTTATTTTTCATACACAGCCAGGCAACTTTGCTCTCCCTGTCACAGTACCATCAGTAAGAGGATATTTTAAAAGCTACACAGAAGAAAAGGCTCTGGGCACACCCCATCCTTCTCTCTTCTCCACAAAACGACTGAATAGCTGTTGAATAGCTCAAGTCCCCCCCCCCCCAGCACACCAGGGGCTAACAGGAGGCCCACCCCCTGAGGAGCTCTCTCCTCCCCTAAATTGACTTTGGGGGTATTCACTTGATCTAAAGCCAAAAAAGCTGGCAGGAAAACAAGGCCCAATTTTAAGAAGGCGGGAGAGAAGAAAGAACAGTGGGACAAGATACAGCAAATGCTCACTTCTTGCCACCTCCATTGTATTATTCTTTTTAACTGCGAGAGATGTCTATTTACTGCACCATGTCAGTTCAGCTCTTTGGGTACAGAAGACACAGCCCAGATTGGGCGAGCCCAGAAAGAGAAGATATATAAATACTCTGAGGAATCCCACAGAATTCCAAGAGCAGGAACCATTGCACAGTTGGGCTTTATGAAAGCTGGAGAGCCACAAGGATCAAAAGCCATTCCCTCGGGGGCTGTCTCTATCATGATTTCTGGGTCTCTCTGCACACTGCATGTTTCCTCTTGATTGCCGTGCTCCCTTGCTTACTACCAGTGTTTGTTCCTCTTTAATTTCACCTTGCCTATGACCTTTGTTTCCTTCATCCTAAGAGGACATGAACTTCCAGACCCACTTTCATAGCCATGATAGCTGTTCTTCCCTGTTCAAATGCTCAAGATCTGGAATTCTTTTAGTCTTGAGCTTTCCTTTGAGCTGTCTTTTTGGATCACAGACCAGTTAATGGATCAGCTCCTCTTTGTCCAATCAGCTATGGCCAGGGACTGAAGTCACAGAGCAGAAAATAGGAGCACTTTAGTCTTCATTTTCAGAACTGTTCCAGCTATTCTGATTCCTATGTCTCTATAAAAATTTTAGAAGTATATTGTTTATAGCTGCAAAAAACCTTGCCGAGATTTTGAAAGGAATAAGGTTAAACCTACAGGTCAAACATTGGAGAATTGATATCTTGACTATACTGCATCTTCAAATCTATGAATATGGTATGTCTCTCACTTATTGAGGTCTTCTTTGATTTCTTTCATCAGCATTTGGTAGCTTTCAGCATACCAAATCCTATACATATTTTATTAGATTTACACTTAAGTATTTCTTTCTTTGGATGATTGTAAGTGTTACTGTATTTTTAATTTATTTTCACTTCTTGAATGCTAGCCTATAGAAATACAGCTGATTTTGTATGATCCTGTACCCTGCAACTTCACTAGAGTAATTTATTACTTCTGGGAATTTTGTTGTAGATTTCTTGGGTTTTTCTACAAAGATTTTCATGCCATCTGCAATTAAGGACAATTTTTATTTCTTCCTTTCTTATCTGTGTGGCTTTTATTTCCTTTTCTTGCCTTATTGTGCTGGCTAGAGCTTCCACTACTAAGTTAAATACTGGTAGTTGAGAGTTGACTCTTTTGTCTTCTTCCCAGTGTTAAGGAGAAAGCACTAGTCTTTTCCCACTAGCATGCTGTTAATTACAGGTGTTAATAAATGTTCTTCATCAAATCGAAAAAGTTCCCGCTGTATTTTTCTGAAAGCTTTTATCAGAAATGTGTGTGTTTAATTTTGCCAAATGCTTTCTCAGCATCAATTGATTTGATCATGTAATTTTTCTTCTTTAGCCAGTTAATATGATAGATTACACTAATTAATTTTCCAATACTAAACCAGTTTTATATTCCTCAAATAAACCCTACTTGGTCATGATATATAATTATTTTTATATGTTACTTAATTTCTATTTGCTAACATTTCAATAAGAATTTTCGCATTTATATTCATGACAGATATTGGCTCGTAGTTTTATTTTTGACTGTCTTTGTCTGGATTTAGTATCAGGTTAATACTGGCTTCATAGAATGAGCTGGGAATTGTTTCTTTCTCTTCTATTTTCTGAAGAAGATTATGTAAATTGGTCCTCATTCGTCTCTAAACATTTCATAGAATTCTCCAGTGAAACCACCTGGGCTGGGGGATTTCTTTTTTGGGAGCATCTTTAATTATAAATTCAATTTCCTAATTGTTGTAGAGCTATTGAAGTTATCTACTTCATATTGAGTGAGTTGTGGTCATTAGAGTATTTTGAGGAATTGATCCATTTCTTCTAAATTGGCAAATTTATGTGTGTAGAGTTTTTAACTATAATCACTTATTATTTCTTGCACTTATTTTGTTGTTTTCAGGGTCTGTAGGGATATTCCATTTCATTTCTGATATTAATAATCTGTATCCTCTCTCTCTTTTTCTTTGTCAGCCTTGTTAAAAGTTTCTCAATTTTATTGAAATTTTCAGAAAACCAATGTTTGCTTCATTAATTTTCTCTATTTTTAAAAATTATTATTGACTTCTACTCTTATCCTTATTATTTCCTTCCTTCTGTTCCTATTCAGTTTGTTTTCTTATTGTTGTTGTTTTCTAGTTTCTTGATGCAGGAGTTTGGGTTATTAGTTTGAGACTTTTCCTCAGTTGCCTTTAGCATTCTTCCATTAGTGCTACAAATTTCTCTCTCGGGACTGCTTTATCTGAATCTCACACATTTTCATATGTTGTATTTTTATTTGAACTCAGCTTCAATATACTTTTGATTTCCTTTGAAACTTCCTCTTTGACTCCTGGATTCTTTAGAAATATGCTGTGTTGTTTCTAATGGTTCAGAGATTTTCCTGTTCTCTTCCAGTTATTAATTTCTTATTTCATTCCATTGTGGTGGAAGAACATATTCTGAATGATTTCAATTATTTTAAATTTGGTGAGGTATGTTTTGTGGCTCAGGATATGTTGGATCTTGGTACATATTCTCTGGGTGTTTAAAAAGAACATTAATTCTGCTTTTTCTGGGTGCAGTGTTCTATAAATGCCTATTGGGTTCTGTTGGTATGGTGAGTTCTTCTAAATCCTTGCCGACTTTCAGCGTATTTGTCATATTATTTATTAAGGGAATGGCATTGAAGTCTCTAACTAGAACCATGGATTTGTCAATTTCTCCTTCCCATGCTATTAGTTTTCATTTCACATATTTTACAGTTCTCTTGTTTGGTGCAGGCACATTTAGGGTTGTTCTGTCTTCTTGGTGGATTGACCCTTTTATCTTTATATAAGTCTTTCTTTGCCCTGGGTAATTTTCTTTGCTCAGATGTCTACATTTTTATTAATTCAAAAAGCACAGCATTTCATTTCTTAAACTTTTTTGTTCTTCTTACTAAAGAGACCAGTGGAAGCAGAAGTTCCCACTTCTTCACACAGATTACTTTTCTTAGACTCACCCTATGTTCCCTAAAACAGGGCATTTGAGGACAGCCTAGGTACCTCATAGAGTAAACACAATTTACTGTTTGTGAATCAGACAGCATGTTTATTCATAAGACTCTTTAATAGTTGTTTGTATAACAGCTGTAGAGGTCCAAATGCATTGATAGCCTCAATATTAAGGTTGAGGTCTTATTTGTTTTCTTTACTGAAACACACTTTGGCAGGCCCCAAAATAATCAAGATTAAGTTTAGATTATTGGTAAATCATTTCCAGAACCTATTACCTTGATATCTTTCAGTAACTCAAGAAAGAAATGCCTGTGGTGGTCACGAAGGAAACATAATGGCAGTGGCGTGTTGTAAACTGTAAACTCTTTTAAAATAATAGTAATGATAATGATGATGCCCCCATTTCATTTCTTTGGTATAAATTTTCCTACCACACTAATTTCAAGATACCAAGCTAAGGTCACTGATCATGAGAGGCCTACAGTCGGCACTCATGACTGGGAGAGAGCACCACCCATCACTGCCACAAGGGAATAAAGAGGGGCCAGTAGAAGGTAATGGGGAGTGACATGATGATGGCAAACTGGAAATACATAATCAATTTAAAGCATCTGAATGATTCATGGATCTCCAATTTGTGGCTGCAGGAAAAAAATGCAATCCAAACTCCTTAGCCTGGTATTCAAAATTCCTGACTTTCTGCTTCCTTTCTACCTTCCTAGCTTGTTTCTAGCTCTCTTACTCTGGATCACTACAACCCAGATAACACTGAACTGTTTGTGGTTCCCGGAGCCTAAGTCTGTTATTCTACACATATTCTTTCCTTCTTTCTCAGATGTTCTTCTTTATCATATATTTTTGGAAATTTCTCTTTCTTCTTTAATCCTGGGTATGCCCTTTACCTAAGTCGACAATATGAATGCAAAGTTCTATGCTCCTGAAAGATCATTTGCAGGACTGTATATCAGCATATATTATATTCTGACTTCATTTACATATCCTCCTTCCCTCCAGACTGAGAGCTCCCTGAGCATAAAAATCTTGTCTTGTTACTTCGGTATTTTCATCACTTAGGGTGGAGTCTGGCTTATGGGAGGAGCTTGGTGAATACACAAATGAATGTATGAATGAGTGAATATAAATAGTAACAACAATAATAATAATAATAAAAGCCAGCTCTCAGGTGGTACATACACACATTATATGTGTTCTACAAACATTGTGAGTGTTCTACATATATTAAGTAATTTAATCCTTAAATTAATAACCTGTTTTCCATCCCCATCTTATAAGTAATAAATAATAATACAAATATAAATAATATGTAGTATATATGTTATATATACTATATATTATAAATAATAAACAATAATATAAAAATATATTGTTTATATAATTTTATATATTATTATATATTATGTATAATTTATATGTTATTTATATAAGTAATGAAATAATAGTTTTATTATTTATAAAACTGAGGCCTGGAGGATATAAGAGATTTGTATAATCAAAGTCACATGGCTAGTAACTGATAGAACTGGATATTTAGCTGCATCAGACTTTTTCACCTCTTGGCTCTTTCTGACTCCTCCCTAATTGGTAGCAGTCTTGGGAAAACAAACATTTTCAAGTACATCTGTGACTGCAGTAACTAAATGCCCTCACTGTCCTATAATTCAGGTCACTCCGGGACCATTAGCTATCTGGATGCGTCTGCTGCCATGGGGAATTTATGGAGAAAGGCAATGTGTTTAATTAAGTGGTTGTCGAAAACACCCACCCAGTATAAATGGTTTCTGGCAACAGAGGTGCTGTTGTTGCTGCCAGAGTCCTGCCACAGGTCATTAACATCTTAATGGATCTGAGGCACTTTCCAGCTTGAGTGCTTTCACCCGAGGATGCAAGGGGTCTCTTGGAGGCCCGGGGAAATGGAGGCAGGACTCAATGGATGGACCGTGTTAGTGTCAGTGGAGGGCTTCAAATAGGAGATGACTCTATCAGAATTAAATTCAAGTCAAGTTCCTGATGGGTTCTGAGCCCCAACATGCCAGACACCACTGGGAGGTGGGCAGAGATGGGCTTGGACAAATGTGAATCAGAATCAGGCTCTGCCTCAAGGAATGATTTCCTCACAGTATGTAACCTATGCTATGGGGTATAAAGTAACCAGAAAGAAGAAAGGGAGCATTCTGAGAGAATTATATGGTCAGGCTTGATAGACATATCACCTCTGAAGAATGAGAAAGTTCTGAACAAACAGAATGGAGGGAACAGCATACGAAATAAAGTGAGGGAGTACAATCATGGCTATGGTGCCAAAGCATTGTGTCAGGAACTTTAGGAAACCAGTGTGCTTTGAGTTTACTTTGAGAATTTGTAAAGGGACATCATAGTAAATGGGGATAAAGAGCCAAATTCATTCCATAACACACAGGGTTTTAAAGATACAGCAGAAGAGTATGTAGGCAGTGAGGAGCCACAAAATTCCTCGGGCGATAAGCACAAGACTGACCTGAACAAGAACTTCTTAAATTTTAATGTACAAACAAGTCAACTGGGGAACCTGTGAAAACAGATTCAGGTTCATGTTCCGTAAGTCTGGGGTGGGTCCCGAGTATGAGCCCTGTTAATAAATCCCTAGGTGGTGTTGATGCTACTCATTCCAAGACCACTCTTTCAGTACAAAGGTCTAAAGGAGAACGCATGTAAAAATAGGTGGGGATGGGTAGGAGATACATTTCAGAATGTCAACTCAATTTGCACAGTAAGCTTATTATTTAGGACTAAAAAGATGAGAAATCCATGGTTCCAGAGTTCTTTGGGGTCTTTCTACTTTTCCAAAGTTATCAGTAGCAGTATTTTTCATTAAAAAAGTAGTTCAATACTCCTTACAATTAGACTAGAACAAGATAAAAGATGATGGGCCTTAGCCCATCTGAGGCATCCACCCACCCCTATAGGTATCATACTTTTTAGTTGATTCAGGGAAAACACTAAGTAAGATCAAATGAACAACAGGAGCAGAGTAAGATCTGGAGAGGAAAACAGGAAAATGTCTCTGAACATGCTCAGTGAGCCTCTGTCCTCCTCCCTTCAAACAGCAGACAATCAACAAAGAAACTGGATCCAGGCGCAAAGAGTATTCAGGTAATTTAAACTGTGGTGATCACTGTCTCAGGAGATGAAAATTCACAAAAAGCAGCATGAGCCACATAATGAGAAGACAAGGAGGCTGGGCGAGGGGTACTGTGAAGTTAAGCCCTACTGTGACCTTAATAAGTGGTTGCCTTTAGGCAGGTCATTTAATCTCTGGGTTTCTTCATCCTTAAAATAAAGCCAATAGTTCCTTCTGGCCTCCTCCCATTGGTCTGTTTGAGGATCAAATGGGAGCACAGCTGAGAAAGTGATCACCCACAGTGCTGCTTTGGGAATCCATTAGTGCCTGGGGCACCCTGTGCCTGGGAAATGCTTCCCAGTAGTCTGTTCCTCAACATCCCTTTCTCTCTCAGGATGGCTCTCTTTTTATTTAAGCTTCCAGGATAGCTCTCTTCTGGGAAATCTAAGTTAAGCACCCTTGCCTTTACCCCACCCAGCCCAAGAAACAGAATTCTGATTTTATCCAACCTGTTCCTGCTGGAAGAACGACAGACCACAACCCAGTAAGGGCCACAAATGGAATCTGGGCACAACAGCAAAAGGATCATTTTAGCAAAAGTCAGGGCCGCAGAATGCACTAGAGCCCCAGCTCCATTATTCTCTGAGCCTTGATTTCCTCACCTCCAAACTGGAGGTAATGTTTCCTATCTCAGAGAACTGCTATGAAGATTAGATTAAATGAAGAAGAGCACTTTTTAACTACAAAGTGCTATAGAACATGACTTTAAAAAAAATAAAAACATAAATGGAGAATGCCTTATATTTTTTCATTTCTCTTTCCAACTGTGGAGTCTCACTCTGCCCTACTGGTAAATATCTCTTACTGAGGGCTTCAATGTAAATGAAATAATATCAATCCTTAAATTTGCATAGCCACTGATAGTTTGGAAATTAATCACCCAGTAATAGATGAATGGTCAAATAACTTTATAAAAGCTACATGGAAAAATAAGAGGAAGAGCCCAAGGGAAGTGCCATTTAGAGATCATCTAAGTCATGTGTATTATTAACAGTATAATGGCAAGTGCAGGGAAATCACTTATCAGAACACGTGGTACAATTTAAATGTTCAATAAGTTATTTATTAATATTATTTCTGATCTTTGGCAAAGATGCATGAAGAAAAGCTGGAATAAAATACACCAAAAATTAACAGTAGTTGTGCTTCTGTCAAGAACATTGAATTTCTAATGGACTAAAGACTATATTAAAACAAGATAAACTCAAAATGGATGAAAGACCTCAATGTGAGACAGGAATCCATCAATGTCTAGAGGAGAACACAGGCAGCAACCTCTTCGACATAGGCCACAGCAACTTCTTTCAAGATACATCTCCATAGGCAAGGCAAAGAAAATCAAAAATGAATTTTTGGGACTTTATCAAGATAAAAGATTTCTGCGTAGCAAAGGAAACAGTCAAAAAAATAAAGAGGCAACCCAGGGAATGGGAGAAGATTTTTGCAAATGACACTACAGACAAAAGGCTGATATCCAAGATCTATAAAGAACTTCTCAAACTCAACACCCAAAAAAACAAATAATCAAGTCAAAAAATGGGCAAAAGACATGAATAGTCAGTTTTCAAAAGAAAACATACAAATGGCTAACAGACACATGAAAAAATGTTCATCATCATTAGCCATCAGGGAAATTCAAATCAAAACCACATTGAGATACTACCTTACACTAGTTAGAATGGCAAAAATTGATAAGACAATAAACAACAAATGTTGGAGAGGTTGTAGAGAAAGGGGAACCCTCTTACACTGTTGGTGGGAATGCAAGTTGGTGTAGCCACTTTGGAAAACAGTGTGGAGGTTCCTCAAAAACTTAAAAATAGAGGTACCCTAGGACTCAGCAATTGCACTACTGGGTATTTACCCCAAAGATACAGATGAGTGAAAAGAAAGGCCACATGCACCCCAATGTTCATAGCAACAATGTCCACAACAGCCAAACTGGAAGGAGCCAAGATGTCCTTCAACAGATGAATGGATAAAGAAGATATGGTCCATATATACAATGGAATATTACTTAGCCATCAGGAAGAATGAATACCCAACTTTTGCATCAACATAGATGGGACTGGAGGAGATTATGCTGAGTGAAATAAGTTAAGCAGAGAAAGTCAATTATTATATGGTTTCACCTATTTGTGGAACATAAGGAATAGAATGGAGGACATTAGGAGAAGGAAGGAAAAAACGAAGGCAGGAAAATCAGAGGGGGGGCAAACCATGAGAGACTATGGACACTGAGAAACAAACTGAGGGTTTTAGAGGGGAGGGGGTAGGGGGATGAGTTAGCCCAGTGATGGGTATTAAGGAGGGCATGTATTGCATGGAGAACTGGGTGTTATACGCAAACAATGAATCGTGGAACACTACATCAAAAACTAATGATGTACCGTATGGTGAGTAACATAACATAATAAAAAAATACCCTAATTAAAAAAACAAATGCCAAAACCTGCTTAAGTTTACTTCACTGCACTGATAGTGAGTAGCAGAAGAAGGATTCAAACCCAGGTCTTCTGACTGCAAATCCACAACTCTTTCTATAACACTAGACGGCCTCCTTGATTTCACTTCTCTTGTATTGTCTGTATGTTCAACATAGATAGAGAATTGGATTTCATATATTTATTATGCCAAAGTGCTAGGATAGAAACCTTGGTGGATTTAGGGGAAGGCAGACAATGAAACACACTATATTTTCCACAAAAATGAAGAGTGGGAGTTACTTGACACCCAGCCACCGGAGGCAAGTCTTCTCATTTAGGAATAAGAAGAATGAGAGCATCTGCCCCACCACTTCAGACTAATGTGTTGGAGAGAAAGATCCCATCTCCTCTTGCCTCCTTAAGTACCATATACAAAGATATCTTGAGTACATTCTACTGAAGAGCTACTTCATTGCCATTATAACACAATTTTTGAGACTTACAGAGTGTCAAGATGTTCTCCTTGGTGCTGCCTTAATGGATCACTTCTGAAACGATACACACAATTTCTTCAAAAAGTTCTTTCCCAGTAGGGCCAAGAAGGATAGTGAGAGAAGGAGATAAAGTTAAGATAAATACCATCCTGTCTTTATAGCTATAGAGGTATATAAAGCTCCAGGATGGCTGGGCTGAAATCCTAACTGCAGTCTTCTTAGGGTTCTATTCTTAATGGTTTCAGCTAACTGGGAACTAGCTGGAGTTGATGGTTGCATCTCTCCAGTTCTTCATTTGGCCTCTTTGTCCGTCCTCTTCATATCCTCCACACAAGTCCTTCAAAAATTGATTTTTCTAGTTTTACTGAATAATCTACCTGTATACATTTAGAACATCACAAAGCAGCTCCCCTGAATTGGGGTGATAGCCCTTGGAAAATGCCTTTACTGACTTAATGCTATTTAATGTCCTTAGAGACTATAGAAGACAAGACTGTAAGAAACAAAGTGTGAGGATCACTGTCGCTTTTGAAAACACTACTTAAGAAGATAGTACCTGGATCCCTATGTAAAGCCATCCACTCAACATCTCCATGCAGATGTTCTATGGACCCTTCACACACATTTTTCTCCAAAACTGTATTCAGCGAGTTCTAAAAAAAGCAAATGACAAGACTGTTGGGATAATTAAATGAGATTACATGCACCAAGTTCTTTCTGCAACGTTTGGGATATGGCATGTTCTCGATAAAGGAGAGTTATCCTTTCCTTGTAAACCAGGGACAGTGGTACAGTGAACCCATCTGTCTCCCAGGCCAAAGACCACCAGCTGCCCTGAACTCCTTCCTCACAGATGGTTAAACACAGAGATCCACAAAGTCCGGCTCTGTAGGTTATTAGTTCGCCTCTCAATCCCAAACGCACCCTTTAGCACATGCTCTATGCTGAACAGAATTCTGTGAAGCATTTCTTCTTTAATGTGTGCCCAACATTACACTTTTGTAGTAGAGAGCACAAAAGGGATGAAATAGAAAAAAGAGGATTTTTATAATTTCCAGCTCGTACTGGGGGTCAGCAGTGCAGGTGTGAAAGCAGCAATGGCTAGCAAATTCTTACTATGGTAGAAATGACTTAATTGCATAAGACTGATGAATCAAAGACCTGTACCACTGAAACAAATAATTCATGTTAATAAAAACAAATAAATAATTTTTTTAAGTAGCTTTTGATGGAGTGTGGGAAGAGGTGTGAAAGGATTTTGGCGGAGAGGAAGACCAAAGAGAATACAAAGGAACTACCATTTACAGAGGAGAAATGAGGAGCACCTGGCTGGCTCAGCTGGTTAAGCATCTGACACTTGGTTTCAGCTCAGGTCATGATCTTGGGGTCTTGGGATTGAGCCCCATCTGAGGCTCCACGCTCAACATGCAGTCTGCATCAGATTTTCTCTCCCTCTCCTTCTCCTTCCCTCTCTGTCCCTTCCCTCTGCTTTCTTGCACTCTCTCTCTAAAAATAAATAAATAAAATCCTTAAAAATAATAATAATAATAATAAAGAGGAGAAATGGTTCCAAAGTGCAAATGGAAGAAAGTCTTACAGGAAACAATAATTCCTTAAAATTCCACATGAACAAGATACATCCTCATTATTGTCTATGATATAAAGAAATACCACAAAGCAAAAGAGAAATAGTTGCCAGACAGTCCTCACCAACTCTTTGAACTTCCCATTAGGTTCAGAGCTAAGTGTAAAACTTGGGTCCTTGGGGAACAACTGTCCATATTTATCTGAAAACTGCTGGATTTATTAATCATCCTAGTTGATGTTAAATCAAACAGAATCATGGTGCTAAGTCTCAATGCAGATCACATAGTTTCATTTATCTTTGGACAAATGATATATCTAGGCCTTTATAATCACTGAACAAAGACATTTAAATAAACAAAAAAAACATAGAGCCAAATTTCTATACAAATAAGACTATTCAAACATGTACTATTAAAGAAATTGCTGATTCTATTATCTGAGAATTCAAAATGCCACCCCTGATTTTGAAAGACTGGGTTTGTACATTTTTTTCTAATCAATGAAATGCACTGTAGAAAAAAAATAGGTGTCTATTTCTGATTAGACCTTCAGATTTTAAGTAGACATCGGTCCTAATCAAGGTAGATGTTTTTTTTGCACAAATCAAATTTTATTTTGCAGATGGAAGGTGGGTATGAAATGTGCATTGGTAAAAGTCAATCAGTAAAACACCTGAATTATAGATTTTTCTTTTCATTAGAGATAACCCAGAGATGAAAGAGATAGAGATGGATGGGACAGAAATAAAGGCAGGGGCAACCAAACAAACAAAAACAAAAGACCTTTACCAATAGTTAGAACTTGTGAACAGAAGAGAGACACTGACATCTATTGAAAATCCACTATGGGCTGGGGACTTTGCTAAGAATTTTACCATGCTGTCTCATTTAGCTCTTGTAACAATTCCTCAGATGCATATTATTATCTCCAGTGTATACATGAAGAAACAAATGCTCAGAAATGGTCAGATTGGTTTTTCAAACTCATTTTCACTCAATTCTTAGAACCCATTTGAAACAATAATGTAATATGGTGGTCAGTCAGATGGATCCACAGGTGATCTGATTCTACATTCCACTGACTGAGGGAGTTTTGTTGGCCTGGAAGGTTGAATATTCAATTGTTGCCCATACCCCCACTTATGGGTGTATTGGGGGGACCCCTCCCCCCCAAAATACTTGGTTAAAGAAGATGCCTTCCCAGGGGTGAAAGACTAAATGATCCTCTACTCAAGGTATACAAATTACTGAGCTTTTCTTCTGGACTCTTTGAAGCTGGAAACCTCACTGAACCAACAAAATGGAGTTCTAACTACAGTTTCCATTTAATACTATGGATTCTGTAGGAGAAAAGAGGTGATTCTTTCTGTTATTATGTAAATTCTATTATATGAGTATATTACTGCTATTCTGTAGCAGAAAAGAGGTGCCTCTTTCTCTTCTTATATGAATATATTATTATGTGAATATATTCCTTTATCATTGTAAAGACCATGGCATTCCTAATAGTCTGCTTTTAAGAGTCACAGATTCTAGCATCTCAGGGCAAGGCACAAAGATAACCATCTTCTTGGCGTCATTTGCAATTAAAGCCCTTAGAGCTAAGATAAGCCTTAGGATGAATAGAGCACTTATTAAAGGAGTAAGGACTCAAGTGTTAGACTTGGTTTTTATCCTAACTCTGGACTGGTGGCCTGTCTTCTCTATCCTGCATGATTTCCCTGGTTTCATGGCCCAGGTTATTACACAAAAGATAAAATTCAAACTATATACATTGACCTCATTCATCTTTTTAACCTTCTTTTCCACTGTCCCCAGAGTGTGATGGGTTAGTAGCCTGATGTGCTGGGAGGAGAGTATTTATAAGAGACAGATTAGAACCAAAGAGGTGGGTGAGGAGGCCCCTGCAATAGTCCTTGAGAGCCATGATGAGGGCCTGTAAGGGAGTCAGAGTGATAGCTGAGTGAAGCGACTAGCCAAGAGTCCAACCTAGCCATGCATCAGCCATAGGGCACCATGAAACTTTACTCTCTAACTGGGGGATATGTCAATCAATGATCTTACCTGACATCCAGAATAAATTCTTCCCCATGTCTATCTCCTATTTTGTTACAGTGGTCTTAAGGAAAAATGCCAGATTTCCACTGCCCTTCACTTAGCCATAACTACTCACTCTGTCAAGAGCCAGAAGCCTTGAATTTTCTCTCCAGAAGTCTCGGCTATGTGCCCTTTCAGGTCTTCCATGGCAGTCTCAATGGCCCCCGGCTGGATGGAAAAAAGAAAACACCTAGTTTAGAGAAAACTGAGCCCTCTTTGTGCTTATGATTAGTGAGTATAACCCACAGCCTCCTCCCAAAAGTCGATGGGAAAGATAGTTCTTGCAGTTGTCTGTTTGTTCTAGGCACAGCCTGCCGGGGAGCTGAGTCTTGAACTCTGGTATTTACAAAGCTGTTCTCCTTGAGTGGACCAAAGTGATTCAAGTCCTGTCTCCCATGATCCTACTCATACTTTCTCACAGAAATGAAGACAGCCATTTTCAGAGGGCCAGTTTTCCTCAATAAATATGTTTAACAGAAAGTTCAAAACATTTAGCAATATATACATTTTTAAAATCAAACGTTTCTCTCTTCAAAAAGCACATGGCAATAAAACACCTAAGAGAAACCCTTTTCTAATATTTTGACCATAACTGTAGCTGACTCTGGGCAATTAGCTTTTTTGTCTCATCATCTTGCATTTTTTACCCTTCTCCAAACAGGTGCTCCCACGCATGGGCCTACCTCTAGTTTAAAAGTTGATTAACCCTTTTCCTGATAAGATATTCAGAGACCTCTAGCTCAGTGATCCCTAAACTTTTAGTGCACATCAGAATCAGAAACACAGATTTCTGGGCACTGTTTCCAGCATTTCTGATTTAGTAGGTCTGGAATGGGTCCGAGAATTTACATTTCCAACAAGTTCCCAGGTGGTGCTATTGGTGTGGGCTATACTATGAGAACTATTGCTCTCTAGACCGTTATCCTCAACCTTGGCTACACATCAAAATCACCAGGGGAGCTTTTAAAAATCCTAATGCCCAAGCTGCACACCAGGGCAATGATATCCAGATTCCTAGTGGATGGGACTCACATATCAGTACACCAGGATTTTTTAAGGCATCCCAGATGACTCCAATGTGTAGACAAGTTTGAGAACCACTACAGCCCAAGGATTATCTAGCCTGAGCAATTTCATTTTATAGGTGTGGAAATGGGGGCCATTGTGGGGAAGTAAGTTGTCAAGTTCATTCAGCTAAGAAGTGGTAGAGACAAGACAAGAAAACAGATATTTCATTGCCCCGCCTACAAGGCAGTGCTGGCCTCATCTTCATCCCTGAGTTACTGACAAGTAGGTTGTCAGTTCTTGAATATTCTCTGTGTAACAGGACATTAATACTAACCACCTAATCTTTTCTAAATATTAACATTCCTAATCCCCCCAGCCTGAGACCTTTCTCTCATGAAAGGAAACCAGGACACTAGCCTGGCCTAGGATCCATTCAAATGCCTTTTCCTCTTGGAGGTCGGGAGGTGGTAGATTTGGGTTTGCTCGCTTTCTCAGTCTATGATGAAAGGCTTTGAAACATTTTGGCCACAGAGTCCATTGGTCAAGAAAAAGACCTTAGAATAGGAGAATCCATATATGAAAAACGGGAAAAGAATGTCACTGTTTCAGATGAAGTGGTAGGAATGGCACGGAGCGTTCCCAACTTAGATCTGCCCCTCCCTCTCCAATTCACTGGACAGAGCCCAAGTCATCCAGGAAATGTCCATTAAACAGACTCAAATGACCTGGGCTCCTATTCCAGATCTGTCGTAAATCAGTTCTGTGATCTGTAGCCAATGGTTTGAGATTCCTTAGCCTACATTTCCTTATCTATAAAGACAAACGAGGAGACTGAACCAAAGCTTTCCAAGCCAAGCTGATGATGGAAGCCTCCTGGAAGTCTTTAGAAAATATGATCATAGCCCTGATACTGAGACATTCTGAGTTCCTCATTTTAACACATTTCCTGCTGAATGGAATAGTCAGCCAGTGGACTGAAGGATTTCTGACTCCTTTGTCATCCTCAGCTGCTGGTTGTCAGGGAGCTAACATGGCAGCCTATGTCTGCTGGAAACTGTAAGTCATAAAATCAGTTCTGGAGGATTAATCAAGTAGGCCTTGAGCCTCCACTGACAGAGAAGGTTGTGCCAACATCACTGTTCTAGTGAACCCACTGGAGGACCAAACTAGGCTGGAGAGAAATCCCCTATGATCCCATGACAATGCTTCCGTCTCCCAACCTGAGCTCCCTGGGATACAGCCTGACTGCACCAGACCTACTGCTCAAAATCATCCTTTCTTTGATGACTCATCAGGCTATTTTTCCTGTCTCTCCTCTTATATCCACATAATTTCTTCCTCTAGCTAACATAGCTCGGTAGTGAAATTAATACTTTTCAGAAGAAGAAAAAAAAACTGTAAGTGAAATTGGAGAATAATGAAATAATCCTAAAATAAGCATTTTGTTGAATGCTTTTGCACCAGGCACTTTGCCAGAACATGTGAAGATGAATATAAAATTGTAGAATTTCTCAAAACCTTACTTGTCTTCCCTATGGAAAGCAATTGGCAAAATCTATCAGAATGATCTATCCTTTGATCTACACATTCCACTTCTGTGAAGTCATACTATGGCTGTTCTTGCATATGTGAAAAATGACAGATGCATAGACAATGTTCTCCACAGACTTATTTGTGAATAGCAAAATTTTGGAAACAAGGCAAATATCTATCTGTAGGGGACTTGTTAGATATAATAGGAGACACATCCATACAATGGAACATGATGAATATGCAAAAAACAATTAGAAAATCTGTGCTAATATGGAAAGATTTCAAAATGTATTACTAAGTGAATGAAAAAATGTTCAGAAGAAAGGGCAAATATGCCACATTTTTTAATAAAAGAGAGGAGAACAGATAAATATTTGCACGTGCTTTTCTATGCTAAGGCAACTCTAGAAGGATATCTAGAAAATGCTAATTGTGGTCCTCATAAGGGGGGAGGCACTTGATGGGACAGTGGCTAGAGGTGACGTTCTACTGTTCACCTTTTCAAAACCTAAACATTGGACATCACTGTGGTTTTTATGAAATGGCTGGGAAGTCTCTAGAGTTCTGTCAGTGAGTGCCCTCGCTGAGTGTGGTGTCCTCACCTTTAGCAGAAGCAGTCGTTGTGCCTTTATGGAACAGTTAATCGCTGTATCTTAATACTTTACTCTCTTCTGTTTGCCATTGTCGGGTAACTGGAATAAATTAACTGCTGCCATTCAGTGTAGAAAACGAGATAGTGTGTGAACACTCTGACTTGTGTCCAGGACAAGGTTTAGATCTCAAACTTTCTGCTCACCATGAGACCTATATTATGTCCTTATTATTCCAGATATCAGTTTACTCATTTGCTGGGTGGGTAAGATAATATTAACTGTAACAGAGCTGTTGGGAAATGCCAAAAACATATGGGAACACTGAATAATAAAACACTGTATTTTCATTCTTATTGTTAATATTAAATGCAGGGAAAATAGTTGTACCAGGATTTGGGGGTCGAATGGTCACGGCAATGGAACAATTAGCTCGAAGATGCCATGCTGCCTAAGACTAATAGGAAGGTACAATGGAATAATAAGTACCCATAATTCAATATCATATATTTCTAATGTTAAATTTGAAGAAAAATTATGAGGGGGATCCTTATTTATAAGTTATTACACAGCTGAGTAGGCAATATCTGTTCTAATAGTTCACCACTGAGTATCTTCGGTCAAAACAAACCAAGTAAGGGAATTTCAAAGACGTGTGTGTGTGTGTGTGTGTGTGTGTGTGTGTGTGTTTCCCTACCTTTCCTGAAGCTAGACTAGCCAGGGGCCAGTTGTCACACAAATAATACTCCCATCTGCTGGTAATAGTTTCCCACGTACTAGATCCTTAGCTAGACCATAAGAGGAGCGGGCAGCATAGAAAGGAGTGCTCCCAGGGACTCACACACAATAAGATCTCTCTTGTGGATACCATCATGCCCAGATAGAAATCACTCCGTGGTAAACACATACAGGAAGAAAAACAGCTTTAAACTGGATGCAATTTGTAAAGTCCAGGGCAAATTTGTCTCTCTTTGAAAATAAAGGAAATGCTTCTTATTTTATTATTGGTAAGTGCCTGCCCTCAGAAAGAAACACCACTTTTATTACAATCTTCAAGGGATTTCACTGTAAGGAGGGGAATCAAGAAACCTTTTGCCCAGCGAGATGTGTAATTTCTAGACCAGGATGAAGCTCACACAGACAATAACAATACAACTAATATATTTAGTTGTTCCCAAAGCAAGAGCAAGACACAGGGAACCCTATAGTAAGAGAAGAGGGGAAGGGAGAGGGTATGAAAGCCAAATTAGTGTCATGAAAGCAATGACATCTTGCTACACAATGGGAAGTCCCAAACCTGCTTATTAAAGTCTCGTTCCTCACAATAGAACACAGGCTATAAAAAGGCCATGGGGAACCATTAATTAAATATTAAAAGATCAAATAGTTTTAGTCCCATTAGTTTGTATGTAATTTACATTCTCAAGTATAAATTTAGAGATAATTCCCCATCCCTAATCGCTTTCAACTTTCTGATAAGGTATCTGCAAATATAGAGTCCTACAGGGAGTTTAAAAATATCTTTCCCCATGCGTATCAAGTATTGTTCCTTTCATAAGAAGTTGCTTTTGAATATCAGTCTCCACAACTAAAGGGATTATCATAATATACCTCGAGTTATTAGCCTTGAGTGGTACTTTTGTTCAGAAAAGGCACTAGGCCTTTTTTAGATATGTCTAAGCAATAAAATAGCAAATGAACAAAAACAGGAGGAAAAAATTATCCAAGCAGAGTGATGGCAAGTGCTTCAGACATTCATTCCTATGAACTCTCATTCATTGTCCAAGGTCAGAGGCTCTGGAGGGGTGGTAAAAAGTGTCAGGAGTCCTGGCTCTTAGTCTTGGCATGGTCCTTAACTGCTGGTTGACTTTAGACAAGTCACATCTTCTTTGTGTGTTTCAGGGGTTGGACTGGATAATCTCTAAGGCACCTTCTGGCTCTGAGCAAGAATGTCTCTATGTTGGAAGGGCACAGTTCAGGAAATAAATAATAGTCTGGAAGTCTGTGGATAGGAAGCAATATCCCAGATACCCCATGAAATAACATGAGAGGTGTAAGGAACCAGATTGACTTCTTTTATGATCTGGTATGATCTAATGCATGAGAGGTTTGATCTAATGCATGAGGCTATGATGCTTAAAAAATGACTCTTGGGGACATCTACGTGGCTGGTTCAGTTGGTTATGTGTCTGACTCTTGATTTTGGCTCAGGTCATGATCTCAGGGCCGTGAGATGGAGCCTCTTGTTTGCCTTGGATTAATTTAAACTTCCAGAGCAGTCACAATCTTTGCATATGCAGTTTGACATACATATAATTGACTTTATAATTGACTTCTTTCTTAGCACAACATTGGGTATCTGCTCTCGGCACCTAAGAAACTCAGTGCCATTCTGCCACAGCAAGCCAAAGACTAACTTTCCTTTCTGGGTTAAAAGATATAAGTAGGAAGTGACATCTGGGTGGCTCAGTGGTTAAGCATCTGCCTTCAGCTCAGGTCATGATCCCAGGGTCCTGGGGATCGAGCCCAGCATTTGGCTCCCTGCTCGGCAAAGAGCCTTCTTCTCCCTCTCCCTCTGTCTCCCGGCTTGTGTTGTTACTATTTCTCTCTGTCAAACAAATAAATAAAATAAAATCTTATATATATATATACATACATATATATGTGTATATATATATATATGTAGGAAACAACTTGTCCATCAAAAGTTAAATAAATTAAAGCATATCTCTACAGTGGAATGTTATTGAATGGTGAAAAATGATTTTATGGAAGTTTAGCTATTGACATAGGAAATATTTTTATGCAACCAACTGTACATGTGAGGAGGAGAGTAAGAGAGAATATACACTAAAATGTATAAGCACACACTCAATATACTTTGGTTACAGTTGGGCAGAAAGATTATGGTGACTTTTACTTTGCTTATTGACATTTTTCTTTTTTTTTCAATAAACCACCTTCTATAAAATGGTCTTAAAACATTTAATAAAACAAAATGCTTGATCAAGGAATTCCTCAACTCATTTACTTACTGTTCTTCTGAATTTACAACCTATATGCTTTAAATTCTTGTAATAAATGTATTTCTTTTTAATTTCTTCATGGGATCACAGAACTATGAATTGGGAATTGGAAAACTTGGGTTCTAACCCTAGCTTTAGCACTTGTTACTAGCCTCTTGGGGAAGTTGGTGCTCACTAATGGTTATGACACTGGACAAGCAACATCCCTCTCTGAGCCTTAATGTTGACTAGCTCGTTGGTGCTCCAGGTGTGGTCTGTGGACACATTGCATTTTATTGCCAGAGGATATATATATATAAGGCTTTCCTCTAGGCCTATTGAGTCAGATAAGCTTTATCACAAGATTTCCAGGTCATTTGTTTGCATGATGAAGATGGAGAACCAGGGGACCAGATCATCTGTCGATCTTGTTTCAGCTCTAAGAAGTGATACTTTATGATGAATCTTTCATAGATCTGAGTCATTCAGAGCCAGGGTCTTATTGAATTATTCCCTGAGAAGTGAATTAGATTCCTTCACGCAAACCTCTTTACCACTATAGATACTATACATCTACATTGTGTCTCCCTCTGGAAGTCATGGTGAGGTCACGGGCATCTTAGTGTCATTCCCGATGACCAAATACAGAAATGGGAATGTCAAATCAACAGGAAAGGAAGAAAGCATTCATTATAGCAATGAGGTGCTGCTTATGAAACGTTAATAGACGTGCCATGCATTGTACTAAGAATATTTAAAAAATCAGCCTATTTAAACCTCTGTATAAAACTGGTATTTTATCCACTCATTGCAAATGAGGAAATTTATAGATAGATATAGATAAAAAAAATATAAAAATACATATAAAGCACATTCATTACACTCACATGCTCACAGAATATTATATATATATATATAAATACACACACACACACACACACACACACACTGTCTCTTGGTCTGAAGGAGAGCAAATGCTGAGTGCCTTGAGCTACAGCCCTCTCAGCCCCTAAAGAGTCCTCAAGTCTACGTTAAATTCATTAACAAGATTAGAAGCTTTCCCTCCCAACCTCTTGAGAATTTAGGGCTTGTTTCTGTATACCCAAGGGAAAAGATATTCTTCACATGGACTGGAGTCAGTCACTGACTCCCTTAGGAAAGGGCGATAAGTGCAATTGTACCCGATGGTGGGAAGAGCACTGGACTTACAGACAGGAGATACGGATTCTAGCTATAGCCATTCCACTAAGATCGTGCGACTTGGCCAGGTCACTTCACTCCCCTGAAGCTGTAATATGTCTGCAATGAAACAAGAATGATAAGCCCCCCCCCCCAGCCTACCTTACAGTGTCACTCCAGGGGACTTCACTGAATAAGTTACATAGAGCCACACAAATAGAAGCATCACTCAAACAAAGAAAACTCCGTGGTGTCTTTAAACTGTCGATTTAGCTAAGCTAGAACTGCATTTTCTAGAATTTCCTTTCCTGTCTGTTTCCCAGTGAGAGTTAGCCACGAGAGACATTAGTGTCAGGCCAGCAAGGCAAAAGTGACACCTCAGTCATTTCCCTGCAGATCAGTGCAGGCCAGCAGCCACTGTGGTAGCTCGTGTTCACGGCTGCTCCACTTGACAGCGTGGGGCAACTTCAGGCCCATCAGCAGAGGCAAAGACGACAGCCTTGCAGAGCGCCCCCCCCAGCCAGCCCTCATAACTGCACCCGCTTCTGAGCACGATGCCTCTCTTATTCCATACCACTCATGGTTGTTATCTCATCAAGCTGTGACTGATACATCATCATTACCAAAGACTTTAAGGGGGTGCTTTGATTTCCTTCCCAGATGTATCTTACAACTTAATTTGCTTATTCAATAAAGTTCACAGGCTTTGGAAAACAAACCATATGTTCCACATATGTTAACACACACACACACACACACACACTGAGTCAACTTAGTTAAACTTTTATCTTAACCAAAGATGTTCTAAAAACTACCAAATCAGGATTCATTAAAGCTTTATATATTGTCACATCTTAGCCACAACTTATTCATAAGACTGAATTGAAAAAAATTCTTTTTTTTTTTTCAAAATGTGTCCCATGTATGCTTCAAAAATGAGATGGTCTCCATTGCCATGCTGTGCAATCCCATTTATCTACCGACTGATTGTGGCCTGTGAGCCAGGAATTACTGTGTTAAAAAGAACCCTGAAGGATTGGGAAAGAACACTGATAAGTAGGAAGGAAAGTTTGAGAGAAAGTACTCAAACCCAGGAAGCACTCTCCATTTGATCGAAATGCTAGAGGTTCAAAATTTCTTTTCTTTTTTTTTTTTTTTAAGAGAAAGAGTGAACAGGGAGGGGCAGACGGAAAGGGAGAGAGAATCTCCAGTAGACTCGATGCCCAGGGCAGAGCCTGACATGGGGCCCAATCTCAAACCCCCCAGATCATGACCTGAGCCAAAATCAAGAGTCAGATGCTCAACAGAATGAACCACCCAGGCGTCCCATCCTTTTTTATATCTAGATGTACAAACTCCATATCCATTACTCATTCTTCCATTTGCTTTCTCAGCTCCAATGCTCAGGAGAAAGAGCTGAGGTCCAGACAGCAGCCAAGGGTTTAGGATTTCGAAGTGCTACTCCCACACTATAATCCCAGTGTCCCAGTGCAGACCCCGAGGTTCAACCCATTCTCAGCAAGGCTTTCTACTCCATCACCCCATCTTTTTCAAACACGCAACAAATACCCACTCTGTGCACACAAATTTATATTCCAGCTGCTTGGATTTTCTCTCCTTAGGTCATTAATCTGTGGAGATGAAGTTTAACATGAACACAGGACTGAGGAGCCAAAGATCCATGGAAACCGGATAACCAGCTTCTCCTCAACACTACACAGTTATCAAAAATAGACCCTAAACTTCTCTGAAGTTTAGCTCCCTCACCTGTAAAATGGGACAAGGATAGCTACTTCATGGTTATTATGACTGTTAGGTAACAGATGTGAAAATACTTGGTAAAACTTGCAGCATGTATAATGATATTAGAATATTTTAAAGAGTAGTCTTGTGTAGTATTTTAGGACGTCAAACTGTAGCCTCAAAAATTTTACCCGTGTAGCGAAGTACTTCCGTGAGACAAAAGGTCGGCGATAAGGATTGGGGTAGAGTGTGGATTCGGTCACACTTGGCTGCCTTGAAATCTGCCTTGGCTCCAGGTCCTTGCCTGGGTCCCTCTCCTCCATGGACAGCTGGTCAGTCTCAGAGGGTTGGTCATCTCCCTCTTGCTTCAGAGACACAGGGTGGAATCCCTCAAAACTCCTAATCGTTGACATTTCTTCTACCTAAAACAAGGGAAAAAACAATCCTCTCAGTAGAAAAAAAAGAGGGGGAAAGAAGTCACCTCTCTCCTTTGCTCCGGCAAAAAGTTGGCAGTGTGCAAATGACGTTCCTGAAACTGACAAAAGCACCCACACGTGAACCAAACGAAGGTACTCATGAATCAGTTCAACAACACAGACACCACCACCCTGTTAGGCCATTTGGGGGTGGGGGTGTATGAGGGGTGGGAAGCAGAGACCCTCTAGACAGACAAAAGGGGGCTACAGAAGATCCTTCCCCCCACACCCCCCCGCCTTGAATCCCAGAGGACAGGAAGCTGAGTATGGAATGGGAGTATAAAATAATTACCAAGCAATCGATCTTCAAGATTTCATAGAATTTTTGCTTAAAAACCCATCAGCCTGACAACTTATTTAACACTTAAAAGGAATGATAATGCACCTTTTCCTATGCTGCTTGGGTAGTAATAGGGCACAAAAGCACTTAGAACTGAGCATATTTTAACTCAAAAACAACAATTCCAAAATTTTATCCTAAGGAAATAATGTAGACAAATGCCCAAAGACATCAATATAGAAGGTAGTTCATCACATGTGTCTAATAACAGAAAAATACACAACTTTATGTCTAATAGCAAAACATTGTGTGTAACAGTCACATTAGACACTCATACAATACTGTTTCTAATACCAAAAGAATATAGTAAAATGAAGAATGGGTCAGTAGGGAATTTGTTACATATATTATATCATAAAGTGAAATATAATGTAGTCATTAAAAATGTAAGTGCATATTTTTATCATGGAAATCTATCCAAAATATATTGTTAATGGAAAAAGATTATGAATAATTATGAATTATTAGATTCAAATGGGTTAAAAATAATTCAAAAAGAAAAAAAGAAAGAAGGAAACTGGAAGTTGAATATGTATATACATGTATTATGTGGCAGGATTAGAAAATATCTAAAAAGAAATAAAATAGGATATTCATGGTTATTTCTAGATAATAGATGATTTTCATTTTTTTGTTTTTATAAGTCTCTGGATGCTTGCAATTATTATATATGACTTAAGTAAAAACACAATAAACTTAATCTATTTTGTAAATACACAGAACAATTGAACAAAATAAATAGAAAGCACACACTACTCTAGTAAAAAGCGCCCCTACATCAGGCCAGATAATCTGGCCTGTAGTAAGTACACTGTCCACACTACACAGAAGGTGGGCTTTGTGCCCTGTTTCACCGTGACTGGGAACACCATCTTATTCTCAAAGCTGCTTCAGTGTTCCTAATCAGATAAATCCCATCTCCTCAATTCCTGTGAAACACTAGACTATGAGAAACACCCCTGACCCCAGCAAGGGTACATTCTTAACATTGGAATTAGAGTATTCAAGAGAGGTAAAAATAGTATGAGCATATAACCTATTGCCTAAAGCTGGACACTTTGGAGCATGAAAAGCGCACTATTAACAATTATGTCAGAATGAGAGGAGTAAACAGGGATTCTCTCAGACAGAGGTGGACGAACCCAGTCACCCTGCGATGTCTGAATGCAAGAGAAAACACAGCTGGTTAGGGGACTCTGCAGGTCACATGATGGGTCCCCCGCCGGATCCTCCCAGCAACCCTACAAGATGGTTTTACCTGTATCTCTCTGGGAATCACAGCATTTAGGGACCCACCCAGGGCACACTCAGATAGCTGTGAGGGCATCTGGATGCCAACCCTGGGCTCCCAACCGGGCTTCCAGACCAGTCCAGCACACCCATCCTAAGGCACGCTGTGTTACAGCAGGATGGCTTTGCTGAGTCTTCAGTAATTTTTTTTAATTTTTTAATTTATTTATTTGTCAGAGAGAGAGAGCACGAGCGAGAGAGCAAGCACAGGCAGACAGAGTGGCAGGCAGAGGCAGAGGGAGAAGCAGGCTCTCTGCCGAGCAAGGAGCCCGATGCGGGACTCGATCCCAGAACGCTGGGATCATGACCTGAGCCGAAGGCAGCCGCTTAACCAACTGAGCCACCCAGGCATCCCAGTCTTCAGTAATTTTTTTAAGTTAAATGCACAAAAGGCAGTGATTGGCCTGTAAGAAATACAAGGCACACCCATAGAAGCAGGAGAAATCATGTGTGCGTGCACTCGTGTGTGTATGTGTGTGTGTGTGTGTGTGTGAAAGAGAAAGAGAGAGAGACAGAGACAGAGACAGAACAATCAGTGAAGCACTTCAGCCTCCCTGGCAGGTCTGCCGCCTCAACCACCCAGCAGGCTGTTGGAAGGAAGCATGTTTCTGGAGTTCCCTGTAACCTGTTAAGGAAGGTTTGTGCCTTTGGGAGAAGGAAAGCCTGCTTCTTCTGTATTTGCCACACTCTGCGAACGCATGCTTCACAACAGACATCTGCAGAAGGCTCCTGTGCCTGGAAAACAGGGGGAGGACTTAATTTGCACCACTTCCTCTCCCTCAGGCTGTCTTCTCTGGAAACACTCTGGGAAGAGAATCAGAGCACTTTGAGACCAAGCTGTTTGAGATCCAGGAAAGAAGGAAACTCAGCTCCAGTTCAATTCTTAACAGCCATGAATTGTGGAAAATGGAATCTGGCCGCCTTAATCTAGGATGATTCCGGCTCTGCTCTGGTCACGGGGACATCTTTGGGAGGACAGCAAATGTAACTTCCTCTACAACTTCCCCAATGTGAGAGGAGTGCCCCCTCCATTGAAGGGGCCGGGTCATCACCCTCCACCCAGACAATATATCTCCCCAACTCAACAGATAAGCTCTTCTACCTCTGCCTGAATAGTAGACATTGAAATATTAAAAGCATATTAATTCTGAAAACAAATCTAGACAAATTCAAATGTTTTCTCTGCTTCACATGGATAAAGCATGCCTTGCGACAGACCCATTCGGGGCCATTTATAATTTAAAAAGATCATTATTCTCTAACACTCCATGGAATCTTAAGTATTAGCATTTAGTACTCAAGTCACACAATTTCTAAGGGAAGTAAGGTCAAGGCTTAGAAAAGAAGTCCGTGCTTTTTGACCTGATCTCATTCCAGGAAATTCTAAAGAAGCAAAAGGGAGTCACGTTAATTGCTTATTGTGGGAGGTAATGAAAAACTAGAAATCAACTAAACACCGAACAGCCAAGGAGTTGCTAAGTCTGCCCAACTGATAGAGTGCAGACATTTAAAATAATGTGCATAACCGCTGCCAGAGCAAGGAAGTGAAGGAGGTACCTTCCTAGGTGGAAAAAAAAAAAAAAGAAAAAGAAAAAGAAAAAAAAGATTTTCTCTCCATAGGATGATTTGAATAATTTTTTACATCGATAAAGACCATAAGGAAAATACTTAGATTTATTGAGGTAGTTGGATTGAAAGTGATTTTTTGCTTTAAAAAAAATTAAATTGTGTTAGAGCTGCTTTTGTAATAAAACATACAACGTTTAGTAAATATGTTGATTTGCGAACTCTGGAGACTTTCTGATATAATATGAAACTGGACCCCGACACAGAGGGCAAGGAGAGATCAGACAAAGAGCAGTAGGTGGCCGGTTTAACAGGCAAGGGAACCTAATGTGAGTTGTCTTGGGTGCTTCAAAACAGGCACCTCTCTGCATATGCCTGCTAGAACCGTAAAAGTTTATTTAGTTTTTAAAGATAGATTTATTTATTTGCTTGCTTATTTATTTATTTGTCAAAGAGAGAGCACAAGCAGGAAGAGCAGCAGGCAGAGGGAAAGGGTTAGAAGCAGGCTCCCCACTGAGCAGAGAACCCGATGTGGGGTTCCATTCCAGGACCCTGAGATCATGACCTAAGCTGAAGGCAGACACTTAACCAACTGAGCCACCCAGGCATCCTGCTTTTTTTTTTTTTTTAAGATTTTCATAATCTTAAAAGTTTATACCCAGGACATACTTGGATTCCATCATATATGAGGTCAATATGGTCTCAGCAATACCTCCACTCTCTTTTCCTCTCTCTCTCTCTCTCTCTCTCAGCTGTGTCCTGTCTCTCCTCAGCTGTGACTCCCACTGTGGGAATAGTGGGTGGAATGTATATTTCAAGGGCAGGGGATGGGGGAGAATTTTCTAATTGCTCTGGGGCTAGCTAGCTCGAAGGTCAACTAGTGGTCATATCTTCTGCATGACCTTCAATGTAATGCCAAGTAAATATCTAAAGTAGCGCGATTCTTCCTTCAATTAGATGATAAGTCTCCTATATTTTTCAGCTGCCAGCAAATTCAGAGCTAAATTTAATACAGTATTGCAGTAAATAACTTATTTCTGGGTCCTCATCTAAGTATACCTGCCTCACTGTATACATGCTTTCATCTATCTCTCTACGATCTTTTCTGATAGTATTTCAGAAGCACATGGGGCGTAAATTGTACCTGGAAAATCAATGTCCAGTGCAACTCCTTCATTTTGCAAACTTTGGAACGCTCAGGTGAGGGCCTCACCCAAGGAGCTAAATAGAATCAAAACAGGATTTCGGATTCTTGTTCACTGCTTCAAGTTGGAGCACTTAGAATAGAAGCTGAGAAACAGTTACCAAACTTACATGTTGATCAATTGGAAACACTTCTGCTGAATGTCTCAGTCAGTCAGCTCTGCTTTGCTCTGGGCTGGGAGATAAAACTCCCACGAAGCAACTTCTCCTGCATCCCCAGCAGGTGCCCAGCACCCAACCCCGGGAGCTAAAGCTTTCTCCTCTACCTCGCATCAGGTTGACTTATCTGTTAGGTATGACAGATAGGCACAGTGCCTATGGTCCACAAACCTTTTAGGGGCTCAGGAAACATGTCAATATCAGAAAAGACAATTTTTATGGTCAAAAGAAATGTTTTGATTTAACGACACTATTTAACAACACAGAAATGAAGTTTTAATATTGATAATGTTATGGTGGAGAGGCCCATAAAGACAAAAGAGTTTTAGCCTCATGGAAATGATAATGTGACCCCGAATCAAAGCCCCATCCTACTACTGACACTGGCTCCTTAATATTCCATTTTGGGGATGTATCTTAAACCATCAGATCTAGAAACATTCCCCACCCCTTCCAGTGCCTCCAAACTCCTTATTCTGGAAGATTCTGCTCCACTATGTACTGGAAGATTTTTGTCTTTCTGTCCTGTGGACAAACTGTGCAATCTTAAGATAATTATTTTTTGCTTTATTAAAATCAAAGAGACATCCTGAAGAGTTGACCCCAATAAATATTTGTCATCTAGAAAAGTGCATAAAGAACTATGCTGAAAAGTTCTGGTCAGCTTGAAAGAAGCAGCTGGTCACACTGAGCGGCCACAACTCCAACCAGAGGCAAAGAAAGGAGGAGTTTGGGGACTTTTTCCTTCTCACAAGAGTTTAATAAAGAATAGGACAGACATGACAAAAAGTATCACAAAAATACCAGTAAAATAAATAGCAGTAAAACTCGGGCTGTTTCATGGTGGACCTCTTTTCAAGGCCCATGCATGCCACTCTCCAGCACTATCCTCCCCCCTTTTCCATTTGCTTTTTTTCTTTTTTTTTTTTTAATTTGAGAGAGAGACAGTGAGAGAGAGCATGAGAGGCGAGAAGGTCAGAAGGAGAAGCAGACTCCCCGTGGAGCTGGGAGCCCGATGCGGGACTGGATCCCGGGACTCCAGAATCGTGACCTGAGCTGAAGGCAGTTGCTCAACCAACTGAGTCACCCAGGCGCCCCTCCATCTGCTTTTAAGAAGTCTTGGCTCCCCACCTTCTCTTCCTCCCTGGAAAGTCTGCACAGCTGTTTCTCCCTTACTTTCTTTACTTTCCCTGGCTTCTCCCATGTAACTCCATAGGTCTCCGTGGGATTGTTTTTAACCCTATGTAAACCTACTGCAGGTGCCTTGTGATTTCCGTAAAGCTTTTGAAACTTTAATAGCTATTTAAGTATCCCCATTACCACCTTTCTGGATCTTTGGGCAGATAATGCCTAGTTAGGAAATACTCATCTATGCTAGCCTCCACATTTTGTCAATGAGGAAACTGAGGCCCAGGTGGGTTCTGTGTCTCCTCTGAACTTGACCAGTCAAGTCAATTAAGAAGAAGTGATAAAGACTGAAGTTATGGCCACCACCGGATTAAAAATACTATTTCCAGAGGATTATCTGTGGGCCAGCCAGGAGCTTAGGAAACTCCATGGTTTGCTGACAAGAACTGCTACCTCTTGCTGATGAGGTAGCGCCGGGCTGGGGAGGGAGTGTGGGCGTAAGTTCCTGTGGCTTACCTTGCTTTTGAAGAAGTCAGCTGCTTTTCTGACGGTGACACATGTACCCACTAGAAGGGGTTAACAAGCTCGAGGCACATCCCCAAAATAAAAATCCATTTTTAATTCTGACATTTTGTAAAGGTAATTTATGTGAATTTATATGCGCAGCCTTTCCTGAGTCTGTGAGAACAGCCAAGGGATGTGAGGTGGAGAAACAATACTCTAATACCGAAGAACTCCAACGAGCCCTTCTCTGTGCCAGCTGAGATAAGAGAATTGGCAAACAAGCCTTCACAATTTCACATTTTGTACATTAGCGATAACATGCTAGCAGGGCTGCTCTGTATACTGGGGAAAAGTTGAATGGATGCAGGGTCTCTTCGATCCCAGCTGGGCCCCCCCTGGTGGGCAGGGCCTTGTGCTCTTTCAGGGTCAAAGGGTTGCGGGAAACACAGGTCTGGCATGAAGAAGGCATCCCCACTCACTCACTGGGTAACCCTAGGGAAGTCCCGCTTCTTTCTGTACCACAGATTCCTTGTCTACAAAAATGAGAGGCCAGACTTCATGGTTTGCATAAACAAGTAACTCATTTCAATCAAAACAGTTCCACTTCTCCGGTTTTGGACCTTTTCTTAAGCTTTCATGTGGAGAGAATACTATATGAAAGTTTGAAAACTGTTCGAGTGATTATACCCAAGTTTCCTTCCAGCTCAATAGTGCTACAAGATTTGGACTTTTCTCCAGTACCCACAATATTCTAGATCTAAGTTTGGAGAGGTTGCTCATGTATGGTTTTCCCCATCTCATCTTCACTATGTGACTCCCACGAACATGGTAGTTCCCCTGTGATGCACAGTCTGTAGGGTCAGAGGAAGAGAATTGCCATGTCATGAATTTAGGTGCCCATTGTGAAGACTCTGGGGTGTTTGCCCTTTGACTTCCCTCTAGTGCAGATGGCTATCTACATTGACCAGAGCTAATAGGGACATCCCCTGGGCACCTCACTCAAGCCAGGGCTGGAGACACACTAGGGCCCCAATAAGTCTTCTTGCATATAAGAAGGAAAACATGCAGAGATTTGCTGAGCCCCTCACATCAGATACTAATTTTTAAAGGGGGTTCTTTGAAAATGTATATGGAAAAGAATGGATAAAGACAAAGATAATGACTAGAAAATTTTGTGAGGTTACAGATCCCTTGTGACTCCCTGAGATTGATTTTCTTACACACTCCACAAATACTTCCACCAGTCTCCAAGGTGGGGTTATGGTAGGGCTTGGGTCCCTGACTTGTAGCACTTATCTTGCTATTGTGTCATCCCCACGACGTCCCTGTCTTCACTCCTGGGCCATGAGCAACTCTGAACACTCATCTTTATAGCCCACACTTGGCATGGGCATGACAGAGAGCAGGTACCAAGCACAAGTTCTCAAATGGACACCCTGCCTGTTTTTCTGTCAGGTCTAAGTTTGAAAGGCAAGGCTTCCGTCAGATCTATTGTTGCTGGCACATGACCTCATACTTCATACATGAGTACTCAGTAAATGTTGGTGGGATGAGTAATGAAGCCCTGTGCACAACATGAATGGAAACATCTTCTGGACAGGCACAGACACAGACACACATAGAAGCACATTCCACAGTCTTTCCTCAGAGAAGCTCACAATCTAGCAGATAATCACAGACTTTGGTGAGCAAGTCACACTAGGAGAATGCACACAAATACTGTGGAAAGAGAAGGGAGGATTAACAGGGGTGAGCAGAAGAAGGGCGGAGAGTGTGGAAAGTTAAAGTTGTAGAGAAAGGCACCGTAGAGCCAACAGCATGTTGGAGATGGGCAAGGCCATTCCTTGCACAGCTGTGAGGTGCGAAGAGCGTTGTGTTCAAAAGATGGCAGGTAATATGGTGTGTGTGACTGAAATGCCAGCTGCCCACCTGCAGCCCACACCCCTTGAGGAGTTGGTAACACTTGCTTAAAATTGCCACTCTCTGGCAGGATGAGAGTCTGAAGTCCTCCTCACACCTCCTCTCTGCTGTCACCACACCTCCATCCCTGCTGGAACAGCTCCCTTACAGGCAACCCAAATGTAGCATCAAGGCTGGCACTGTAGTGGTTCCACTCGCCCCAGATGCTTTGTGAGATTAACAACATCACCAGGGACTGACAGAAGTCCTGGAGGTGTGAGTCACATTGCATACGGTCCAACTTTCCACCATTCATCTGGGTCTTCTTTCTTTCCAGGGTAACAATTTCTTCCTTGTGTGTTTATTATTTGAAGGACGTATCTGTTTCATCCACATAGCCAAGTCAGTCAGGTTCTCCCCTTCAGCACCCCAAATAAATGGAGTTCCCCCACAAAGATAAATTCTGGAGGTAGCTATTAATATAAACCTATACAAGGATTTGTGAGTTGGGGAGGAGGTGGCTGGGGGATGTGCTTAAAAAAGTAGAAGGAAGCCAACCTATAAGCCAACCGTTAAGCCAGGAATCACACGTAATGACTTATCTCACACAGTAGCAGAGGTGTCCTAAATTTGCAATTGGCCTGACCGTGAAGAGCTTAGGACAGGGAGGGGACAGAAAGTGGTGGAATTCTCCTCCTGGGAAGAAGAATAATTAAGGCTAAATCACCAACCTTCCATCCCCTCCAAAAGACCAGAATCTTTATTCTTTGACCAGAATAAAGATGCTGGGTCGGGATGATGTACTTCAAGGGGACTATAAGATCTCAAATATGGTTTCCACATACAAGTGAAAAAGAAAGGAGCAGAGAACTCAAAAGAATCAACAAAGGGCAACAATTCAGCCTACTGCAGCCTCTTTTCTTCCCTCTCCAAAGTAAATAGGTTCCCTGATTTTGAAGCCACTGATTCATAAACTAGATGGTGACAAGGCTTAGAAATGAGAACAAGTCTCTTTCCCAGTTATTGGGATATCCCAGGGGAGTGTGTGGATTATGTCACCAGGATTACTACCTACCCAGCATTAGTCTCAGTGCCAGGGAGCGGTGCTAGCACACATTCCACAACCAGATGTTCCTGGCTGGGAGCTTTGTTGAAGGAAGTCGCCCCCAAGCCTGGGTTTCCTGCTGGGCCAACTGTGACTTCTCACATAAAGGTTTTGTGAAATTTGGGGAAAGACATTCATCCAAATGCTGACAACAGTATTTTCTCCACCCCCCCCCCAAAAAAACTGCATCCTTTATTATTTTAATGACATTTTTATTAGAAACATTTTTTACTGAAGTATGACATGCATTCAAAAAATCATAAATGAAGGATCAATGAAGGATCATAAAATAAACACACCCAGGTAACTACCACATAGGTCCAGAAGTACCATAGTAATAGCACATTGACAGGATTTATTTTTCTCAAAGTAAATATTCAGTTGGTTTCAAATGATGGAATCCAAGAGCACTGCCAGACATTTTAGATGTCTGACAACACCCTCATTTTACAAATAAGCAACCAGATGCTCAGAGGAGTGACTTAGTTCAGGTCAAAAAGCAAATTAGAAGAAGAGCAGGGTTTCAGGCTCCTCTTTCCTGTTCTTCTAGCCTCCAACTCCTAGAAAGGCTTAGCTGGCCTACGAAGAAGAGAAACCTACTCCCTGTGATGACTACTTTCTCCAAGAGTCTGAGATTCACTCTCTCTTGGCTCCATAAAGCTCATCTCTGAGGAGCTGTTCTGGAGACACTCCTCTAAAGCCCACACAAATGGTTGTTTCTTCTCTGATGGGCTCCTGGTGTCCGTCTGACACATGGTAAAATATTTGTTAAATGAAAATAATAAAGGGACGCTTCACGATGTCAACCGATGCTTCTCAAATTCTCCTAGACTGGTCATCTTGACCCATGGCCTGGGAGATAACCTTCCCCTTTATTCTGAAGAGGGTGAGGGACCACCAACTGTGGTCCCCAACATGAGGAACAGTAAAAGGAACCGGAGAATTTTAGTTGAGATGAAAGAAAATACGGGGGACACTGAAGCACTCTCTTTAGGTATCTAACAGATTGCCAGGAGGAGAAGAGCACATTTATTCCATTTGACCTTGGAAGCATAAGGAAGGTGAAGAGTCTCTTGTTTTTCATGACCAAGCTTCTAAAAAAAAAGTGGTCCACCCATGCTGTCTCTATTTAATTTTATCTCATTCACACCTGAACCCATAGAAATCTATTTTTCAGTCCTTTTGAAATATTCTTGGGGATGCTTTTGTGACAATCCAATAGATACTTTCCATTCCTTATCCTTCTTGATCTTCTTTAGCACAGTTGATTGTTGATTGTTTAGCACAGTTGATTGTTGATTGTTGACATCATCCTTCTAGAAATTCTTGTGTCCTTCTGACCCTTGGAACTGCACATTCCCAGTGGTCTTTCTACTTGCTTGTTCACTGCATGTATTTCTTTCAGGGAGACCCCACCACAAACGCACAGCACACACCCATGTCTCACATGCTGGTGCTTGTCAGAGCACACTCTGGACGTTCTCTCTAAGCAAGCTCCTTCATTATTACTGCTTAACCATAATCTGTAAGTCTATGACTCCCAAATCTGTATCTCCAGTCCGATCTCTCTCCCAAGCTCAAATCCATCTAAACAACTGCTTAATACATACGTCACCTTTGTTGACCCACAGGTACTGCAAACTCATTTTTAAAGGTTTTTTAAAATGTATTTTTATTTAGTTATTTGACAGAGATCACAAGTAGGCAGAGAGGCAGGAAGAGACAGAGAAAGGGAGAAGCAGGATCCCCACTGAGCAGAGAGCCCAATGCAGGGCTCAATCCCAGGACCCTGGGATCATGACCTGAGCCAAAGGCAGAGGCTTTAACCCACTGAGCCACCCAGGTGCCCCAAACTCATTTTATCCAATGATCCAAGATGATGAGAGGAACTCATCATCTTCATATCTCCCCCGTAAACTTGTTCCTCCTTTTCAGTCTAATCTCAGTGAATGAGATCACAGCTATACAGTTGGCCAGGCCAGAAGTCCACCTGATTCTCTCTTCTTCCCCAATACTTAGCCATCAGGCCCCTAGTCCTATAGCTCTTAATTCCTCAATATCCCCTGAATTCTCTATTATGCTCCATTGCTATTGCCATGGCCTGATGGTCACCTCTTGTGGATCACTTTAAAGGTCCACTAACTGCTCTCTCTCTAATACTTCCCTCTCAAATTCATGCAGCATATAACAGGAAGACTACTCTTTCTGAAATACAAATCAGATTGTGTCACTGGCCAATTAACTTTCAATGAATCCTCATTGCACTCCAAAAAAAGTAGGAGCTCCTGAATATGGCAGGCATGATCTGAACTCCTACTCACCTATAGAGGCTCATGTCTCACCAAGTGTCTTCCCTCCATTTTCTTTTCCATCTTTTTTTCCCCATCTTCCCTGCTATATCCCAGCACTCATAACCTGTGCTTCGGCCACACTCCTCTACCTTGAGACTCATAAATTCACCATCCTCCTTCTCAGTTCCTTTACCTGATAACTCCCATTGCCCTTCTTGTCTCAACTTAGAAAGCAGCTAGAGGCTTCCCTGACCAATCCTGCCTCATAACTTACATGCTTCTCCATTGTTTCTCCTTGTAGACTGTGTTTATCATTATGACAATACTTGACACACTATATCACAGCTATCTCTTAACTCTCCTTAACGTTCACATTATCCTCATTAGTACATAACATAGTTGATGGAGACAGGGTTTTCTTACTGTGATATGCTTAGCACCAAGTAGAGCACATAGACAACATTCATTATGTGTTAGCTGAACAAATGGATCAGTCATCGATATCTTTATTCCGTGGAGCACCCATGACAGAAAAGCAAAGGAGGTTCAGCTTAGATAGTCTCTCTTCTCAGATGTGATGGAATCAGACCTGAAAAGAGAAGATTTGAAACCCTTTATTCTGAACCAGGCTCCAAGCTGCCAGTTCCCATAAGTTTTACAGGAACGGCAATTTGGAAATGCAATTTTTCCTGGGCTCTCCTGTGACCATGATCTTTTATCAGCCAGTTCTTTACTCATTGCCTGTAATTGGTTTCCCTGAGTAGTTTGTGAGCTCTGGGAGGGAATGAACCATGGCCTCGTTTGTCCTCTTGGATGCCCACAGGATACTTAACCCTATGTTCAGGACAGTGAGCTCAGTCACAGTGGATGTCACAGAAGACATCTGCACCACCAGAGACAGAGCAAGGAGAAAGTCACTTCTGCCTCAAACTACCCTATGGGTAGATGACAAATATGACCACCTTTCCTGAAAGCAGGTCTAGGAATGGAAGGAGTAGAGGAGAACTTTCCCTGAAACCAAAGGACAATATTTGGAAGCAGACACTTGATAGGGGTAGAACAAGACCAGATAGGGAAGTCTGGTCTTAAAAACCTGGTCTTCAAAACAGATACTGTTCACATCTCATCTTGTTGGTCACCATAACTGAAAGACAATCCATGTTTTTTTTTAAAGATTTTATTTATTTGACAGACAGAAATTTCAAGCAGACAGAGAGGCAGGCAGAGAGAGGAAGGGAAGCAGGCTCCCTGCTGAGCAGAGAGCCCGATGCAGGGCTCCATCCCAGGACCCTGGGATCATGACCTGAGCTGAAGGCAGAGGCTTTAACCCACTGAGCCACCCAGGCGCACTGACAATCCATGTTTTAATAGTGAAATATACATTGAAGTCCAATGATGAATACTAAACAAGACATCAAATGGCACAATATTTTTTAGCTAGAAGAAAGTGTTAGAGTAATATCATCCTAAAGCAATTTTGACCCAATTCCACTCCTCCTAGGGGAGAATGTTAACAACTGGGATTCAGCTTGTCCTACAAGATGCCAAGAGGATCCAAGTAGGTCCTGAGAACACCGCCCAGAGAGGGAAAAGGTAAGAGAACTAAAGCAAAACATTATTCTCTCATGCAAATAATGAAGGCCAGCATAGAGGTATAGAGAAATGAGGGCAGTTCTGTTTCAAGGAGGACCTTCACATTCATTATAAGATGATTTAAGAAGAGTGGACAGGTCAGAATTCTAATGAATAAGAAGTAAAAAAATATATTGGGGCGCCTGGGTGGCTCAGTAGGTTAAGCCGCTACCTTCAGCTCAGATCATGATCTCAGGGTCCTGGGATCGAGCCCCGCATCAGTCTCTCTACTCAGCGGGGAGCCTGCTTCTCTCCCCCCCCCCCTCTGCCTGCCTCTCTGCCTACTTGTGATCTCTCTGTCAAAAAAATAAATAAAATCTTTGAAAAAAAAGAAGTAAATATATATATATATATATTAGCTTGCTGTAGTTAGATAAGAATTGGAGATGAAGAATAATAACATCTGTCACAAAAGGCCTTTTTGTTTTCTGTATTTCAGTAAGAAAACAAAATATGTTAGTATCTATGAGAATATCATTATATGTACATAACTAAATAATATGCACATAAGTCCAGAATATTAGAAAGGATAAGTGTATGTTTATGTGTGGCCTCTGCTACATCTACTATTGAAGCAATAAGCAGCATGACACAGAATAGTTAGTAAATGCTCTGAGAAAATTAAAATGCTGCTGGTGATATTCACAGTTCCTTGGTTCTAGGAAGGTTTATATCAAGGCCAGCTTCCTGGGGAAGAATGCTATTTGGTTGGGCTCAGCCTTCTGCAAATGTATGACTTCACTCACAAAGCAATCAAGGGAGAGTAGGAATATGGACCAGGGAAAGATCAATCCAGTCATTTGTAAGTGTCGTCAGCAATGCCATCTTCATATGTTAAGTGCACATATATGTTATAATAATACCTCTCAATTTCTTTATCTGTGAAAATCTGCCTGTGGATGCCTGCCCCGCTTACTCTATGAGATTGTTCGTGAAAATCAAATGAAAAGGTTTTGAAAGTCCTTTGCAAATGATAGAGAGCACCTTGATCTTGCATCTTTTGCATTTGCATTTTTTGAAGAGCCATTAGTATATTATCCTAGAAGAAAGAAGAGTCAATAAAATAATATCTGAGCAGTAGCTTTCCCTTTCCCTGAAAGATGTCAAGGGGAAAGTGGTCGTGTCCAAGGCCTTTAGGGAAAGCGACTCCTATCTTGCTGAAGGCAAAGCTACTGGCAAAATGCGGGGGATGATAGTGAGGAGACACTGTGTTTAGACGAGGGATGTGCCAGATCTTCCCAGGAGGCAACCATTCCAACTAGGCCAGGAGACCAGATAGAAAATGAAGCCCAATTTAATGCCGATGCTTGCCAGAGTCACCCATATATACACTTCCTGCCTCTAGAGTATCTTTTCGGAATATCAACTTGGTAAAAGAACATCTGAGGCTTATATAATATGTCCTATTTGTGAATGGAGAAATTCAAGTCAATGGATAAGTGTGGCCACTCTTTGAGAGCTTCTCTTTTGAGGTAAGTATTACCCAGTGGAGGTTGGTGTACAGTGTTACTGTTTGGCAGTATCTCTGCATCTAGGAACTTCAATCATGACCCTGCATGGTGTTTAAAGGGATCACTGAACTGTTTGACATTTTCCAAAATAAATATATATTTAAATATAATACCCATGAGGGATATCCTATCTTCCCTTCTTTTTATTTTAATGTAAATTTTACTTAGTTAACATACAATGCAATATTGGTTGCTGGAGTAGTTGTCTTCCCTTCTTATTGAGCTAGGGCCAATCTCTAATACCCAGTACCATCCCTGGTTAATATTATTCATCATTTCTTCTCTTGCATCCCACCCAAAATAAGGAAAGTCAGGCTCCAAATGCCATTGATGTTGGACTGTGAAATTCTGTTAAGAAACAGTAATTTTCCCACCAAAGGCTAGCCAGTGGATAAAATTATTCAAAAATGCTAGAGAGTAGTTGAAATCAACTCTTTCTTTGGAAGTGATTGGATGTAGACTCTTCAATGTAGAAGGCAGCTTACTTATGCTAGTTCAGTATCACACCCAGTATAGATGTCTCTAAGACTGTTACTTTGTTTCACTAATAATGGTATGTATCTAGAGATTTAGATTGCATGGGTAAAGAAAGTGGGATTAAGCAGTACATTTTTAGATGCTGTGCTGACATATCTGAACAAAGAAAGAGAGATATCATTTAAAAATAACTGATATCTCTAGCTCTATTTTAAATTCATCATGTTCTAGTGGCAATGCCAACTCCTTTTTAAAATAGCACTACTGTTTAACTTATAATTTATTTATAATATCTAATATAGTTTAGATAGAATATTATATAACTAGTATAATAAACATAGTACAAATATAATAGAAAGACATCTAGGTTGTTTTTTTTAAGACTACGAATAGGACAGAGCATGATCTTAGTTTTTTATACAAATAAAATATGGCAATGTATAAAAGAAAGTTTACAAGGATAACCACAAAAATGTTAACATTGGTTTTCTCTAATACTGGGATTATAGATATTTTTCCTTAATTATTTTTCTAATTTTCTACAATAAAAATATTTTAAAGAGGATGAAATGAAAAAGAAGTATTAGTTCTAGCCAAAACATTTGAAAACTTAATGGTTTTTTTAACCACACACATTTTTTTAACTTTATTTTATTTTTTCAGTGTACCTAGATTAATTAAGCACACACATTTTCATCACAGATCTCTTATTCTCCAGCACCCAGTGGCAGAGATAAAATAAATTATGTTTTTTACAGAAAATGCATCAAAATTTGGCCCTCAGAAATTCCCCCAAAATTAAAGTCAGAAGAAGGCTAAAAATCATACACAGATAAAGACTACTTTCTGTGCACAGATAGTTGGGCTCTTGGGCAATGACTTTTGTCTGCCCACTGATATGCAAAGGCTGTATTCAGGAAATAAAATCAAAAGAAAGTGAGAGATGGACAAAGATAGTGTCTCTTAGGCAAGTTTTTTCACAAGGAGTTATGAAATCGCTATGCGGACCACAAGTTACGAATCAGTTATGTAAATTCTGTAAGGAAAAAAGGTGGGGGAAACATTTGTCTTAGAGAGATAAGTCCAATACACTCCCAATGAGCAGATCCTCTGAGAACAAAGCCCTTATTTACAAATGGACTGGACAGAGTAATTTGGCAGAAGTTGCAGGTTTCCAGCAAAAGGTCACAGCATGGGATGTGGAGTTGGAGAAGAGGCAACAGGCCCCTCATTTTGAAGAGTGTCCTGGGGAAGTGGCAGGGAGGGGGCCTGTTGAGGGGAGCCCTTCCACACCCACCTGACCTTGACAGGTCAGATTCAAACACATCAGTTTGAAACAAACTAGCATAAAATACTTTCCTTCATACCTGTGGCATTGTGCCAAACAGACTTAGAAGTCACATTATAACACATCTTTCTTGAGAAGAGGTCAAGAGAAAATGCCTGGCCAAGGGAATCCACATCCCAAAACACAGGCCTGAATTTCCTTCACACCTGCTAACTCTTCAGTGATTCTTTGTGCGTCTCTCTGAAATACATCCTTTCTCTTAGCAGAGATGAGTTCACTTATGTGGTATTGAGCAGGTTCTTATTTTCTTTTCCTTTTATGCTTTTTATTCTCCCCCAACTTTTGTAAAACTTTCATTTTTGTTTGTTTTCAGTTGTCAAGCTGCAATCCTGTTTGGGAGCTGGGCCAATCAGTAGGAGTGGCTAAGTTACACAACTTAGCTTCCTCTCCTGGAGCCTGGAAGATGTCTTTGCTTTTGATTTAAGTGCAGCTTTGTGGGAGATGTGTCAAAATCACTGACCCACAACTCAAAGGCACAAATGTTTGGAGAGTTAATTAAACCAGCTCTTTACAAGAGCAGCTTTCTTTACAAGAAATAGTAAAGACATAAATTGATTTATTTCATGCAATCAATTCCTGTATCAGAAAAGAGACTGGCACAGTAGAGAAATCTTTGGAGTCAAACAGGTTTGGGCTTCAATCCAGACCCCACAACTTACCAGCTGCCTGAGGTTGGGTAGCAGCCTTAAAACTCTTTAGCTTTCATTTTTTCAAATGTGTATAGATTCAATATTTACCTTGCAGGACAGGATAGGAATGAGAGGAGCTAATGGTTTAAAGACCTAACAAAGTACCTAAACTATAATATAGTCTTAAAACTGAGTTGAAAGATTTCCAGGAAAAGGAAGCTAGAATTCTAATGATCAACAGAATCTATGTTAGAGACACCTGAACGGGTGGGATCAGAGCATGTAGTAACTAGTGATGGTGGGAAAGTCTTGTAGGCTTTCATACAAGCCTCAGATTTGTAAGTCACTGGGTACGTTGACTCAGACGTGAGTCATCTCTTCTCTCTGGGAACTGTCTTTTTCACACAGAGGAGGGAACCTGAACTGCTTGGCCCCCACATTTTCTTCCAGTTCTCTTAGTCTAGGACTCCACACAGGCCTGGTTTGGAGCCCTCATTCTAAATTGAAGTAGAGAGCTAAAAGTCCATTTTCAAAGCAGGTCAAATACCAAAAATAACAATGTGGAATACATTTGTTTTTATCACCTTCATCCCAGTACAAATCAAAACTTACTAGTCCTTGATTATATATTTATAAAGCCACATCTTTAAGAGAACCAGGGATACGAAATCAACAAGAAGAACAAGTTACTAGTTTGTTCTGGTTTTGGTTTTTAATTCAACAAGCAAGAAACACCAAATGGTGGGAACTTCTTGCCTGGTTTCATTAGCTGTTCCCTCCAACTAGTGAGGGTGGCACTTTGGAGAGGATGCCCTTTCTAGGCATTCATCTTGCCCCCCATCCTGCCCACCTGCCCTATTCGAGGTCAAGTTGTTCTCCCACCCCAACCAACCACAATGTTGTGGGTCATGGCCTCCTTTCCACCCTCTGAAGTGACCTAGCCATAACTTCTTGGATCCATTCACATAATGGAAGCTTCCATTGAGAGGATTTAATCTTAGAATAAAGGATTTCATCTTTTTCAACTGGCTATACAACTACAATTCAAAGATGAATCAAAACTAGATCTTCTTGTATGAAGTTGAGAGCCTCATGGAAGGGGTAATGACTTAATAATTAATCCTAAGTTAGATACATTTAAAATTAAAGATATTCATCATATCAACTATGTGTACACACCCCTAGTGGAATATAATGGAACCATTAGAAATCATATTTTTAAGACAGTTACATGATGGATTAAAATTCACACAATAATGTTAAGTAAAAAAGCAGGGCCAATGCTACACAGAACCTAGGTTTTATTTTTAAAACCTAAAGTATATATAAATAAGCACATAAAAGTCCTAGAAACTAACATACAGAAGTGTTAAAGTGAGCTTCTCTCTAGGAGGGGGAGGTTGTAAAAGATGTCACAGCATAAGCCTGTAGTCAAATACTAATTGACATGAAAAGATATATTATTATGAAACAGAAACGCAGATTAAAAATATTATATTAAAAACCACCCACACATGTATTAGAAACACATGCACCAAAATGTTATGAATGATTATCTCCGCATGACTGGCTTATGGGTTATTTTTACTTTCTTTTTCACATTTTTCTAACTTTTCTAAATTTTATTTTTGCATTAGACATACATTATATTTATGCTCAAGGCCCTCCAAAACATGAAAACTAATGTTTCAAGGATGTGTACCAAATGAGTATGTCAGAGTCATGGGGGTGTGGGCACAAAAGGAATTGATTGAAATATGAGAATAAACATCTAAGACCTCAGAAAACAGGTGGAGAAAGAAGCAATCACACAAGAAATCTTATCAAAGGTAATGGTGACACAAGGAGCTTGAAAGGGCTCCATCCTAGTCAGAGATCATTCTACCTGTAAGCTATGGAAATACACTTGTTTTTAATGTCCCTCTAGTAGCCCCACCCTACCACCTTAAGACAGCTTTCTCTAGCTATCCAAACTCACTTGAGACAGATGGATCTTCTCAACAAGATGAAGCATTACCCGCACATAAGGTAAGTGCCCTTCCCTTTGGAGGCACTAGAGATTCCTCTAGGTCAGAAACCATCCTTTGTGCTGCTTTGTATTCCTCCCCAGTATCAACCTCCAGTGCTCCCAACAGAATGATGCTTACTAAATGTTTACTAGATACACCACATGGGGTATGGCAGAGGACGAAGGTAGAGTAGCGAGGGGAACCCATGGGTAACCCACCTAGCACTACCAACCACACCCTGTATGGCTTCCATGACAATGATTTGAAGAGATTTTGATGACTTGACAGTGAGGCGAACAGTGGTGACACAGGCAAAGAAGTCCTGTGTTGAGAGATATTCATTTATGGGGATTGATATTGACGACCATTTGGAGCCATTTAACATTTCTTATTACATTGTAGGTCATACATAAAAGCAAAAGGAAAAGGAATCTTCCCCTAAATCTACCATGCAGAGAAAATGAAAGTAAATTTTCATGTGTGTCTTTTAAGATTTCCATTTATATCTGTAGATAATATCATTTTGTTTTACTTCCAAAATGAAGTTATGCTGTAAATATTGTTTCAAAAGCTGCCTTTTACACTTCATATATTGAGGCATATATTGTATATACACTTACTATGTTGAATATTACACTGGGTGTCAAACACTTGGCTTTAACTGCATTGGCTGATTTCAAACTCATCATAGCCCTGTGGTCCAGGTATTGGAGTTGCCCTCATTTTACAGATTAGGATGCTGAATCTCAGAAAAGTTGAGAAATTTGCTCAGGGTCACACAGTTAGTGATAAGAGCTCTAAGTTGATCAAAATTCTCTCAAACCTCGGGGCGCCTGGGTGGCTCAATCATTAAGTGTCTGCCTTTGGCTCAGGTCATGATCCCAGGGTCCTGGGATCGAGCCCCGCATCGGGCTCTCTGCTTGGCGGGAAGCCTGCTTCTCCCTCTTCCACTCCCCCTGCTTGTGTTCCCTCTCTCACTGTGTCTCTCTCTGTCAAATAAATAAAATCTTAAAAAAAAAATTCTCTCAAACCTCAAGGCTCTGTTTTCTGTCAGTGCACTAAACTATTCAGCTAATAAATAATTTCCTACAGTAGCTTGTTGGGGGCCATAAAGGCTTTGTTATGCCATCATCACTATTTATTTAACTCAACCCCTGTTGTTTCTTATTCGTGTTGCTGCTTCTTTACCTTGCTCTTTTAATGACTATGCACTGAAGATCCTTGCAGGTAAAACTTTTCAAGATCCTTACTTTTTTCCTTCGTATAAATTGTAGAAATGGAACTGCTGGGTCAGAGAGTTTGTAGATTTCAAGTGTTTGATAGATATGGCCATGTTACCCCTCACAGAAATGTTGTAGAATTTAAGTCTCTGTAGAATATAAAGACAATTTATATGTGAAATCTAAGAAAGAGAGAGAGAGAAAGAAATCAACCAATCAATCTAAAGCTAAAACAAAAAAACCAAGCTCATAGATAGAGACTGGTAGCTGCCAGAGGTAGAGATTGGCAGATGGGCAAAATGGTGGAAGGGATCAAAAGGTAAAGATTTCCAGTTATAAGATAAATAAGTCTTGGGGATGTAATATACAGCATCGTGACTACAATTAATAATATTGTGTTGCATATTTGAAAGGTGCTGAGAGGGTAGATCTAAAAAGTTCTCATCACAAGGAAAGAAAGACTCTTGTAATGATGTACATTACATCACTGATGTAATGTAATAGACATTAACTAGATGCATTATGGTGATCATTTCACAATATATGCAAGTACCGTTTCATTACACTGTGACCTGAAACTAATATAATGCTATATGTCAATTATATTTCAATAAAAAATTAAAAATATATATAATCAATTTTCCTGCATGTCAGGAGAGAATTTTGTAATTTTTAAAAACACGTGTCTTGCAATTAATGGTTTAAATGTATTTGCTTTATCTTGCAATGCTTTTTTAAGTTATGAGTTTGAAAGTTTGGGGGGGATGTGTGTGTTTGGACTTTTAGTAGTTTCCTTGTTTGGTCTTACTGATCCACAAGAATTCTTCATTTTACTAAATGCATAAACAAACACATGTTCATAATGTCAACAGCTCTTAATGATTATACTAACACTACTAAAATTTACAGGTGTGTGTAATGATGGTATAAAATTTTCAGTATAGGCTTATTGGTTATACAGTCTTAGGTATGTCTGACTAAGGGGCACAATGAACCACACCAGTTGGCTTCTAAAGTTGTAAGTTTGACTTGCCTAACTTACTAACTGCATATAAGAATATCTTGAACTTGGGTACTCTACTCTTTTTCCTGTGTGATATAGATTAGTGTTCACAGTGCAACTCTACATAGTACAAAATACTTCATTTTAATTTATCAATTCAAACATATTTTGGGGAACCATTTCTGTGCCAACCATGGTGCTGGGGAAGACAGAGAAATGGATAGTAGAAGGAAACCTGAGAAATAAAATTTCTGCACTTAAGGAGTAAATTGTCTATAAAAGAATCAGATCTGCCAAAATAATTATAAGATGGCTGGATAAAGACCTAGATAGGCATCTGCTCAAAGTGCAAAGAAGCATTCTAGGGGCAGTGCAGAGTCATGCTGAGCTGTCTGGAGCTATATGGATCTAAGAGTTCTTATATGAAGCAAAACACCAAACAGACATGTGCTTTTTTGGGCTGGGTCAAATAATATAGGTTTCAATGTATCCCTGCTTACAGAGTAGTAATATCCCAGTTGGGACCCACATAGGGTTGAAGACCCAGAAATTTGTGGTTGGAGCTCCATGTAAACAGGAAGAGCTTTAATCATGTGTGGTCTTCAAGTGGAAAGAAAGCAGCAGACACCATTAAGGATGTATTATATATTGCATTCTAAAAAAAAAAAAAAAAAAAAAAGACAAGAAATTGCATTCTTGTGATCCAGCATGGAAATGGTTCAACACGAAGTCCTGTGTTGACCATCCTTGGAAGATTCTTTCCAAATATGACAAGTTTGCACTGATGCAGATGCTGAGTTCCCTCCCAAGGCCCCAGATATCCTGCATCTGGTTAAACCACACCTACAGTTCAGGAAGCACTGCTGTGAAGTCCAGAGTCCCTGGGATGTATGAAAGGGGCTTAAACAATGACAAAGTCAAAGCTTCGTAAAGCTTTATAGAGCATTCTAAGGCTCTACAGGATCTCTGAAATTATCTGCATAGTATGAGGCTGTGACAGAGAAGAGAATGATGAATTTGACTTTCAGAGCCCAGATTTGAGTCCCATCTCTTATTAGATTGCTGTAAGGTTTGGGACAGTTGACTTCAACCCCCTGAGCCTTATTTTCCTTCCCTGAAAAAAGGTAAAATGATTACATTTACCAAGACTACTTCACAGAGGTAGAAAAAAGAAAATACTTTATGTGTATCAGTTTATAAGCTCTATAAAAGTATTTTTTGATCATTGCCTCACAACTTAAGGGGGACAAAATGCCTCCCTCTTTCCCCCTCCACTTTGTGTCCATTTTCTCTGGGTCCTTCTACAAATGAGCTCCTTGGAACGAACATCTGTATTCATCAGCTCCAATTCCTCTTCTTCCATTCTCTCCAGAACCCACCCAGCCATACTGCTTTCTGTGTATTCAGATCTCTGACCTCATCTCCCTCCACCTCTCAGTAGTATCTGTGCCATCTGGCCTCCCTCTTCTCCTCAGAAATCTTCTGCACTTGGATCTCAGAGAGCATGGCACTCACCTAGTGTGGGCCACCACTCCGGCTGCTGCTTCTCCATCTTTTGTCTTGGTTCCCATGGAACCAGAGAGAAGTAGTGGGTGGTGGGAGTAGAAGGAGTAGTCTGCTCCAGGTACAGATGGTAAAGGGACACACTCTCTATAGAAAATGTAAATGAAAAATACTCTTCATTATTACCATGTGCTGAGGATTCTAAACAATTTCAGTGAAGATCTCTCTACTGGTGTAGAACTGCCCCCACCATGCCCCTTACCCTTTGGTACACTGTTGACTGGGTTCTTCTTACCTCCATAACCCAAAATCTTGCAGTATCCAGGTCAGCCCTTCAATCTCTCACTTACTTTGCTTCTTTCTTTCTTTCTTTCTTTCTTTCTTTCTTTCTTTCTTTCTTTCTTTCTTTTTTTTTTTTTGGTGTATACTAACTCCTTTGATTATCTTATTTAATTTCATTGCTGTAAATATCATGTATATATTGGTGACTTTTTGTCTTCAATTCAGATATCCTCATTGAATCTCAGATTTGTATATAAACTCACTAATCCACATCTCCAACTTAACCTGTCTAAAAGTAATCTAGTGTTCCCTCAAAACTTGTCCCTGCCATTGTCTTCTCCATCACAGATAGAAGGCCACTGCTTTCTACCAGTTGTTCATCAAAAGCCTTGGAGTCATCCTTGGCTCCTTCCTGCCCCGTTATTCACCATTCAATCCATCTCAACCACAAGATGCAAACACATGTCTTCATCTCTGCCACTGCCAACTTCTCTAAGCTTCCATATCACTTATCCAGATTATAGCAGTAACTCCCTTATGAGCCCCCCTGTTTCTGTCTGCCTTCTCCCTACCCCACCCTCATCTATTCTCAACACACAGACCAAGGACTTCCTTTGAAATGTAACTTAGACCATGTCATTCCTCTGTCCAAAAAATTTTGCAGTCCAAAAATCTGCAAATGGCTCTCATTTTACTCAGAGTGAAAGTCAAAGTCCTTATTGTGTCTTACAGGGCCTGCATTTCGCTGTCCCCTTCCCCACCCTGCCATCATCTTTCTAGCTTTATTTCTAAGGATTTTTCTGCTCAGTCTACTCTCTGTGATATAGTTTAAAGGGACAGGCAAATATGCTTCTGTTTGGGGACATTTACCCTTGCTACTGTAGATGTGTGGACCACAATTTGTCCAGTTATTTACATGGCACATTCCCTTGTATCATTCGGATCTTTACTCAAATGACAACTTATTTCTCCTCAAGCACCCTCTCCAAAATCTCAACTCTCCAAGACTTCCTGTATCTTTCCCTATTTTTTCTCTATATCTCATATATTGTATATTTTACTGATTGATTTGTTTATTTTCCATCTGTCTCATGAGACATGGAAGCTACTTGGGGGCAGAGATTATTTCTTTTTGTTCATTGCAGAGGTTTTCCCAAACCCTAGAATCCATATTCAATAAATAGTTCTGAATGAATGAAACTTGAAGTGATGTTTGTATTGAACAGATATTCAACGGATACCTTTGAATGAATCTCTGTGCCACGTCACCTGTGTACTTCCCTTGAAGCACAGGCCTTTGAGATGTGGGTACAATGCTGATCCAATCTCACAGACAAACATGTGCATGAAAATTAGAACAGTTTGGTCAATTACACAGATACCTTGGGGGTATGTGTGAAAACATTGTTCTGGTGACTGGTGGAGTCCTTCACAAGACTAGAACCTTCCCTTAGGCCCATCAGGAATGCTATAAACCACAGTGAAGCCTTCAAATACTTGTGGAATTCTCCAGCAGTGTTTTAAGGAAAGAGCTGATGATTAGGACATCCAAGAACCTTCTACAACTATTCCTTTGGGGGGGGGGGATTGACTGCTTTCCAGACCAAAGGAAAAAGCTTATCAGCTAAAAATAACACTCTATATCTCACAAGAACTTATGCACATCACTTTCCCAACTTTCAGATAACTCAGAAGAATAAACTTGCTCTAAAAAAAAAAAAAAAAACTTAAGCTTTTCCCCTCCAAATATTCCTTACAAATTCTCAACATATTTTAAAAAAATATTTTCATCCATCTTTGTAATTCTTCTGTATATTACCACTTTGCCTCGGTCCTTAAGCAGCTGATACTGTCTACCATGTTTAGAAGTGTTCAGTTCTGGTTTTTTCCTCTTAATTTTTTTTGAAAAACCTAAAGTTAAACTTAGTGGTACCTACACGGATGTTCTGTCACTGCCAAGGTATGGACTTGGGTAGCCATGAACTTGGATTAAATGTCTGGTCAATAGTTTTAACGTTCCTTGAATCCACCACATTGTGCCTCCTCTGAAGCCCTTAGCTTGTCACTCAGCACCCAAGATCTGGGACAGACCCACTTTTCTAGCTTCAGTCCCCCTCCATCCCACTGGCCCTACATGTACCCACAACGAATACTCTCTCTCTCAAGTACACTTCAGATAGCACTGAATGAGTTTATTTAAATTCTTCTTTTGCTAGAAACTCTTCCTACCTCTATCTGTCCAAAGCCCAGGTCAAACACCATTTCTTCCTTACAGCCATCCTGGTGACAACCTACATAGTTTCCATTAATATCTCTTTACTCCAAAAAACCAGCAACATTGGCTTTCTTCTTGTTGTAGCATTTATTATTTTTTATCCTGTATTGTGATTATTTGTGTGCACATTTCACTCCTAGTAAGCCCCTTTGGGGAAGTGTCTTTGCTCTTCATCCCTAAATCCCCCAGCTTAGGATGATGCACACTATAAGTGATCAAGAAGTGATTATTTTATTAGTGAATGGATTACAGAAAATGTATTATTGGGCTAGTGTCCAGAATTTCAGCAATTTGTTCTGTATTCTTTGGGAATGTGGAGCATTGTGTTGTATTCTATGTGCTATCACACCTCATAATTTCTTTTCTTATTTTTGTGACATTGATCTATTGAGTAAAGAGTATTACCCTGTGCTTTTCATTTTTTCTCTTGTGGGCACCCAGAGATTGTGCTGCAACTGTGTCAGTAGCTGAATATTAAGCTTCCTAGTCACTGAGCTTTGACATTCGGTCTAATATCCTGGGTTGGTATCAGGGTCAATGGTATATTCCGCTAAGTCATCATTTCTCTTCCTACCTCACAATTAATAAGAGGTTAGGACCAAAGAATTAATTTCACCTCCTCCCTGGTGACATTCATCTGTGGCCTGGCCTATCACTGTGTGGAACTAGGCTTCCCCTGATACACAGAATGATTTGAGCCCATGACAGATGAGAAGAGACCAGCACTGACAAGTGAAAATACATGGTAGCCAAAATCAGGTCCCACGGACATGTGAATGATTGAGGAATACATGCTCTGTCTCCAAGAAGCACATGCTGCCCAGGCCCAGCAAACATGTTTTCCATGTGGGTATTTGGACCCACTATGACCAGATCTTCCAATCTTCCTTAAAAATGATATATCTAAACTTTTACAAGAAATTCCCTGGATGTTAGATACTTGCAACTGGTTCAGTTTGGTTTACCCCTGCACCACAAACAAAACAAATCTGAATGCTGGACTCACCTATGGCCACTGGTCTGCAGCCCCTGGATTAAAGGAACTCTAGACCTCCACCCTGCCATTGAACTCCATAATTCTGAATTCAAGATCAATCAGCATGACAACCAGTTAAACTGGGTGACACCTCTCGTATCTAAAAGATACAAAGATCTAGACTGGCTGAACAAAATGAAGATGCTCCCACTGCTTGCATGTCTCCTAACCCTACATGTAAGAAGAAGTTCTGAAATTTGGCTGAAACGAATATTGCACAAGAACCAAGCTAATAAGGAAAGAGTCTTCAATAGAAAACTCCCCTACTCTCTACAGGGTATAATATTTCCATCAAATGCTAAGAAAAGGCCAAAGTGCTGTAACATTGAAAGGAATCTTAAAGGACATCTGGGTCTAATCCCCCAAATGACACAGCTCCTGTTTCTGCTGAGGGATCCTGGCACTATTCACTATGTGTCATGGGCAGTGAAAGAGTAGGACTGTGTGTTTGACTGACAGCTTTAATGATTGCTGGCCTTGTGGCCTTGTGCACATCATGTCATCTTTCTGGCCTTCAGTTTCTCCATTTTGAATATGGTAATTGATTAAGTGACTACTTCCAGATGCTTACAGCGGGGCACTAAGAATATACAGAAGTCTGCCGAAGACGGTGGAGCATGGCAACCCACTGCGTTGTGGTGGGCTCATGGGGATGAATATTAGCACTGTCATAACAAACTCAAACACACACACATACACACACACACACTTGCACAAATATATTTCCTTCCACAACTAAGAACGATACAACCTTTTAAGCATGAAGGGAAAATGATAGCTAAAATTAGCATCTTAAAAAATAAACTACATAATCACTGAAGATGAGATTTTCTTAAAACTATAGAACAATGAGATATAATGATAGCTGTCATAAGAGAGGAAATTGCAGGAGTCAATTTGAAAAGGATTTGGGGGTGTTCCCTCCCCCCTCATTGAGATCTGTTTTCCACATACCACAGGAAGATGGAAAAGCTAAATATTTCCCCAGGGCTTTTGTGAGCTGTGCCTCATAAGGCTCTTGCTGACATTAGGAGAGTGTCATCCAGCCCCAGATGCAAGCCTTCTCATACAGAAAGTGAGAGCATATTTCGGGCTCCACGGAGCCATTTTCCCACATTTGCATATCACTTTTTGGTTTGCAAGGCCTCTTTATATACATATTCTCATTCATTCTCTAGAAGCAGCCCTATCTGATGCAGTCTATATAGCATTATAAGATCTGTATGGGATGAGTTCAAAAATATCCCTCCCAACCTGCCTATAAGGAAATAACACCTTTTGTTTCTCATTGGACAGTGCAGGAAGCCCTTTCACTTTTCGTGGCTTTTTGAGATAAGGTATGACCTGCTGGGTCGTACAAAAGAGGAAGAGAGGGATGCCTGGGTGGCTCAGTGGGTTAAAGCCTCTGCCTTCGGCTCAGGTCATGATCCCAGGGTCCTAGGATCGAGACCCATGTAGGACTCTCTGCTCAGCAGAGAGCCTGCTTCCCCGCTCTCTCTGCCTGCCTCTCTGCCTGCTTGTGATCTTTGACTGTCAAATAAATAAAATCTTAAAAAAAAAAGAGGAAGGGAGAGAAGGAGGAATCAAATCTAATCTTGGCCTTAGCCTGCTGATCTTCCTAGAAAAAATCACTTCAAATCACCAAGCCTCTGTTCACTAAGCCATTGAATAGAGAAAATTATACCTATCCTACTGCTTTTATAAGGCAGTTGAGATCAAAATCAATATATAGATAAGTATGTCAAGTAATTTTATAGGCTGAAGAATGCTAGTCTACAAACCTCATCAATCCCGGGCAGTAAGGACGAAGGGAGGACGTTCCTGCGGGCAAGGTGAGCTGCAAGCCTAGACCAACAGCCTGTCCATGGTGGAAGTGACCAGAAAGCCAGGCTAGGGGCCAGGAGCAATTGACACAGAGAGAGAAACCCCGTCTCCTTGCAGAACCAGGGACAAGCCAGCTGGTCTTACCTGACAAGGCTGTGGCTGATCCTCAAGGATCTTCTTTATCTTCTTTGATGAGATGGGGCAGAGAGCAGAGAGTGGTTGGCTCAGCTGAAGCCGAACACAAGGGTGCCCTTGGGTTGTCACCCCCTCAGTATGAACCCTGCCTCACCGAGTGGACTGCGAGTTACGTGCTCAGTCTCAAACAAAGGGTCAGATGAAAGGATTGGGGATGTTTACAGGGTGGAACTCCACCTGTCGGGGACAGGTTTGTGGGTGGGGCCTTTCTCGTTCTAGTGACACACCTCTCTCTAGTCCTATTCTTTGAGAAGACCTGGATTTTCCCGCCAACTTCCTCTCTGATTGAAATCTTCTCATGAGGTGAGCAGGGGCAGCTTTCTGTCCTTTCCCCCACATCATCTGCAGGCTCCCAATTAGCTACAAGGAAGCTTAAGCCTGAAGCTTTTGTTCTATTGTTAGTATTCTCTTCCAAGGACTTGATTTATTGGCTATCTGGGATTCCGAGCATCATTTCCACTTTCCATCAGAGATATAGAGGACATGCAGAGCATCTGTCTCCATGAGAAGACAGACATACGTGCAAAACCATCTCTGGTCAGTATTTCTTCTAGAGTGTTTGCCACATGGCATGGTTTTCTGTTCAAGTGTATGTCCCTCTCATTAGACTGTGAGCCCCTGAAGGGAGGTGACCACATCTTATTCTCCCATATATTCCCCACAATGTCCAGCATGTGGCAAGGACCAAATAAATACATACTGAATGAATGATGATCAAAGAATGTCTGCTTGATGAGTCCTAATCTGCCATGGAATGGCTTTGTAACCAATGGGAGAGAACCAGCAGACCCTGAGCTGATAGTTTTGGTCATCTGTAAACTGGGGATATCATTCCACCTTCAGAGATGTTGCATTTGAAAGGATAAGCATAGGAAATGAACCAAGGATAAGAGTTGACACAGTAACCACGCTAGAAAATATAATTCCATCATAATTAATTGATCTTGAAACCCAAATAAGACTTTTCTACATAGAGAGTCAGTATATGAAGTATGAACGGTAAAAAGACATCACATGTCCACCAGTCTTTTTACATGCCTCCATAATGTCTAGGACATAATCAATGAATAGTTAACTGAGTTATTCAATGAGTAGTTAACTGAGCAACGCCCTTGGCCATTCTCAGTTCTCAGAGTAGACAAGGATAGAAAAATGAACTAGACACCATGTCTGGCATGAAGATTCCAGAAAATAAAATATGTCGAGAGTGATGAGCACCTGAGCACCACAGATAGGATCAGAACCACTGCTGAGGGTAACCCTGAGGAGGGAGAAATCCAGGAAGGCTTCAAGAGGGAGGAGAAAGCCTTAGCTCTGGGCTGGCATTCGACAAGTATAGATGGTGGCATTTGACAAGTATAGATGGTACAGTCAACTGTGAGATGGACTGTCCCCTCATGTAACTGATTTAAGCCTTCCATACTACACAGACCCCAGGATGAAAAGAGGGTTTCACATAAGCAGTATCTAGGTCACTCCACTTCTACACCACAAAACTACAGGGTCATGAGAAGTGATTGCAAGACAAATATTGTTTCCACTCAGCCATGGTATCTTTCTGGTACTTAGCCAGGGACAGAGGGGAAAGTAGCTGAGAGGTATAGCATCCCAGCCTGGGACCAAGTCATGCATCGTTGTTTGAAGCACGTTGTTTTAAAGGGCAAGAGATTCTGAAAAGACATATATGTCCACGGGGCAGCTGAGGATCGCCAGGCTTCCAGTGGCCACGAGATGCTTCTCCCAGCCTGCGTTGTGCTCCAGCCACCGGCAGCTTGCAGTAATGGGGGGAGGGGCAACTCTATAGCCAGGGAGGAGGGCACAGCCATTGAAGATTGTCGCATAAAAATCCTAGGCTCTGGACCCTCTTTGCCACTCCCTGGAACTAAGTGGCAAGTAGCTATGTTCTTCCCTGGCCTCAGGTGACTCTTCTGTGCAATGCGGATTCTAACACAGACCCCACGCACCTACCCAGGCTGGCGAGGGAGATCACGAGATTCTGGGGGTGAGATGAGCTTTGTTAGTGCTAAGTCCTGCCGTGACTGTGCGGCACTGTCACGATGGGACATATGGTGACATGCGGGATTCACCTCGCCTCTGCTGGCTTCAGGGATAGCGAAGGCTGTGTGCAGGTATCCTCGTGGCTGACGCTTTCCACCACCAAGGAACCGAGAATCACAGAACCATTTTACCAGATAAGCACTTACCCATCATTTCTTTTGGTACCTGGTCCCTTCTCTCTCTCCTGTGATGGCCTTTACAGTTCCCTTTTTACTTTAATCCTGCTGTCACTGGCAGAAAATGTAAGCTGTTGCTTATTTGGGTCAGGAAACATGGGTTTATTAGACCTGCCCTCCTGCCATTTTGCAGCTGGGGACAGGGTGATCCTGGTACCCCTAGCTGCCCTCTCCCTGACTTCGGCAGGGCGGCCCCCTTACAGCCACGCCCGGGGCAGCGGATGGGTGGGAGAAAGGATAGGTCAGCATGGATCCTCACCAGGTCTGAACCAGAACCCAGGGCTTCCCCTCATGCCGAGAAGGACTGACACGCAAACATACACCCCGGAGAGTAAATGGGTTGTGTCTGTAGCAATCCCGCATCTCTGCTCCCCAGCCCTGCCTCCTCCCTAGGAGTCTTTTCATAAAGAGGAGCTCGGGGATGCTATGCAGACACTGAAAGACACCACTGTCAGAGCCAACAGGAACCTGCAGGCAGGTTACCGGCGAGGAATGTAGGCAACATGAATTTCCCTTTCTCTTGAGTCCCACAGCACACAGCAGGCTTCACTAGCATTACTCTCCACCGTGGTTGGTCTTCTCCCCTGATCCTTATCTGTCTGCTCTCTTTACAAGGAAGGAGCCTTGTCTTAAACATTGTTTTGGGGGACCTAGTACAGTACAAAGGCAATAGGCGTGCTCAAGAGATGTCGGACAGAGGGAAGGATGGATGGACAGACCGATCGATGGACGGACGGATAGACAGACGGACGGACGGATAGACAGACAGACGGACAAACGCACAGGTGTATGAACTACTCTGCTCCCCTTTGTGGCCCAACAAGGCCCGGCTACCGGAGAAACGATAAGCAGGAGGAGAAGCATGACGCTCCCCTGTGATTTTGACAGGGGACTAAATTCAGCCCAAAGCATCTTTCTTCCTCTCTCTATTTACTCTGGACAATCTGTCCCTTATCAGATGAGCTCAAGGCTGGTTGGAAATATGCGTATTTTATTTGACAATATCTTCTTCTTCCAGTTTTGTTTTGCCGCACAGACATTTGTCTGTTTTGCTGTATGTTGTGTATCAGATAGGACACAGACAAACTGCTCCGGCTTCCTAAACTGTTTTGTTTTCTCCATTCAGTTATCATTGATCGCATTTCCCTTCCTGCATCTCACTCTCGTTCCCAAACTCCAATTTCACCCACAGTGAGAGAGAACAATTCCACGGATACCCAGCTCTATCAAGGGCTAGAAAGGGCACCGACGTTACAAGGCCGGAGAACCAGTCCCCAGGCACCACCAGTGAGCAGCACAACCTTCCCTGGATCACCTTTCCTAGCTTTGCCTGCTTCTTCGCAAAATAAAGTCTTCCATCTGTGTGGAAAAGCTTGAAACTCTCTAGATACTAAGCCGCACTAAGGCTTGTGTCATTTTTCACATTCACTGCAAGTGGGGAAGATTTTTCATCTTTAGCTTTGGTTCAAAGCAATTGTCTGGTGTCTATTGGACTAATGAAGCACCTCCCTCCCCCCACTAACTCTTGCCTCCAGATCCCTGTCCCACTCCCTGGTCCAACCACCCAGGGTGGCTTCCTGGGCAAACAGCCCACGCAGGAGCCCAGAGCCCTGTAGATAGAAGGCCCCGTGCTGGGTTGTGTTCTGCTGTCACCATGTTGAAATTCGTCATTTTTGGACAAGGGGCCTGTGTTTTCATTTTGCACTGAGGCTTGCAAACAGTGTGGCCAGCCTTACAAACCAGGTCCCCCAAAGCAATATAGAAGGAAAACATCAGAAGAAGAGAACAACAGAGCAGCCTCGCCAGGCACTGATGGAGGCACAAAGGGCTCCCCACATGGCAGAGCCTGGCCATGGAATGCCCTTCACTGTAAATAGTTAACCAAAGAGAAGACAAGGTGGGAGAACATGAAACTTGCCACAGGCCCCACCCCTATCAAGCTTCCCCATCTTGGGTGGATTGGGGGCCTGACTCATGCCCAAGGTGTGGCTCGCCATTCCTGTCAGCACTCTGAGCTCCTCCCTGCTCGTGGAGTTCAGGAGGAAGTGTGGGTTGCCCTGGAGTGAACATGGAAACCATCCAGTCACTACCTGACATCACAGAGCTAGACAGGGTTTCAGAGCAGCCGTCACAGGCCATCCTTTATCAGGGAAACAATCCACTCCAGGTTCGAGAACAGACTGACCCACATACACACTGGGAGTCCATTTCCTGTGCTGCTCTCAGCATTAATTCCCTTTTGACTAAATTCTCCTTTCTATCTGTTCGGGATCCACAGGGACAGACCCTACTTGTCTGTCACACCAGTAACATAATCCCACCCCGCGTACAGTGACCAGCAGATTCCACTGCTTAACATATAGACGTCAGATTAAATGGAGGATGAGCCTGGTATTTTAAATCTGCAGTACAATGAAACTATTACCACTGGCTTTTCTCTCCTACCCGAAGTTCTTCTAATAGCCCAAGTCAGATCATATGTCTCGGTAGAGATGAAATCAAAGGAGGCAGGCAAAACTTGACCAAACTTAAACATGTAAATAAAGAGCCTATCATAAACAACATGCAAGTAAGACAAGGTTTTGAAACACGGAGACTCCAGCCCCAAGGGCACCTGGGGGGCTCAGTCAGTTAAGCCTCTGCCTTTGCCTCAGGTCATGATCCCAGGGTCCTGGGATCAAGTCCCACATCAGCCTCCCTGCTCAGTGGAGAGCCTACTTCTCCCTCTGCCCCTTTCTATACCACTC
>PISX010000695.1:108666-248524 GCA_004024625.1 Mellivora capensis
GAGGAGGAGGAGGAGGAGGAGGAGAAAGGAGGAGGAGGAGGAGGAGGAGAAACAATGAGACTCCAAGGGAAGCCTGAAGGGCACTAGTTAGGATGAAAGGAATGACACAACCTGTGTATATATGGAGAGTCACTGCTGAGGGCTGGCTCACTAATGTTCTGGTTGTACTTGGGCAAGCATACACTTTGGAAAGTTTCCCTCTCTGGACTTAGGCTGCTTGACAAACAGCACAAGGAGGGTTGGACATGCTCAGAGTGAGGGTCCTTCCAGGGCTGGCCTTTGGTGCTTCTAAGAACCAAAAGGCGATTGGGGTGCCTGGGTGGCTCAGTGGGTTAAGGCCTCTGCCTTTGGCTCAGGTCATGATCCCAGGGTCCTGGGATCGAGCCCTGCATCGGGCTCTCTGCTCAGCGGGGAACCTGCTTCCCCCTCTCTCTCTGCCTGCCTCTCTGCCTACTTGTGATCTTTGTCTGTCAAATAAATAAATAAAATCTTAAAAAAAAAAAAAAGAACCAAAATGCTATCATCTTCATTTCGGTGTCATGACTTAGGAACTGATTTCCGAGTAAGATTATATTCTAGAACCTAAGTTGGCATGACAAAATAAGGAAAGCAACAAAATAATGCAGTTCAAAAGTTGAGTGCTGACCACAGGAGGGGACCCAGAGAGGAAGCTGCTAGAGAATTCTTCTGATGCTAGGGTTACAACCCAGGTGATGGAGACACGTCAGGGTGGTGTATCCCTGTATCCCAGGAGGGGCCCTGGAGCCATGGGGCCCTGACTGCCCAGTGATGTGATTTAAACTGAGCCCTGCCCCCATGCACAGTTGCTAGAACAGTCCCCCTGCTCTGTTGGGTTGTGTGAGAATGAGGGGATGGTGAACTGGAGACCAAGACCATACTACTGAGGGTCTGGAAATCCAGGCCAGGAAGCCTATACTTTATTTTTATCATTATTATGTGTTGGGGACTCTGTTGAGGGATTGTGTCTTGACATTTGATGAGTTCCTGTGGGCCATGACCAGACTGCAAGCAGACAGCCTCAGATGTTGCCCAGATCGCATGGGGAAGGGCCTGTTCTAGTTCCTGTCCTGGCTACACTCCCACAACATAAGGAATTTTGCACACAGGGAATGCTCTGTGACCACCTGAACCAAAGCCGGCCCCACAGTTTGGGTTTCATGACTCCAATCTCAGTGTGGACCTTTAGGCCACGGTGTCCTCTAGTGCGAGGCCCAGAAAGGACAACCCCAAAGACAGCATTTGATGTGCAAGCAGTTCTGGGACTACCTGCCTGAGAATCTCCTGTAAAAAGTGTATATTCTCAGATTTCCTCCTTGATTTACTGGATTAGCACCCCTGGGGTGGGCCCAGGAATCCGCATGTTAAGAAGTCCTGCAGCATGGCTGGTGTGCACCTAAGAGTTTGAGAACTGGAGCACGGCACTTTCTCAGTCTCCCGACAGAGAGCTCCAACGTGGAGCAGGCTGCACAGAAACCCAGGACGGGAGAGGCAGTCTCCGCCTCACAGAAGCAGTGGCAGAACCTGTGTGACGAGAGCACTGGGTGGGAGGACAGGTGAGGTGTGTGATCAAGTCAGAAGACCGGTGATTGTCCCTAAGAGACTCACGAGCCTTTTATCCCTGTTCCAGATTCTGGGATGGATCCCTAGGCCCTCGCTGACTTACTAGACATGAAAGACCTAACAACGATATGCCAAGGGAGAAGGGAAAAGAAGATGCCAAGGGACGGGGTCACGACGTGTTGCATGACACCAAGGCCCACAGAAAAGAGAACGGGAAGGGTTTTGTGAAGTGAAGGAGTTCCCCGAAGGGCACTCCCACTTCCAGGAAGACTCTCTACCACATGAAGGGTGTGAGGCCAGTGAGGACAAGCTCCCGCTCCCTAGAGTTTTCTTCAGGCGTGTTTGGGACCCCAGGTGATGTGGGAACTGCAGAGGGAACAACATGCCATATCCATTTTCAGAGGGTGTCAACACCCTCCTTCCCACACCTGCTGTTCCCAAATATCACAACCTGATTTTTTTTCCTCCAACCTCCTGTCTTGATAATGATTAAATATTCATGGATTGCTGTGATGCCAGCATACTTTGTGAAATTTCAGATACCTTTTTTTAAACGGAAGCTTTTTTTTTTTTTTTTTCCCCTGAGATTATCCCACTTTTGAAGAGAGGTAAAAGGAATGACAAATGCCAGGGACTCAAAAAGGAGAAACTGAACAGAAAGCTAGTGATATCCTAAGTTTTCACAACGGCTCTTTTGGCCAAAAGTATCCCATTCTAAGAAGGAGAGAGCACAGAATTTTGAAAAAGAAACTTCGAAGAGCAATTGTTCATATTACAAAAGAATTTTTCATTTTAGCACAGGGCCCTTTTATACAGTGAAGTCCCATTTTCTGTGGAAAATACAAGCAAATGCACATATATATTATTATGCAAAAATAAGTTCACCTTATTTGAAAAAAATGTGTAATTTTAGAATCACAGACTAATAGCTAAACAGTCTCATCTTACCCAGTAGTTTCCAGAATGAGTTTCAGGGGGCCCTTGGAGTCCCACTAAGGTGCCTTGGGGGCTACCAGGAGGGACAGATGGATCCCCAGGGGAAAGTGAGCAGGTGCCACCCCAATTCAACCAGAGCAACTCCCCTGCTCCCTGGGTATCCATTAGAGGTCCCTGTGACTTGTAGTTTTTTAAGAAGTTGTGGGGGAGACTCCAGTAATATCCATAGAAACCTAATTCCTTACGTTGACATTTTGGGAAACAAGAACACAGTGAGGAATGACTGTCCTGAAGTCCTACCTTTCGTTTTAGTGTGAGAGCACTTATTTTCCCTTTCACTCTCCTTTGTTACCCCACAGAAATCTTCGCAATTTATTAAAGTCACCTGTTTAGCTCCTAGAAATACTATGACTTAAGCCTCATCCTAGTAATTCATTAAAATATCCAGAACAATGGGTTATGAAGTCATCATAAACTGAAGGTAAGATGCAAACTTTTTGCTTCCTGAACAAGTCTGACATTCTTAAAGGTCTCCAGATTAGCTGAATAATGTCAGTGTGGATCACAGCTCTGTCTTGAATCATAACACAGATAACTTGGGCTAGCACATTCCCAAATTTTTCTTAAAATATCAACTAAAGCAAGGTGTCATCAAATTGAATCAATGCCTCAGTGAGATTAGTCATTCAGAGGAAAAAAACTAAGAACCTTATGTTGGATCAGCTTGTATCCTATATTTATTTATTTCTAGTGGTTTACCAAATACCTATGAAGTACTTAATTATGTGCCAGAAAGTGCTGTAAGGGCCTTACGAATATTAATCATGTGTCCCCCACAACAGCCATGTGGAGAAGGTCCTACATGTCACTGTCATCTCACAGGTAGGGGGACTGGACACCAATGACTAACTTGGCCAGTATCACGTTGCTGCTCAGTGTGACAAGTACAAAAGGTGCTCTCCTAGGTCACAGTCAACATAAAGGGTACTGTATCACCATCAGGATCATTGCGCCAGCCCCCAGAATGTACTTCAAGACCTCCAAAGAGCAGAACCAGGTAGAATCTGCACCATTAATTTCTTTTTTAAAAGGAGATTGGTTTATTTATTTGAGAGAGAGCATGAGTGAGTGGGGGAAGGGGCAGAGGCAGAGAACCTCCAAGGATATAGGGCTTAGTCTCACAACCCATGAGATCATGACCTGAGCAGAAACCAAGAGCCCAATGCTCAACCGACTGGGCCACCCATGTGCCCCTGCACCATTAGTTTCATTATTACCAATCAGCTGATATTATTATCTCATTTTAGTGTCTTGTACTTTGCCAAAATTATATTAATGCTTAATGGACATGACAATTCTGTTAGGGAGAGATGGTCATTAGACTTATTTTGTAAATGAGGGAAGAGACTCAGAAGTTAAGGAATGTGCTGGAAATCATACCCTTAAAGGATGAAGCCAGAGTTCAGCACCAGATTCATCTAACTATATTATGTATGTTCTAGCACAGCTCTTCACAGGACTCCTGCTGGTTGGTTTATTTTATCCACAGTGTTTTCCTAATTTTTGCAACAAGATGCTAAAATCTAGTAATTGGGAGACTTCAATGAAAAAAATCTAGCACTGATTGTGTCATGAACCCCTGAAACTTATCAGTAAACTTCCAAAAGTTTACAGAGCCCTAGTCAAAAGTCACTAAGCTACAGTGTAATTGCTGTGACCTATGAAAATATTTTCTACTGCAAAGTATCACTGCCTAGCATAAAGACCGAGATTACAACTGGTAATTGTTTACTAACATTGAATTAAAAACAAAATGTAACACATATAGTGTGATGCTTTCAAGGTTCACCCACCTTGGAGCTTATATCATACTTCATTTCTTTTCATGGCTAAATGATATTCCATTGTCTGGCTATGCCACATTTTGTTTATCCGTTCAGGCATTTGTGTTTGCCAGGAGCCAGGAGGAGCAGGGAGTGGAGAGTGACAGCTTAGTAGTTAGGGCTTCCTTTTGGGGTGGTGAAAAGTTCTGGAACTAAATAGTGGTGATGATTGCACAACATACAGGTATACTTAATAGTTAGAATGGTGATTTTGCTTTATGGGTATTTTACCACAATAAAGAGAAAAGGCTTTAATAGTTCACAGATCTTCCAAGAAGCCTGACTTCAAAGAAACAGTAAATTCATTTGGATTCTTTGTTTGATAGCCTTATGTGTACTCTGATCTCCTCTAAAAGAGAAACCAGCATCACTGATAGGAGCTTCAAGATCCTATCATGATACCTGAAGTCATCTCTCCAAATTCCCCAACTTGTATTTTATACAAGCAGCCTAGCTTCATCCGTTTTCAAATGATTTCTGAGGCTGTCCACCCTCCGTATCCTTATTTTCCTTTTGACAGAGAATCTGGAACACCATCACCTTTTCTCTGCCATATCAGCTATCAAAGACCAAGATAAATGGCATGATCTGGCTGTTGTTAGAGCCAGATGCAAACACCACTTCTAATACAACTTGTATCTTCCTTGTCATATTACTTACCCTCTTGCTCAAAAAAGCTCTCCATGTTTTCTCATTGCAAATCAAACTGAGTATGGTATTATTGTCCTATCATTAAAAACTCTTAACAATAATGCCTTACCCTTATTCCCCATTTTTTCCCTTCACAGATCACACACTCCGTCCAAACTAAACAATCGCCATTTCCCCAAATATGTCTCACACACTGATACACCCTTGCCTTTTTTCGGGATGTGTCCTCTGCCGGGAGGCCCTCGCCATCCCCTCCACTTACAGTGAATCTTGACAGCTCCCACGACCATTCCAAACTCACCTCTTCCATGGAGCTTGCACCAGATTGTGTCATTCCTTCCATCTTTCAGATGCCACCCATGGTTGACTTTGACCCCCTTCCCCAGCTTGACGCTATCTGTCTCACGTCATGATTTCTAGACTGTGCCATTCCCCGACTGATCTGTGAACTCCTTAAGAGCAAGAACCGTCCTATTAATCGCTGTAAGTCCATCATCCCTGTATCATAACAGGGACTCGGTTAAAATGTATCTCATGGAATGGAATGAAATAAAATAGAATGAACAAAGGAAAAAAAAAAAAGAAGAAAGACCCAGACATAATCATTGCATTTAGACCGACCACCAGGTTTCTCCTGAGCCTAGACAATGGGATATTTTGCAGAGTCTTGGCGCCTGAGAAAAGTAGTTGGTGAGGGGAGGCAGGCAGATGTGGATAAGAAGAACAAGAAAGCAGGATTTACTAAGCTGGCGTTGGGCGGGGGGGGGGGGCAGCACTCTGTTAAATACTTAAAATATTTGTATCATTTGGTTCTTACCCTAGCTCTTCATTTTATGGCTGGAGAAACTGGGGAGAAACAAGAGTGAATAACTTGGGGCACCTGGATGGCTCAGTCAGTTAAGCATCTGACTCTTGATTTTGGCTCAGATCGTGATTTTAGGGTCATGGGACGGAGCTCCACATGACCCCTGCCTCAGCAGGGCGTCTGCTTCTCTCTCTCTCTCTGCCCCTCCCCCTGCTCTCTCTGTCTCAAATAAATAAATAAATCTTAAAAAAAAAAAAAAAAAGAGCCAATAACTTGCCAAAACTTCCATGAGTGGTCTGGTCTACAGCCTGTGCTGTTGTCTCACAGCAAACTACTTCTCTTAACAAATGAAAAGAGGCCATCCTAGCCTCTCTAACCCTAGCCCCCAAGGGGCTCTTACACCAGATTACTTCAGTTTATATGTAATAAAAAAAGCAATAACAATAAAAGCCAATACCTCTTAAATGTCCATCAGGTACAAGTTAATAGGTACTTTTAACACATTGTCCCAAATTCACCAACCATCCCATGAAGGGAATGTTATAAATCTTATTACAAGGAAGGAAGTGAAGTCTGCTGATTTGTCCAAAGTCATGTCACAGTGCAAAGCCAAAACTCCAACAAGATCTTTAAAAGGTCCCCTTTCAGTTACATTTCATTGTCTCCACAGAGTCTAGCCATAAGTAGTCTATTAAAAGGAGTCTCCCCCCAAAACAAAAACAAAACAAGAGGCCATCATGGCAGGAGCTGCTATCTTGAATATGAAGAACACAATAAGAATTTTCCATTTGGTGGTTGAGATCTTTATCCCTCAGAGAGGAATACACATGGAAACTGGTCTAGCAGGTGAAGAGGGTGCGGCAGTGCCAGCATCTCACCACTTCCTCTGAGCTTTTATCTTTCCCAAGAGTTGTTTTATTTTGATTCCTGTTGCCACCACCAAGGGAAGTCCCCATCTCCCAGGGCTGGGGAGGGGGAGAAGATGAGAGAGGTACTTTCCCTTTTTTCTTCGCAGCTTAAGGTAAACATGATCTTTCTTCTTGTTTTCCTTAGCACAACTGAGACAGGCTGACATATTCAACATGAAATTTACCAAACACTGAGAAAAACTCGAATGGAAATAAAGAAAATAAGAAGCACACAAAATAGATGACTGATTACAAGACTTCTAACTAGAGAGGAGGGTTACTGAACACCGAGTTCTATCATATTCCCATAACCAAAGATTACCTTGAGTGGGTTCATCCTTCCGCCAAGAAGAAATCACCCAGTCAAATCCCCAGAGTTAACTTGCTGACTGCCTTGGGTTCTTCCACTAATTCTGGTTTCTTTTCATGAAATTCAGCTCACAGATCAATTGCCAAAAGATACTGACATCCGCGAGCCTTAAAGAGCACTGCCGCCCACCTCAGTTCAGGCTAACAATTCTGCCCACCTCCTCAGCAATCAGATGACCCCTGCACCCATCCACCCACCCATCCACCCTAGAGGCATTCCTCTGGAACTTGAATTTTAGGATATTTCATGACATTAAATAGAGAGACATCAAACACTCTCTTCTAATGCTCACCAAAACTGATGACAGTGGATGTTTGCAGCTCACGAACCCCACAGAAAAACACTCCATCGAAGCATCACCTACCACGACAGAGTTTACCCCAGGGCTGTGGGCATGAATCTGCAGTACCTGAGAAAAACAGGTGTCCTATCTCGCATTTCTCATCCCATATTGCACTCCTGGGACCAAGAATAACATACAAGATAATCAGACCACACCAGCCACTGAATCAGATCATTCTTGTCCAAGTTCCACGGCTGACTTCAGATTGGTGGTAATAACAATACAAACACATAAACAGCAACATCGACATGCACAAACACCGCTTGCCTTATATTCCTGCAGTGCTCTCAACTTTATGAGTTTCCCATCTCTCATCTCTACTGGGCCTCCCATCAGTTCTAAGAAATCGCCAGGACAGTGGGGGATAGCTCTGCCCTTCCCTCTTCCCAGCCTACTCCTCCAGAATCACTTCTCACCTTTTCCTCTGTGTCACCTTGACTCGCCAAGCTTGTTTCTGCTTCTCTCCTTTTGTCTGTCCTATTCCCTCTGCCTGAAACACCACGGCCACCTCGTCCCACATCTGAAGGAATATGCCGCCCTCCTGAGACTCATTCCTTGGGAAACCTTTGGTCATTCTCAGAGTTGGATCTACCCTTATCTCTTCATTGAAAAGGCTGGAAAGAAACTTTGTTACCTTTTTTTTTTTTTAAAGTACATTGCTCAGATTAATTACCATTTTGAATGTTTTTTAAAGAGTATACCACGATTTCGTGTTGAAACGAAAAGCTGTGAGCCCAGAATGGCACAGACCCAGGGCAGCAGGGTGTAAATGTGGTGTGAGAGGAGTGCATTTTTATCATTATAGGAACAACTGCCAGCTCCTCAGAAGAAAATCCTGGAGACAATAAACTTTATTATCTTAACAGATTTCACAATCATTCTTTTTAAGGAGAAAATTGCTTTTGTCTAGGACAAAAAAAGAAAAAAATACCTTGATACGTTCTTGGGATAGAAAATGTTCTTTTGAAGGCAGCTTCAGAGAAGTGGGCAAACATCTATGGTGAAAATGAGAGTAATTTGGTTTCATTCCTCAGAAGAGGGAGTGTAAAAGGAAGACAACAGAGCTGTAAAGTGGAGGAAAGAGGCAGAACCACCAAAATGGAGATACAGCGAACAAAATGGGGTGAGGCCCACGAAACCCCATGTCTCCAGGGAACAGGAAAAGGGATGCCTGTTCTTCCTCTCCGAAGGTAGCAAAAGGCCCTACATCCCCTCAGCCCCTCAGAGCCTCAGTTCTCCCAGCTGAACAAGGAGAATAATAATGAAACCTCACTCCTGGGGCTGTTTTAGAAGGTGAGTAATAAAAATGAGTGGGAGAACATTTTGAAAACCATAATGATGGTGACTACTTCCTACAGAATATTGTTTGAAGGACACTTCCGTGTTGATAGTGAATGACTATGGTGCTGATATTCAATATCTTTTTTGATGATAAATAGCTTGGCTAGAGTTTTTGTTTTATAAATGTGGCCCCCGAGAACCAAAAGCGTGCCATAACATTTATAAAGTAGCACAGTAAATAGATAATACTCCTGGTATTTTTCCAACCTTTATCAGTCTATGTAACACACATTGCACAATACACAGCAACCGTCATTCAGCCCTGATTGCCCAGGCTGGGTTCTCTACAGCCAGAATGGAGAGAAGTGGCAGAACTTGCGAGGACTCCTGTCACAGAAACTGCGTGTTCCAAGTCAGCAGGCTGGCCCAGGGAGGACGATGGGCAGTGTTCACGTGGCAGATCTGCCCGTCCTCCTGGAGGGCAATAGTATGCTGATGTTTTGCTTTGTGTTTTATTTTCATGGAAACTTCCTCCCAAAGGGTAAAGGATGCCTGCCACACTCCCTTAACAGACTACTCTCTTCCTTCTTTGCTTTTCCTGCTCTTCCTCGTCTTTTGCCAAAAGCATCATTAGGCAAACTGGAACAGAAGGTGGCCACAACCTGGCCTGTGTGTCCTCCTCGCAGAGCTCCAAGCCAGAAGGAGGTGCCCCTCACTGAGTCCCTGGCATTTGATGTTCAGTCTGGAAAGGAAGCATGGCCATCTGCCTTGGACTCTATGAAACAGAGCCTGTTCTCGCTGCTAAGTCCCACGGACATGTGAATCGTGGACCAGGTGGGATAGAAGCAAGCTCTCCAACGTGGGCTGGCCAGGGACAGTTCTAGAGTCAGAATAACCCCCAACAGGACGGCAGGGAAGAGAAGATGAGAGAAGTAGGTCACTGCCTACTCTTCAGGACCCAAGACAGAATGGGGAGTGGGGGGGCTGAGTGAGACCTTGGCTGGATGAACACTTGTTCAGGCCTCCCTCCAAGACACACAACTGAGGTCGGTAAGAACCAGAGAACCAGGTCCAAGGGGGCCCATAGGAATCCCTGGCTCCTGTACCTGCAGATCCCAGGTGAAGAAGCTCAGCAGCTGAGTAGCAGGGCGGAGTGGTGGTCGGGCAGCCCATCGCCTTGACCGAGAGCTCCTCTCCCACGCCAACACGACAGGCATCGCTGGCTGAGCTCAGCCAAGTGTAGTGAGGACAGAAGCACAGTGGTTGTAAGTGACTGTCTCAGTGGTGCTCGGTGTAAGGAAGCTGTCCCACAGCCTGAGAACCCCATCAGCAGACCATCAACAGCAGACCATCAACAGATAATACAGTTTACGTCAAAACAACTTTTATTTCCTGAGTGTTTTCTCAGCTGTGCCTTAAAATAAAATGTATGTGTCTAATCTCATCCGGCTCTGTGCTGCTTCTGCCATCGTAGAGGCGGGAGAGGGGGGTTGATGGAGAGGCTGCAGAGAGTGGGGGGACTCTGCGGGGTGAACCGAGGGAAGGGCGGTACCGCCGCAGCCACCCCCAGCCAGCGGAGCCCGCTGTATGCATCCTCCTGGTTCGGCCTCTCGGCCACATCAGAGCGGAAAGGGCATGGCCATACAGCCCCTCAGCGCCACCCTCGCAGGTTATCCCCGTCTCACCATAGGACACCCCATCCTTCCAGCGGTTCCACTATAAATTCTTAGAGTTATCCCTGCCTCTCTTTCCCACGCTCTTGGCACCCAGTCCACCAGTAAACTGTTGGCTCTAACCCCACCACCCCGCCTGTATTTCTTATTGCTGCTCTTGGTGCATTGCCACAAATGCAGTAGATTAAAAGCCACTTTTTTTTTTCTTGTAGTTCTGGAGGTCAGAAGTCTGCCAGGCTGCATTTCTTCTGGAGGCTGTAGGGGAGAACGTTTCCCTTGACTTCTCCCACATCTAGAAGCCAGCTACGTTCCTTGACAGGTGACCCCTTACCCTATGTGATGTCAAAGCCAGCAACATTGCCTCTTCTCTTCTCTGCTTCTTCATCACTGTGTACCTTCTAACACCACTGCATCCCTCTTAGAAGGACCACTGTGAGCACACTGGGATCACATGAATCACCCAGAATAATCTCCCCATCTCAGGATCTTTAATTTAATCATGTTTGAAAAGGCCCGTTGGCTAGAAGGTTCCAGATATTAGGATGGGGACATGTTTGGAGCCTATTTTAGTCTACTACATAGCCAAAAACTGATTATTTTCCAGGGACCTTTCCCAGCTACTATCCTCATCCCAGCTTCCATTATCCCTCACTTGGGTTATTGAAGCCACCTTCTGACCAGTTCTCCTGCTTCTGCCATCCCTCTACCAACACCACCTCCCCCAATACCTGGTCTTTTTTTTTTTTTTTTTGCATTATGAACATTAATGTGATAATTTTATTTATTTTTTGTTTTGATTCTCTAATCTTACTTTTTTAAACTTTATTTTATTTTTTCAGTGTTCCAAGATTCATTGTTTATGCACCACACCCAGAGCTTCATGCAATACGCGTCCTCCTTAATACCCACCACCAGGCTCACCAAACCCCCACCCCCCTCCCCTCCAAACCCTGTTTGTTTCTCAGAGTCCACAGTCTCTCATGGTTTGTCTCCCTCTCCCATTTCCCCCAACTCACTTCTCTCCATCTCCCAATGTTCTCCATGTTATTCCTTATGCTCCACAAGTAAGTGAAACCATATGATAATTGACTCTCTCTGCTTGACTTATTTCACTCAGCAGAATCTCCTCTAGTCCCGTCTATGTTGATACAAAAGTTGGGTATTCATCCTTTCTGATGGAGGCATAATACTCCATTGTATATGTTCACCATATCTTCTTTATCCATTCATCCGTTGAAGGGAATCTTGGCTCTTTACACAGTTTGGCGACTGTGGCCATTGCTGCTATGAAGATTGGGGTACATATGGCCCTTCTGTTCACTATGTCTGTATCTTTGGGGTAAATACACTTCTCCAAAGAAGACATACAAATGGCTCACAGACACATGAAAAAAATGTTCATCATCATTAGCCATCAGGGAGATTCAAATCAAAACCACACTGAGATACCACCTTACACCAGTTAGAATGGCCAAAATCAGCAAGACAGGAAAAAACGTGTGTTGAAGAGGAGGTGGAGAAAGGGGAACCCTCTTACACTGTTGGTGGGAATGCAAGTTGGTGCAGCCACTCTGGAAAACAGTGTGGAGACTCCTTAAGAAATTAAAAATAGAGCTATCCTAACACCTGGCCTTCAAGACACAGGAGTCAGAATGGGTTTATTAGAAATATAAGTCAGATCCTGCCCATCCTCTGCTCAGATGTCTTACGGCCTCCAAAACCCCCATGATCCAGCCCCAGCAATTCCAGCCCTTCCCTCCTCTGGTTGCTCTTGTTCTTGCTCTGACCCTAACACACCAGGCTCTAGACGGGCCCTTGGACGTGCCAGGTACACTGGCGCCTCAGAGCATGTAGGCCGTGCTGTTCCCCCTGCCTGGACACCCTTCTCCAGAGGCTCACATGGCTCATTCCCTCATCCTCTTCAGGCCCTCGATCAAATATCACTGTCTTAGCAAGACCAACCTTGTCTGCCTGCCTGAAAATGGCATCTCCATAATAAAACCACCCTCCCACTCTCTTTCCCCGATGTAGTTTTCTTTCCAGCATCGACCCCCGTCTGTGATACTATGTGTTTTACTGGCCAGTTACTCTGTCTCATGCCTTCCCCACCGCAGAAGCGCACACTGTGTGGAGGCACATGTTTTTACTTATTTTGTTCATGGCCTCAGCACCTGGCACAGAGCACATAGTAGGCTCTTAATAACGGTTTGAGGAAACAGGGAGTCGGTGAGTGAAGTTCCTTCTCTGAGGCTGTTTCTGAAACAATGAAACGGGGTAACAATGCCCACTCTGCAAGCTTTGCAAAAGGTGTCCTGGCCATCCCTCGGGTTTTCCTGCACAGCATCCAGACTTTCTTCCTACTTCTGAAGCAGATCCCACGCTGAGAGTTATTGGTAAGATATAGTACATTCCTTCCACCTGAAAAAAAGCTTTCCTTACCTTCCCTGCCCTTCCCGGCATGCAGATGATGGACACGTGATCTCAATTAAGGATCCTTTGTCTTAACGCTCTCTTCTAGAGCAATCTAAAATACACCTGTTACCCCTTTCATACAACAGCTGTTGGCCCTTCAACAACATGGGCATGAACTCGACAGGTCCACTTACAAGTGGATTATTTTCCATAAATACAATATAATTCTGTAAATGCATTTTTTCTTCCTTAGGCCTGTCTTAACATGTTCTTCTCTCCAGCTTACTTTGCTGTAAGAATACATATATATAATACATGAACAAAATATGACAATTGTCTGCTCATGTTATCAGTAAGGCTTCAGGTCAAGAGTAGGCTATTACCAGTTCAGTATTTGGGGTGTCAAAATTTTACATGGATTTTCAACTGTGCAGGGGTCAGCCTCCTTAACCCCCACATTGTTCAAGGTCAACTGGGAGAGAGCACAGCAATCCTACTCCTTCTTAGGCTTTCCCTTCACCAAACAAATGAGTCGAGGGAGCAGGCATGATTATCTTCTATCACACATCACTCTGTAGAGGAAACCTCACAGGCGTAGACTTCACTGCGTGCCGGGCTTTCCTCCAGCTTAGGAGCAGCTACGTTCATGGCTGTGGCATGACTTGAAAGAGGGGCTGTGGCACTGAACCACAGCAACCAGAATACGTCTCTTCAGGTTACAATATGGAGTAAATGGTGCAGCCTGCCAGCAGGAAGAGAAAAGATTCCGAGAAGCAGAAACTGGCAGAGACACTGAGTTGTGCTGAAGGCGAAGCACAGAATGAGGCTCACGTCCTCTGATTTCTGTGGTCCCTAGGGCAGATCCAGGGACCCCTGCTGGATCCAGACCACATTCCCATTCTAGGCACCGAGGTTCGACGGTTAAGTCAGAGACGCCTGTTTCCACATGTGTGTACCCTCCATGACTCGATTTAACTTGGGTTTCCCTTTCTCACATCCAAGATTGCTTAAGACCCTGCAAATTAAGGACGAGCTAATATCCCATTCCCAAGCCCTCTGCACTGCCATGATTTCAGCTCTACCCGGCGTCAAATTTGCCTCTGCACGATACATCTCCAAAGTGCTTAGACGTGAAGTCAGAAGACTGTTCCTGGCACATCAGCTCTACCTCTCAACTCGGATCCACTCTTTCTCTACCAGGGAATCCCTAACAACAGTGTGCCCTGAAATTGCAAAACCCACTTTCTTTCCTGAATGCCTATGCTTATGGAACCCCAAGGACAAGTAGTGCAAAGAGACTCATTTGGAGATATGCTTGCCATTTTAATTATGTGTGCAGATCATTGCACAGACGTCTTTAGAAGAGAATGGGAGCCAAAGCTGGACTTTTACTAATTGAAAATTACTCAGCAGTCTTAATCAAAAGATTGGAGCTTTTTTGGTAACAGAGAAAAAAACTAAAGAAATCCAAGCCATTGTCAGAAATGGGAGGTCCTGGGGAGTCTTTTCTCTTATTTCACAGGTGGGAAAACTGAGGCCCAGAGAAGAGTGTCTTGCCCAAGGTCACATTTGCAGGACCTGGGACCATCAGGGCCACATTACAGATGTCATAACACCCAGGCCCAACTCATCTCTGGCTTCGAGGAGCTAAGGAGCTCACTGGACAACCCCACACATACATGGGGAGCACTACACTCCCTCCACCACGCTGTTGATTTTTATTCAAAATGACTCCAAGAAAAAAAAAATGTGATCACCTGGTATTAGGGAAACTTTACTGAGGTCCCAAGTATCTTCAATATCCTGATGGGTCCTTGTAAATACATTGAAAATCCATTGAAAAAAAAATAGTTATTGATTCTGTACTCTAAGCCGGGTCCCAGGCCAAACACAGAAGGTTTCTTTTAAGGAGTTCATGCCTTAACAAAGGGAGACAAGCAGAGAAACCACAAGTTACAACTGAATGAGGTACGTGAACAGGAGATGGTCACACGGTGTCTAAAACTGTGCAAAGATGCTCCAGCCTTGTTGCTCTTTAGTACAAGGCAGTAGGCTAAGTTGCATCTCCACTTTGTCTAATAAAACACAGAACAGCCCCCCCCATTCATTCTAAAGTGTGAAATCCATTCAGTTAATGTTTATTGAACTTGGCACTGGGAACATAAAAGGACACTGGTCAGCATGCCCTCAGGAAAATAACAATTAACCTAAGTAATGTAGGCAAAAATCAATGCTAAAGTAGTTGTTCAAGCATGTGGAAATATTGTGTATATAATCAAGTACTGGGCAAGTCTCTGAGTGAAAGTTAACATCTTTTTTGTGAAGGTCTCGAAGAAAAGGTGGGGGCCCGCCTTGGAAAGATCTGACAGATGTCAGCTGCCAGATGGCAAGAAGGAGGCAGTTCCGGACACAGGCTTGCAACAGAGAAGTTAGTGTGGGCAAGTGAGAGCAAATTGACCCCATCATGCAGAGAGAGTGGGCAAGGCGTGAGGGAAGACAGGGGGCATGAGAAGGAGTTAGGAGAAATGCTGTTGGGTGGGTGGAATTTCTGTTTTGCTTCAGAAAGAGCAGATCTGAAAGGGCAGGAAGATAACCACGTTGGTGGAACAAAACAGCTTTAGTCATCAGGGACCAGCCCCTCTTGACCTGTTCTTGGATTGAAATCTCTCTCCCTGTGGCAAATTCCATCTAGAGGCTACATGTCTTCACAGAACAGAAAGACCTGTGCATCTTGAATATTCAGACGCTTGTAAGAAGGCTATTGAGTGCTTTTCCAGAGTGCTGTTCTTGGAATGAAAGCAACAAATTGTGTGCTGTTAATAAATGTCAGAGGGTTCCTTCTACAAACTCCATCATAGATGATCTGTGGGCTGAGAACGGTGTGTATGTTGTAGACACTGAACGTGAATTAATGCAGTAGGCAGCAGGCAAGTGATGCTCACTAGACCCTGTAGGGGTAGCTGGTCTCTAGCCATCAACCTATATTTGGCCTCTGGCAATCTAAAGTTGCTTGCGACTGGATGACAGGAGGATATACATTGTGTGTTTAGGAAAGTCAATGTATCCATAAAATGGAGTCACCATAAAATGGAGCCTCCAGGGCTGCAAGTGGTTCTACCAACAGGGGTACAAAGATGTTAATTTAAAAAGATCACATCCATTGGGTTTCCTACATACGACATTTTTAGAAAAGGCAAAATTATGGAGAGAGTAAAAAGATCCGTAGTTGCCAGGGAGTGGAGGGGAGGGATGAAGAGATGGGACGCAGAGGAGTTTGAGGGCAGTGAAAAGAGTATGATACCATGATGATGGATATCTGCCATTACACACGTGCCCAAACCCATAAAATGTGCAATGCCAAGAGTCATCCCTAATGTGAACTATGAGCCGTGGGTGCTAACAATGTGTCATGTAGGGTTCCTCCACTGCGACCGACGCACTCCTCTGGCGGGGGGTGCGGGTCACCAGGGAGGTGTGACGGGAATGTGTGCAGTATCCCTCACCTTCCTCTTAATTTTGCTGTGAACAAAGCTGCTCCAAAAAAACAAAATCTCTTTAAAACATAGAAACACAAATAATGTGATTTGTCATTAATTAATGGATTAATTGAAGGCAAAGGGAAAGATCTAGAACCTGATTTATGAACACTCATGTACATAGGAAGGACAGGACGTGGTTACCCCTAAAATTAGAGCAGGGTGGTCATGTGAGGAATGAATCCTCCAGAGTGATAGGTGTCACAACAGGTCCTTCTGAGGCTCAGATGTTGTCTGAAAGGCCCCGTGTGCATGAGGGTGGCGGGCTGGGAAGGAGACTTCTGCTTCAATCAGAATAGCTACGACTTCGTCAGCTTCACACAACGAGCTTCTGTAGGAGATCGAAATAATGACAGTGTTCACAATGAGTGAAAGCATGCATGATAGACACTTGTCTGTATGACTTTAGCAGCAAAATGTGGTCCCATCATTTTCTCTGTTCACAGACTTGTTGCCTTGGCCAGGCGTTCAGGGTCTCCCATGTGCTAGCCTCAACCTTCTTCCAGTTTCTGTCTACAGCTTCTTTCCCATGTTCCTTACTTACCAACCAGACTAACAATTTATAGCTCGTACTTGCCTGTGCCATTTCTGTGTTCCTGCTCCTGCTGGTAGTGTTAACTACAAGGCAGGCTTCCAGATCCAGCCCAAAGGAGTCTTCTGAGCCCCCAGAGAGAGTTCCTCTGCTTTGGTAACACTTAGGAACTTTTCTCTAAAATAGCGTTTTTTAAAGTTATAATTGCTTGGTGGTGTGTCAGTTTCTTCCATTAGACAGGGAGCTCTCCAAGGGCAGCAATGGTGTTTTGTGCATCTCTGCTTTGTTAACCAGCTAAGGGAGTGCCTGGCCCCTTTGAAGGGTTTGTTGAGTGAAGGGTCTCATTCAAGTTGCAGTGACCAATAAGTACCACCAGATGGCAGTGTGTGGACATTTTTTTTTTTCCCCTTACCAATCAGAAGGGTGGGGAAGGTTTTATAGCAACTTGACTTTCCTCTCTGTCCTTGCAGACAGACAGATTTCTGCAGACATCAGGACTTCTGACTAGGCAGTAGAATTCACACTGCTGAATCAGACCCTCAGGCAGCCATTGTATTCCCTACACACCACTGCTTTCTGAAAATATTCCTCCCTTGGGCTGAGAAAGGATTAGACTGTTTTGTGCTCTAGGACAGAGAAACTTGAATTTGAGTTTCATAGTGAGGCACAAAGTGGCCATCTTTTCAGCACTTAGAGAAAATGGCCACCATTACCCACTGATTGCTGCCATCCATTGAGGTTCCTCCTGCCTACCTCCATCTGTGAGAACAAGACAGCAAGCCCAAGTCAGCCCAACACGTGGGCTTACTTTTAAATATTGGGTCTTCCTGGATTCCTGCCTCCCTCTTCACTCAAGAGCTTGGCGGGTCAGGTTCAGGAGACCTGTAGGTGCTCTAAGCATAGAGCTTCTGGCCTCTTCACCTGTGAACCCTATGTTCAGCTGTGGAGCTCCTCATAAATAAAGGGTTCCCAAATGGAAGACATCTCCAATCCAAATGAAAAACTGAGAGAAACATCCCCAAATGACTTCCCACACCAAAAAAGCCCAAAGGCCAAAGGGCCTTATCTTTCTACTTCTGTTTCTGTGTCTCAGCTCCATTCACTCGCTTTCCCTCTTGCTACTATGTAATCTCCTGAATTGCCTCTACCACCATCCATGATGCTCTAATTCCTCCAGATTTGCCCTGTTCCCATGGACTTCTTTCTCTACTGGTAGAGAAGGAGAATAAGAGGCAAGAAGATTCTAGAGTGCTCTACTTGTTTTAACCAAATAAGGCGATCTCGCTTCTAAGGCCATCTAACTCTGTGCCCCACCCTTTCTCACCAGGCAAAATGCTTTGTTCGATTAGTAGTAGAATGGTTAAGCCACACCACATGCTCTGGAATCAGCAGCTGACCTGGGCCAAATTCTGGTTCTGTCACATCCTGACAGTGTGAACTTGGGTGAATTGCTTACCTTCCCCAAATCCTATTAAATGGGGAAGACGTATACATGCCTCAGAGGGATGCTGAGCCAATTAAATGACAAGGCATGTAAAGAGTTGTTAGCACAGTGCTGGTTCATGGAGCACTGAGTTCATGTTAGTAATTGCTGTTAGCATTAGCAGAAACAGCCTGTGGAAAGCATGGCTCTCCAGAAGTAATTCCTGGTACTATACTCAACACAGCTCCAGAAACTTCTAAGAGCATAAAACTCTTCATAAATCATGCCAGGACCTATCCTTTCAATGAGACCTGTGTTGTTTTCAGATTAATTTTTTTTCATTCCGTAGGACTTACTGAGTTTATAAGCTGTGTCAAGCTCAGAGGAGACTGATATAAGGATGCCTAGACATGGGCTCTCTTCTCAAGGAGCTCGCTGTGCACTGAATAGGCCCACTTGCTAATAATAATTACAGTGTGGTGGGATCAGTGCCCTAACATGGTATGGACAAGACACAGCAGAGGGAGGGAGCCTGAGCTCCAGCACTTCTTAGAAGACATTGTAGACCTTTTGTGATCTAACCCTTGCCTTGCTGGCAATACCTATTGCCAGAAATATTTGTCTTTCTGAGAATGCATTTTGTTGTTCCATATCTCTAACCTTGACACCTGAATGGATTCCTTTCCGCCTGGAAAAGCCCTACCAATCCTCCAAGTCTGCCTAAAGGTAGTGTCCTGTGAAAAGTCTTCTCATCTCCATCAAGGAGACTTAGAATCCTCTCCTCTCATCAGCTGTGATCTCAATGAAAGTGGGAGCCACGTACCTTTACTCTCCCCCTAATGCTTGGTTCAGTGCCCAGCCCAAAAGTGACACTGAGTATAAGAGACACAGAAGTGAGACCTGCCTTGATGCCCACTCCACACAACCAGTGTTGCCCACGCTTTAGTCAGTGCCAGGACAACTAGCTGATCTGATAGGAGATCACCTGTCCCCAGGTCACACAGACCCATTATAGGAAAGCTCCGCTGCCACAGAAAGTCTTCTAATGTCATCCACATATACCAATTTGGCCTAGCTCTATTCATCAGAACAATCCCAAATAAATGTGTCCATATTCTATTCAAGATAGCAGCCCTTCATATATATGAAGACATCAGACAGATATAACATCAATATAAGATCCTCCTTTGTGTTCTTTCCCTTCGAACATACACAGCTAATTAAGTCATCATTAATGTACATTTTTAAAGTGCCTAACATATGCTGAGTACTTCTTAGAAGCTTTGTGTGTCATAAATTTAATTCGGACGCCTGCACCACCCCCACACACATACCTTAAGTTTTGACGTGTTTCATCATGTTGGTTTCAGTCCTGTGTTCTAGAAGCTCTAGACCATTTTAGATTTTAATCCTGTAACATCATGATTGATATGGCATTAATTCATTGAAAACATGTGCCAAGCATAATACCAGGCCCCTTTTTAGATTCTCGTATTGAACCGAAAAGACCAACAACCATATTGCTTCTTTACAGGTCTGAGGGTGAACGGTCAGAGAGATTAAGCCCTGGCCCCTGTTGTTTGCTGATAAGTGTCAGGAACAAGAGGCAAGGTCAGCTCAGCCTTCCTTGAAGCCGGCATCTTCTCCTCTAGTCCATGCCATCTCTAAATGCCAGTCCCTGGTGTTTTCTCTTCATTTTAGTCTGGGGTCATCTGAAAATCTGTACCTCTCTCCTTCTAGCTAAACTTCCAGGTCGTTCATAGAAGGTATTGACCAGGAAAAAGGCTTTGGTTCTTGCCAGAGACTTCTTTCTAGCTCACAAAAAGATGTTCAGCAATCCCTCAGAGCCATTACTGTGAAACCAGTGACTATGGCATGAACCCTCTCGGAGTTCACCATCTCACGTACAATCAGATCATGGGAGGCCATGTTAAGTCCACTGCTAAAATGTCCTCATCCTGCTGATTCACCAATTCAGTGGCACAGTAAGAAAAGGAAATGCAGTATGTCTAGCAGGATGTATTTGCAGTAAACTTGCATTAACTTCTAGTGATGGGTGCCTTTTCTTCAAAGATGCCCACAGATTAATTGTGTAACAATCTGTCCCAAAATTTCAGCAGGAACCTAGATAAAACTCATATAATTTCCTGGCCTCAGTGTTTATTCCTGTGATAAGATCTAAAGGAAACCCCTTAATTAAAAGGGAAAAACATTATGAATTTACCAGTATCATCTGTTCTTTTATCAAGCAACCCTACTCACCACCACCACCATCCCCAGTTAACATTTCAATGTTCAGGTTGACAGCAGAACTTCCCACTTCTTTGTTTTGGAGTGTGATGTTACATCAGTATTCCAGATCCCTTTTCCTCTTCATGCCTCTACATCACCTGGCAGAATGGTTGAGTAAGTATTCATAACCCCCAAATTGAAGATTAAAAACTTTTCAAAACTGTAGGAACAAATGGTTGCCTATGAGGCATGTGGACCTCTGAAGTCAACTTCCAGGAAAGTGCTGTCTTCCACGAGCACATTAAATCCAGAGGATATGGATAGTATGCGATTATCCTCAGTGTATCCCCAGTGCCAGGAACATGGTAAATTCTCAAGAAGTATTCGTGATAGCCAGCAGGAAGAAGATGGTAATGAAAATATGTACACCTTTGGGAAACTCTGAGTTTTAAACTCATCCTAAAACGAGGAGGAGGACCTTGACAGGAGGAACTTTATAGAAAGCAGATGTGGTCATCGGACTATGGGAAGAGTTCCCGAAGAGTCCTAGAGGAGTACGGAAAAGCCACAGAGAGGGGCAAGAGGAGAGAAAAGAGAAGATGGGGGAAGAGCCGTGAGCTGTGCAGAAGCAGTGGAATGAGCCCTGATGATGGACACAGAGGTCCAAGGTTGAGACCCTCATGTCCTACTATGAGCTGTTTGCCATGGAAGAAATCTCATGTCTTACAGAATCCCATTTCCTAACTGATGTGACAGACACAAGAAGCCACATCGTGCAAGAGTGTCATGAGCATCAGACGAGGTAAAGCATATAAAAGCACATTATCGGGACACCTGGGTGGCTCGGTGGGTTAAAGCCTCTGCCTTTGGCTCAGGTCATGATCCCAGGGTCCTGGGATCAAGCCCCGCATCGGGCTCCCTGCAAGGAGCCTGCTTCCCCCTCTCTCTCTGTCTGCCTCTCTGCCTACTTGTAATCTCCGTCTGTCAAATAAATAAAATCTTAAAAAAAAAAAAAAGCACATTATCAAATCAGTGTCTCCTCCAGCTATATCTGCACTGGAGTCACCTTGAATGGAAAGCCTGGATAGAAGAGCAGTGGATTACCAGAACAGATTTAAGATGGACTAAGAGTCTGCTTCCTCCATGTGGACCCTTGGGCAAACATGAAATGTTTCTGACTTTGGAAAAACGCTGACCTCCACCAGGCAGAGAAGACAGTGCTTATGCAGTTCCAGAGCAGCTGAGAGATGGAGCCATACAAATATTTATCCAGGGCCGGGTGCCCTCTAGTCAACGAACCCTCAGCACATCCTAACCTGAAAGTATAATCTTTGGCAGAGAACCAATTATCCCCATTTCTGGTACTGATAGACCAGTATCTCTAGGAATTTGGGCCTGAAATCTGGGTCTTCATTGTCAACCCCTGCACCAGCCGAAGAGGAGGGGGAGGGTGTGACATCCCAGGCCTGTCATCTGAGAAATCTTTGAACTGCTCTGAGCCCCAGTATTCTCATATGTCAAACAGAGATGACACCTCCTGCTCCACTGTTTCAGCATTTTATGAGACTCAACAGACTGATATAAAAGCTTTTGAAAACTTTAAGATGCTATTAAAAATAGATGGTCTTAATAATTGCAATATTACAGGACCAACTGCCTTTGTGTATCCTGTACATTGAAAATCAAGTCCAAAACTCTCAATTTAGTGATACCAAAGATATTGGTTCAAAGAAGTGTGACAGCTAGTTGTGTAATTGTTCTACTTGTTCTCTAAGTAGCTTGAATCTATGGAGTTCTGATGCTGAAGAAATTAAGAAAATCATCACATTAAAGGTGCAATTTTTTTAAAAAAGAAATACACTAATGAGATGGTAGAAAGTAGACTGACAGCAAAGTAGGTTTGTAAGTGTTTGGTTTTCCTAATTAAATGGAGCTAATGAGTTTCTCCACTGAGCCCGAGTACTGGGCTAAACAGTCTAACAAGCCTCAGATTCTGTGATCTCAATAAGGGATGGCCAACTGGCAGCTGAAAATACCTTGTCATGGTGTGATTCATCCTTCACATCTTGGAGTGAAACCATCCCATCAGAATGCAGGAGCAGGTCAGAAGCACCATGAGGGGTTGAAGTGAGATCCTACGGGGATCTACTCAAGGTACTTTAGCGCCACGTCGCTATGAAGTACAAAGAATCTCAAAGTGGAAGCCACCACAGATCACAAATCAGGGCTGGGAACAAAGAGGTCAAGAGGAAATGAAATTTAATTTGGCCAACGATAATTGAGCATGGATTTGGGGGTGGGATACACAGATACAAAAGTCACACACACCCCCATGTAAAGCTTTGAAACAAATTGAGGAGATAGATATACAAAATAAAAATAAAGACAATTTAAAACATTCTCAGTGTTTCCATGGTGTCTCCAGATGTAATCAATCCTTTGACGTAGTGGATGAAGGCATTTATGACATGACCAACCTCTCTCCATTTCTGGCCCCATCATAAACTTCCCTCCCACCCACTTGAGGAGCATGAAGGGAGCTTCTCTCAGCACTGGTGTGTTGTCTTTTGGGGCACTCATTCCTCTGTAAGGGTTTCTCTTTCTGCCTGAGATGCCTTATCTCTCCCACCAGATGTAGCCAACTGCCCAGAGCCACATGGGCTGTGAAGCCCTTCCTATAGCTCCATTTCTCTCAACTCTCAAACTCTAAGCTCATTCCTCTTATGGAACTTGGCACTTCCATCTGTCATTTTATCCCTACTCATTTCTCAGGTCTCCATTTAAATACAACTTGAAGAAGCATTCCTTGATACCTCACCAACATCTAAATCAGGGCATCGTCTTATTTTCTACTAGAATCCTCTTCTCTTCCTTCATAACACTTATCACAGCTTTTAAGTGAGTAATAAACAAATTATATTTGTGTGAGTACACATGCCCACAAATGCTCAAGACTGTAACTTTGATAAATTTCAAGGGCTATCTGTTTTGTTCATCATCGTAGATTCCACCACACATTGGTACTCAATATTTGTCGAACAAATTCCTCAAAGTGCTCAGAGTACTTCATATAATCTTTAAATATAACACTTAGTCCATAATAATGTAATTACTTATCCATATTTTTATCCCCACCTCTGGAATTTTGAGCTACTCAAGTCTTGGGGAGGCAGTCCCCAGATCATCTTGTATTTTGGCAGTATTCTAGATCTTATCACCCTTTATCATAATAGGCTACCATCTGGCTGCCACCTTCTTATGGCAGGAAAGGAATGTTTACATTATATCCCAGGTGCCTAGCACTGTGTCTAACACACAAATGGTTTCTAAGAGAATGAATGAATGAATGAATGAATGAATAGAACTTTTCCCATTTTCTCTGACCCTCCAAAGTACTCTTCAAATGTTGCAAGAATTTTATGTCCCGGCACTCTGGTGTCTTATACACCTTCTGTGCACTTGGAGTTTCCTACTTGGAGCACATCCAATAAAACCCATAACTCCTCAGATTTACAGAATAGATACACAGCAAGGGCATTAACTTCCTCAAAAAAAAATTATTTTTTTTCTCCACAAAATAATGCAGAGACCTGTAGGCACGAAGGTCCTCCCCACCATTGAGTTTAAAGGATTACATGATTTACTGAAAACTGTTATTGATGAATTTTCCAAGGAGGGGAATATTCTGTAAAGCTCACTATAACCTGGTAAATCATTGCCAGGTAGGACCTCTGCAAACACCATGCTCACTGCAAACACCATGCTCACTGTGACATGGACATACCCAAGCAAGCCCAAGCATGGGACCAGGCTAGCAAGGGGTGTCCATGCCACATCAGACAAGGAAGCTGGAGGAACAAGAGGAGCTGAATGAGAATATGACATGCCTACAGGGTACATGATGGCCTCTCCAAATACCTAAGGCCTACCACCCAGTTAGGCTTTATGTATATGCCTCAGAAGAAAGACTCAGGGTGGGGGTGAGATTTATTTTTAATGTGAGAAAAAACTACTTAAGAGAGTTGCACAGAAAAGAACAGGCTGCCATGGAAGGGCTGGGCATCCCAGACACCACCCCAGTGTGACACATGAATAAGAGAAGAATGGTGGCTTGAGCTATGGGTGCGGGGGGTGTGTAAGCATTGGATTTGGGTTTGGAGAGAGTGAGGAAGAAGTAACGGATACTGATGACCACCATTGATTGAGTCAGGTACTATGCCTAAGCATTTAATCCCCCACAACACCCTACATCATGAGGGTACTCTTACTACCCTCCGTTTCACCAAGGCACAGTCTGAGGCACACAAAGCCTCAAGGTCACCAGGCTAAGGATGGCATCAGGATTCAAGCCATGGTTCATCCAATTCCAGAGCCCATGCTTTTAGCTGCAAAAACGGCTAAAGTCCCATGCAACTCTAATACCCTGGGACTCTCTGAATATTGAGGTATCAAGAAAACAATCAATAAACCATCTCAAATGTAACTAATGGAGCTGAGTCCTTCGCCTTCTCCTTTCCCTTTGTCCTCCAGTGTAACTCCTATGCATGCGGATACAGAGCATCTAACTGGGTTTCAAGTTTACTGTGTGTCTCTGTGTATATGTGTGCATAGATCTGACAGGGCTAGTTCATTTCAAGTAACCAAGTATGTCTTTGGACAGCTCTTGTCAAGATCCAATAGAAGAGCCAATTCCAAAAATATGTTCCTTTAGTGGTTTTTTAGGGTTCTCTGCTCTGCACGGATTGACAATGTGGTAACAAGAGACATTCTGGAGACTGGATTTAATGCAACCATATGCTAGACAGAATGAGAACCCATATTGCAACAGACCAGCCGGTACATTTCCATGTTAACAGAAGCTTGATTGCAAATTACATTTAGTCTCAACAGCTCAGTTCACTGCACACAGATGCCATGGGGGACTGTAAAGTTAGCGAGATGTGGGGGAGTACAACTAACATTTTTTTTTTTTGAAAAAAAATTCTTCAGCTGATAGAATGCCAAGGAGCATCAGCGCTGATGCTGAAAAGAAAATGCTGCTATATTTGTTTTGCCAGGAAAAGAAAAATAATCATTGTCGCGAGTTGTTAGTCAAATTATGAATACGAGCTCGGCTGGTAATTGTCTGATAATACAAACAGCGATATTGGGGCTGTCAGGGGCTGCACGCACTGCTTGACAGCTAACATGCACACGCTCTCTGAACGAGGAGTTGGTTCACTGATTCCAAAAGTCAGACAGAAGGGTGGCCGAGAGAATTTCCCCCAGGATCCTGGCCCCATGTCTAGGACTGGATCTGGGTCAACTTTCCAAAGTATGGTCAGCATCTGCCCCATGGGAAGGAGGATCTGTGGAACTGTGGAAAGAACAGGACATGGGTTTGGACGGCTGGTCTGTCTCCTTCTTACTGTGCAACCCTAGGTAAATCATTTAACCTCTCTGGGCTTAGGTTTCTTCATTTCTAAAATGGGAATGAGAATCCTCAACCAGGTCCTTCTCCTAAGATTAGCGGGAAGATCAGCTGAAGACAGTGAACACATAGTTCTCTATAAATGTTGAGGCTGTAAGTTGCCTTCTTGGCTGGGTTTCTTTTTGTTCCCATTTTAAGAGCTGAGCTGAAATGATTTCTTGTCCATTTTCTCATGGCTAGAGCAGAATTCTTTCATCTAGATACAAGCACCCTTGAGTTAGAATCATTCTTCTTCTTCTCTGCTGAAGAGTCTGGCCACAGGGCACTTCTCACCAACAGCCCAGCCTGACTCCTTTATCACATGCCTTCCCCCCAGGGAAGCTGGAGGCTTTCAGAAATTCCAATCTGGTAGGTACAATACCCTCATTCTTTCTGTTCCCCTGTTCTCCAGACTCCAAGCTGTGGTAGAGATCGTTCTGCTTGACATTTCATGTTCTCCCCTTAGCCTCTAATTCCCAGAACCCCTTACAGCTAAGTGTGGCCATCTAGTTAGGTTCTGGCCAAAGAAATATGAATAGCAGCGAAATTCACAACTTCCCAGCCTTACCTTTAAGTTATTTGTGCATATATGACCCATCCTCCTTCTCTTTCTCCATCTACCCATTGAGGGCAAACACAGGCCTATGAGAGAACAGAGCTACACACAGAAGGAATTCAGGCCGCTGAATGATGGTCTGGAGCTCCTGGAAAACTGCACTGGGCTAGGAAGTGAATAAGAAATGAAGTCTGCACTCTTAAACCTCTATGGCTAATTTGCTGATCGTTAAAGTAACCAGCCTACCTTAAAACTCAGACAACTGTCTATCTTATCTAATTACATAAAGGGCATTGTTATCGGAAACACAGTCAGCAACACATCAAACACTCCCCAAGCACTTTCACACCTCCAAGCCTTTGCTTACCTGGTCATTTTCTCCCCCTGTCCCTCAACCTCAACTATACTTGGCTACCAAGCAAACTCTCACTCCAGCGTCCCACTCTGAAGCATCACCCAGATGCAAGGAATCTCTCTCTCCTTTGGGCTTTCCCAAACACCTACATACCTTTTATTTGATTATAGTGGAACTATGGTCTACATAGGTCTCCCTCCTCTTGAGGCAGGGACCCTGTCTTCTTCAAACCCCTGATTAACATTTGAGAAAGCACCCTCTCATCTTTTGGCCCTGTTTTCATTCAGTATCCATGGGATTGCGTGCCCTGAGATTATCTTCCAGCATAAAGGTAGAGGAATAGAGGGGCAAACATCAACGCCTCTGTAATTTAAGATGTCTTATTACAGCTCAGGGAAAGCAAGTTCATGTCCTCATTCCTAGACATCTACCAACCAAGGCCTGCACTTGACCGTTACAGAAATGTAAAGAGTGGGAGGGTGTTGGTTGGCCTGAGGAAAGCAGGCATAACTTTAATGTGTTGCGGGCATAGGGGAGGACCCATCAATGGGAGCCTCCTCCTCCCTGCTCACCCCACTCCTCTCTGCACCCCACTAGGACCCCTCGTGATCATCCTTCAAAAGGTAAGAAGCCAAGCTGTGGCCTGTTCCCTTCTGAGTCCAGCTCTGCCCGTCAATCAGGGCTGCATTGAAGATACAAATTGGAGTTCTGCTCACAGCGGGACCTGGATACTCACATCAAACACTTTCCCTGTAACGTAAGGACACCCTACAGGGTTTCATCTCTGAAAGAACAAACTGCTTTAATTTTTGTTCTCCAGTGACTTACTGTCATTCTGCTCGTTGTTTTGGTTTGGGATCTGTTCCTTCCTCCTACTTTGGGGTTTTCAAAAGCTGGTTGATTTTCTTACTTTCTTAAAATTTGATATTTTGGACTTCTCTATCGGTCACTCTGACATCCTCATTGGCATCAGCTATTCTGAGTTAACTCCTGGAGATCGCTCAGGGATATTCAGCTAGGCAGAAGGTTGGCAAGATTAGAGTCCCAGATAGGGAATAGGAAGCCCAGGTGGGCCTTAGCTCTACTACCTATCTACTATCATTTCACATTAGTCTCTTTGTCTCTAAAAATAGGGGGGGGTGGAATATGAACTCTGTCCCTCTAGACTACCAGCTCCATCAGAGCAAGGGTTATGTGTATTTTGTTCAATTGTAGCCCTATACCTATCCCAACACATGGTATGTGGTAGATAGTCAATAAAGATTGTTGAGTGACTGAATGATTGTTGTGAAGACCAAATAAGCTAATAGACATAAAAACACTTGGCAAATCCTATGGCAGTGTACACAGAGAAGCATTACTACTGCACAGATGGGAAATGCATGGACTGTCCCCAAACTGAAGAGTTACAAGGCTATTTAAAATATCAGAAGATATTTTGGCAAATATACTTCAAATGTGCATAATATTGTTGATGTGGCCCAGGGTTGTAACTCAGATGGGAGGCAGGCCAGAGAGGAGATGAAGAAAGGAGAAGGCAGTGTGGATTAGAGAGAACCAGGATGTTCCTAGGTGGAAAAGAGTGACAAGTAAGGGAGGAATCTTATGCTCACTTGTTCTAACAAAACAGGTTTTATTGGCTGCCCAAGAACACTGGAATCTAGAGTAGGATAAGAGTTTTCCCGGAGTCACTATTTTCTAATATTTTCATATTTATTTATAATCAGACCAAATCTGAAAAATGACTTAAGGCAGAACTTGCCAAAATAGGCCCTCAAAGCTGACATTGGAGCCAGTCAAATATCATCTCATAGATGGGAGACTCGGGAAAATTATGTGTCTCAAGTAACTCAGCTAGATGTTATATTCAGTGCTAGCCACATTCCTAACACAGCTTTCCGAACCATAGATTGCTAGAGAAACTAAGAATACTGGCCTATAGCAAGAAAGAAGAAGAAAACAGACACACAAAAAGAACAAAAGTACAACCACTTCCTGGACTCCCTATGGCTCTTCATCCCCTGGTTCCAGACCTAACTATTTCCTTGCCCTTGGATGCTGACACCCTCACATCCTTAAAATAAGTTTATCTTTGTAGCCCAGGTAGCAGCGTTGGGTTTTGTTCATGGGAATGAGGAGTCTTAAGCAATCCAACTACTAACTATTAGTTCCTTGAGGGATCAGGTGTCCCTAGGCTTCTAGCACAAAGCCTTGCACAGAGTAGGTACTCAGTAAAGGTAGGATATTGATACTGAAGCTTCAGGAATCATCCCTAATACCTGCTCTCCTCTCTCAGATAACTTCTCCCAGAAGGTTCTTGTACTGTAACTGCCAACATACTCACCCCATCTTGCTTTCTAAACCAATGTCTCCATGTCCCACAGCATAACCCCACTGGTTCCCATCTAGGCCCAGGTAGTAATGGAGGAGGCCAATAGGTTAGAGACCACTGTACTAGAATCATAGCTTGTTTATTGCATCAAGTTCATGAAGTGTCAGCCATAAGTTGCTGAATCAATACTGAAGGAAGTAAAAGAAAACAAAATCATCATTCTAGTCTTATGACAGGAAGATGAATAAAATATAGTTTCCAGCCCTTAAGAGCTTACAATGTGTTGGGAGACAGATACAAACACACACAACTAGAATATGATTTAAATATTATAATAGACACAGAATAAATAAGCAAATATCATAATAAACTCAAGTGCAGAGTCCTCTGAGAACTCAGAGGTTATCCTGGGACATGGGATCAAAGAAAGCTTCAGAGAGTAGGAGACATTTGAATTGGACCATGAAACATGCGTAGGATTTCCCCAGATGGCAAGAGTCAGGAAGAAGGGCATTCTAAGCAATGGAAATAACAAGTGCAGTGACACGTAGGGGTGGACAGATGTGACAATGATAAGGGACTATAATTCATCTGGAATGACTAGACGAACATTGGCCAGACATACCCTGGAAACAAATGTCCATGGTTAATAAGTTTGGAAAATGCATCCTTTATTCCCACTTAGAAATTTAAAATGTATATTTGCTTATCAAGTCGCTTTGAGAAATCAGTGAGAGGACTACATGGATAGTCCAGGAAAATATGGTAGAGATCCTGAAAAGGGGAGAGCAGAAATGAGTTCAAAGAAGGATGCAGGAAAGCAAGATTGTAAATGGAACACAATCAGGACTTCTTCAAATGCAGAAGAGGAAAAGGACTTAAAAGGATTAGGTTTTAGCCTGTTGGACTGAATGGAAGGCAATGCAACTGGAGGAGAAAAGGGAAGTATTTGGGGAAGATAACATAGATTTCGCTTTAGTCGTGTTGAATATGAGCTGCCCAGGAAGATATCCACAGATAGCTGACAATACAGGTCTAGGTTCCAGAAGTAATGTAGTAGTTCAAGAAGATGCTGGACAACCAGTAGAACCATTATAGAAAATATCGGGGCGCCTGGGTGGCTCAGTGGGTTAAAGCCTCTGCCTTCGGCTCAGGTCATGATCCCAGGGTCCTGGGATCAAGCCCCGCATCGGGCTCTCTGCTCAGCAGGGAGCCTGCTTCCCCTCCTCTCTCTCTGCCTGTCTCTCTGCCTACTTGTGATCTCTCTCTGTCAAATAAATAAATAAAATCTTTAAAAAGAAAAAAAAATATCTAGCCCTGGACAGGGCATTGGATTGGATGAACTCCAAAGTCCATTTGGCCCAGAGCTAGCATGATTTTATGGCCAGAGGGACACACGCTGAGGAGTGTAGATGGTCCAACCTCTGCCTGCTGACCACATCCAAGTGGGTAACTTCCTACAGCTGCCCATGGAAGTAAAGAGCAAAAAAAGCTTGACATCTGCACAGGTCCCAGGAAAAGGAAGAGTTTTGTTTTGTTTTGTTTTGTTTGAGATTTTATACCTAAGTAATCTCTATACTCAACATGAGGCTGGAACTCACAACACCAAGGTCAAGAGTTGCCTGCTAGAAGTGATTTTAAAGTAGTATCTTTCACAAGGATGCCTGGGTGGCTCAGTCAATTGGGCAGCTGTCTTCAGTTCAGGTCATGATCCCAGGGTCCTGGGACTGAGTCCCACATTGGGCTCCTTGCTCAGCAGGTAGTCTGCTCTCCCTCTACTTAGTTCTCTCTCTCTCTTTCTCTCTCTCTGACAAGTGAATACATAAAATCTTTTTTTTTAAAAGTGTCTTTCATAAGTAATATTTTGCAGTGACCCTGGTAAAATGACTCCCTTTCTTTTGGCCTGGTATCACTGAGGAGATACACTGGAAATACAAGATATTCAAGAACAAACATGAAACTGGGTATGTTCTGGCAATGTACTCCACTGACCTTTCCTAGGGACCAGTAGAGCCTGGGAGAGCCGAGAGAGCATGGGCTGGGAGTCAGGTGGCCAAGGTTCTAGTGCTGACCACCTCATTAATTCACTGTATGTCCTTGTAAAAACTACCTACCTTCTATGTATCTCTATACCTTTGTCTACACCTCTATGAAATACGCTTAAATAATAATACCTGCACAGCATATCCCAAGTTATCAGGAGGGTTCAATGATACAGGATTGTTTTGTGAAAGATAAGCTTAGTAATGAAGATTACTTAATTACTAAATATTCATCCTAAACTCTTAGAGCTGCAAGGAATCCCAGGCATTGATTAATTCAATACATGATGCCTATTTTGCAGATGGAAAACCAAGGCCCAGGGGGATCAGAGGATTTACCCAAGGTCAGACAGGAAGCAAAGCTGAGCCAACAGTAACATGAGCTCTCTTTCTTCCAAGCCACTGCCTTCTAAAGACCAAGAGCTGGTACCAAGGCAGGAAAGAAATCATAAGCTGGAAAGAAAATGTGGTTGAATATATAGTATTCAGAACTCAGAGCAGTAAATAAAGTCTACAGTGTGAGTAGGCCAGCTAAATCTATTTGCCCCATATTCCTATAAAGTGGGCAGTCTCCTTTGTGTCAGACTGAGCTGACTCCAGCTGTCCCCCTGATCCCTCGACGATTTCACACACATTATGATGAACATTTTTATAATGATATCCTCCCTAACCAGATTAAAAATTCAAACGTATTTATTCTACTCTTTTCTGTAGATGCGCTCCTTTCTAATCTAAGGGAATGTTCTAGGTGGTGAGCAATGAGCTGGTTTTACTCACGATACTCCTGACATCAAATGTGTGTAGGCGGGTTTCCCACACCAACTGATTCCCCAGCTCTCTAGTACTAATGTAGAGTTAGAGCAGGTCCCACAGGCTAAGAACTCTTTCCCAGAGGCCTGTCTTACCACCTGTACTTCTGACCAACTGGCTATAAATTCAGCAAGTTCCCACAATCCTCTCCTCAGATTTACTACTTTGCTAGAACATCTCACGGGACTCAGGGGGAATATTTTACTATCACAGACTTATTATAAAGGATATAAGTCAGGAACAGACAAATGGAAGAGATGCATAGGGCAGTGTATGGGGGAAGGAACATGCTATCTTCCCACCTTCCTAGTACCTCTGAGTGTTCATCAACTCAGAAGCTCACTGAACCCCATGTTTCAGGACTTATATCATGGGTTTATGACATCACCGTGGTTGATTAACTCATTGGCCCTTGGTGGTTGACTCAAGCTCCAGACAGTCCACCTCTGCCCTTCTCCAGGAATTGGGAGATGGGACTGAAAGTTCCACCCCTCTAGTCATACCTTGATTTTTCTGGTGATAAGCCCCATACTGAAATTATCTAGGGACCCCCAGCAGCCAGTTGTCTCATTAGGAAAAAAAGATATCCTATCACTTAGGAAATTCCAAGGGATTTATAGGAGCTCTGTGTTTAAAAATTTTTGTTAAAAAAATGCTCTTATCATTCCTATCACTGAAGAAATTACAAGAGTTTTAAGAACTCTTTGCCAAGAACCAGGACAAAGACCAAATATATATTTTTTTATTTTGTGAACAGGGAGCATAGTTTATTTCTTTCCTGAACTGTGATGAGAGTCCCTAACCAATCTTCCTTGATCTTGCTTCTCCATCTTTTCCTCCCTACGGCTGGCATTGTTACTTTCCCACAGTGTCTCTGCTTCTTCCCCTCCCCATCTTCACAGCATAGAGGACAAGGCCCAAAACTGCAACTTGGCATTCAAGCTCCTTCCGGATTTGGACTCAATCTGTCCTTCAAGCCTTATTTCTTCTCCTCCCTCACCGTGCACGACGCATCAAGCTCAACCTAGACTCACTGCTAAATCCTGAACACACGTAGGCCTTCCTTGCACCAGTCTCTCAGTCTAGTGGACCATTCATCAGGGCCCACTACTGGTTCCCTCACACCCGCCGTGGTCCTGGGCTTTTCCTGTTTCAGCACATATCTCCTTTCATAATATCGTGATGTGTGGATGTGTGTGCCTGTCCACTTCCTCATTAGATGGTCCTCATGTCAGCTCATCTCTCCTTTCCTCACAGCGCTCAGCTCAGTGCCCAGAAAACAAGTCTCAGAAAAATAACTTCTATTGCTTGAGGGAAAACAAATATGTACACCACACCAGAAGTGAAGAACATCATACAAAAACAAAACAAAACAAAAACCAGTGTTGGCTGAAGAGAAAATTTTCTACACGTCTTCAAATCAGCATTGGTAGCTGGTTCTCCAGAGAAGCACTTGGAAAAATCATTTTACCTGTTCCCCTTCTTGTATGCTCAGTTGCCTAAACCGCTCTGAAGTCTGTAAAATGGCCAATATCTCCAATCAGAGCAGTGTTTCCTTTCCAGACAGGAAGACTGCTGCGAAGGAGAGAAGCCACGCTTGTTTTTGCGGTCTGGGCTGCGACGATGACTCATCCCCTAAAGCCAGAGGCTGTCTATTTTGATCTCTCTATGTTCAGAGTCTATTTACGGTGGCAATTTTCTTTCTTTCTCTTTCTCCCTTCCCACCCCTGGTGACTTATCGGAATGGTCACACGCATTTGACAAACGGAACCTGTATAAGGAGGGAGAGAGCATAATTGAACATGCTTTCAGCTAAAGCCCACGAATGAATGCTTGTGTTTACAGCTCTGATGATAGGGTTCCGGTAATGACTTGGCCTTTTTCTCCTTGATTGAATATTCCCCTGGGCCTGCCAGTCTGGGTTCCTGTTATTTAATGAGGACATTGGAGTGCAACCTCAAGATGTCTGCAAAAATGACCTTTTCTTTGGGCTGATTCCAAATGCAAAGAAAAGTAGAGCCCAAGTTAGACAGGGTGCTTCTGGAATACAGCTTTGGAATTCACTTTTTCCCTCTGAAGCTCAGAAGCCTGGAATCACATACTATCAAAGCCAGAGGGAACCATAGAGGTGATCTGGTTACAAGTTTTCATTCCACAGATGGAGCAATCCAGGACCAGAGGGAAAAAGCAAGGCACCGTAAATCATACAGCAGACACAGTCACAACAAATTCAGGCTTGGAACCTGTCTTAGAGTTGTAGTCAGTGTTCTTTTGAATGGCTGGGGATTGAAATTAATGGCTGGCTAAATGGTTGCTTAAATAAAGGAAAAGCTTCTCTTTGTTTCCCGTGTTACACCATGATGGCAATATGCCCTGTTCTCCCTATAGTCCACACAAGAGACGGGCAGCATGAGCAAATGGACTCACTTCTCCCTGTTAGCTCAGGGTCTTACTGTTGACATTAAACACCAATGTAGGAGAAGTATAAGAGCCAGTGGTGGAAGGTCTTGCCTTGGGACAACCTTGGAGCTCTCACATATGCCTTATTCAGTGTCTTCTCTGCATTTTGGGCTTCCCTTGTGAAATGGGACATAAGCTTACTGACTACAGCCTTCTTTGGAAGTTTAAGCAAGAAAATATGATTGGAAAATTCTTGGGATATAAAGCTCTGTTCTACTTGTGAGAAGGATTATTACTATACTACTAGACTCCTATCTATGTGGTCTTACTTTCTCCAAGGTGACAATTTTATATTCTCCTGTCAAAAGAAATCCCTTCATTCTAAAGGAGAGATTTTAAAGATAATTTTTAGCTGTAAAATTTTTACATATTCATTGTAGGCTATTTGGAAATCCAGAAACATATTTTTTAAAAGGAAAATCATCTATAATCTTGTTACCTAGATATAACCACATACACACACAATTTGAATCAAGTTATTATAATTTTGTCTTTTTTGAGTTTTCCAGATCATTAAATATTGGGTATATGTGTGTGTGTTATATGTGCATACTATTCCAACAATAGAATGCATCATGATATATTTAAATGGCATAATTTCACTTTTTTAAATGTTTTATTTCAGTAAGCTCTATATCCAGTGTGGGGCTTGAACTCACAACCCTGAGACCAAGAGTTGCATGACATTCTGACTAAGCCATCCAGGTGCCCCTGGCATAATTAGTTTTTAATACTTAGGGAGTGTATTAGGATTTCCTTAACATATGTTTAAAGATTTCATGAATTCTCAACTAGAATTTCTCGGAGCCTTACTATGGATAGGGTTATATGTTGTTCTCTTGTCTAAGATAGGACATTTTATTTTTTTTAGAGTAGAAAGTCATACTATCAATAATTATGCCATGGCAGAAAATATAAATCTGAACCACTCCAAGAAAAGTGGGTCATGTGATCATACTACTTATAGTTATAAGGAATTTTAAGAATAACCAGAGGCAATATGACGTAAGTCTAAAAACACATTTTCTAGAATCAGAACATTTGGGTCCGAGATCTAGATCCACCATTGTAGGCAAAAATGACATAAAGGCACTGAATTTCGGTTTCCTCATCTCTAAAACAAAAGCTATTACCTGAATCAACTGCAGAAAAGTTGAAGAAGAATATAAAGGAAAGCCTATTGTAGCTAGAATAAGCTCTCCTGTTGGACAGATTTTTTTTTTTAATGACATTAGTGTAATGGAGCTAGGTTCTCTTCACATCAGCATTCTTCACAAGGGTGTCCTAAACAATTAACATTCTGCCTGAATATGCAAATGATTGCTCTGATAGGAGACAGGAGAATAAACCACTGACCCACACAAGGAGAATCTATATTTGCCCCTAGTTGGATCTTATTACACTCCACACAAAAGGATAATTAGTGTTCTCTGTAAAGCTGCCTTTTAGCTTTATTGACTACTGGTTAAAATAATATGCTATAGCTTGGAAATCTTTTGGCCATGCCAGTCCTTTATCGTCTGATGATATTTAGGGCACTGGGATTATGCCTGTATGGTCAGTTCTAGTCACCAAAAATAGAAGTTTAACTCTTCCAGGTACCATATATAAATTAACTCCCAATTTCCTAATGAGGAGCATGCTTGAATTCTCTGAAGCCTTGTGCTGTCTTCCAGCAGGAGCGGAATCATGGGCCCAAAGGCAGTCAAATGGTTGTCTTCTATTTGAGTTCTTCTCTCTGAATTAGGAGAAAAAGTCTAAAATGCTCATAACACTACAGACTAAGGCAACAAGATCTTCCCAGCATGATCATCTTGCTGGAGATGTCCTATACCACACAGGGCTGATTGTGCAGTGAGGGCTTGATAACTGACTGGCTTATGAGACACTCGCCCTGGTCATAATCATCGATGTGACTATTTTTCAGTTCAATATTCAGCTGACAAGTTTCATTATCCCTTTTATAAAAAGTACCTTAAGTATGAATCTTTGATTTATCAGCCTTCTTTGGATTTTTTGTACACTTCTCTTTCCTTCACTGGACCTCATACAATGCCTTGTATAGAAGTGTTTGATCAATACTTGTGAAATGAATAAAATTATCACTACCTCCTTCCCACTGTACACCTGAAACAATCATACCTTTACAGTAACCCAAATTCTTTCCCTTTTTCCTGCACCTGTGCTTATAGGGAAAAGAACAATAAACTTGGAGCTACAATAACTGAACTGAAACAAGGTAACTGGATACCTACAAGTCTTTATGATGGAGGAATGCCAATTGATTAATGTAGAAGGGATAAAGGACCACACTAAGCACGGCAGCAGCAAGATCTACCAATAGATGCTAAAATTGGTAGATGAAAGTTTAAGTGGACACAGGATTTGAATATGGTCTCAAAGTATCTCCTTTAAAAATATTTAGTAATCACAAAGGGGAAAACAGTAAGTGTACAGTGGAGAAACCCAGCAGATGCCATCTTTAGCAAGTGGTCAAGATTAATATCACCAATACAACATGTCAATGTAATAAACTTGGTATGGCCTGAAAAGGACTATCTTCTCTGCAGATTCCTTCCCAGTGCCTTCCATAGAATCCTGAGAAAACATCAGACAAACCAAAAGCACAGGACATCCTACAAAATAACTCATCAGTACTTGACAAAAGCACTAAGATCACGAAAGACAGGAAAAACCCGAGGAACCGTTCCAGATGGTAGGAGACTAAGGGAACATGACAACAGATAGTGATGTGGGAAGCAGAAATGGATTCTGGGAAAGAAAAGGGCCACTAGTGGGAAAATTCGTGAAATCTGAATAAAGTCCGTACTTCAGTAGAGAGTAGTAATATACCAAGGTGAATTCCTCAGATTTGATTATTGTTCTATGGCTATTTAAGGTGTTCATGTAAAGAGGAGTTGCCTAAAGGGGATACAGGAGCACCCTACTAGTTTTGCAACATTTTTGTAAGTTTAATTATCTCAAAATAAGAAGCTTAAAAAGTACCTGAGCTTGAAGGCTGGCACTGCCACCATCTGTGGCAAGTCCTTAGGTAAGTCACTGAACGTCTCTGACTCTTATCCTGCATCACATCCAAAACCAGAGGAACAACACCTACCTTTTGTTAATGTGAGAACAAAGTAAAAAAAGAAACCTGAGCTCCTCCTCCCCTTTCTAAGATTTTTTATTTATTTGAAAGAGAAAGAAAGAGTGTGCACGAGCAGGAGGGGCCAAGGGAGAGGGACCGAGAATCTCAAGAGACTCTAAGCCGAGCGTGGAGCCCTATGCTGGGCTCTATCTCAAGACCCTGAGAGCACAACCTGAGCCAAAATCAAAAGTCAGATGCTTAACTGACTGTGCCACTTAGGTGCCCTCCAAAGGTGCTTTTAAAACTATAAATTCTGGGGTGCCTGGGTGGCTCAGTAGGTTAAGTATCTGCCTTCAGCTCAGGTCACTATGCCAAGATCCTGGGATCAAGTCCCACATCAGGCTCCCGGCTCAGTGGGGAGCTTGCTTCTCCCTCTGCCCCTTCCTTTTTCCTCCTCTTGCTCTCTCCCTCTCTCTTTCAAATAAATAAATAAAATCTTAAAAAAAAAAACCAACTATAAACCCTTTCTTTAAAAATACATTATTTTTGGGATGCCTGGGTGGCTCAGTTGGTTGGACGACTGCCTTCGGCTCAGGTCATGATCCCGGAGTCCCGGGATCAAGTCCCGCTTCGGGCTCCCAGCTCCACGGGGAGTCTGCTTCTCCCTCTGACCTTCTCCTCGCTCATGCTCTCTCTCACTGTCTCTCTCTCAAATAAATAAATAAAACCTTTAAAAAAAATACATTATTTTTATTATTATTTAGCTCCATTACTATTTCCTGCCCCAAACACTTAGAGTTACCAGATAAAATACGGGATGCCCCACTAAATTTGGATAAATAATAAGATAAATTATAAATAATTTATATTTTTATTTATCTTTTATCTTTTTTATCTTTTATTATAAATAAATAATAAAATAAAATTAAAAAATAAGATAAATAATCATTCTAGTCTAAATGTATCCCATGTAATAAGTGAAACATACTTACCTTAAAAAATCATATTTTGACTATCAACATTCAAACCAACGGGGTATCCTATATTTTTATTTACTAAATCTGGCAATCCTACTTCTACCCAACTTCTAGTTGTCAGTCCCTTTCTTTAAGACACATCTTCCTTCCTCGAGCCTCTTTTTACACAGTACTGATGCTCTCTGCTCTGAGGACCCTCTGGCATAAAGATTTTACCCGAGTGCCACCGCCTCAGCTGGTGCTCCAGGAGGGGACACAAAGGTTAGTCACCAACAGGAGTTTGACTCTGGCAAAGTGAGGTCACAGGGAATGTGGGACTCAGAGGAATTTTCTCTGACTTGCAATTGTGCAAAATTTATTTTTAAATTTTTAGGGTATTTTTACTACCCATCCCTTAGAGCAGCCCAGTGATCGAAGTGTTATGTAAATTGGTAAGCCAAAGGAAAAATATCAGAGCTACCGAGAGCACAGACGATGGACCAGCTCTTGGGATCTGTGGGGAGGGAAGGAAAGAAAATGAGGGAGCATTTGGGCAAAATGCTTTCCCATACGTTAGCGGACCATATAGGAGAAGTATGTCTGTGCCCATTTCCTGATGAGAAACTGAGGCTGAGAGAAGAAAAATAACTTATACTCTCTTTAGCTCACCCAGAAATGATCACCTTTTTGCATTAGGGCCAATCATTGTATCCACATCTTTCTTTGGCACAGCAGCTGGTCATCGAAGGTTCTGCTTGAAGACCATCTCTTCTGGGAGTTTGTACCCCTGATTCTCTAAATCAGGCATAAGGTTTGTTTTTCTTACCCTCCACATTACTTTGAGAAAAGCCTAAGACCTTCACCTGGGGTCACAGCCACATGTATCTGCATTTTATCTCCTTTTTGGCTTTGAGGGTAAGGATTGTGTCATGTTCATGTCAAGATTTCCTCCAGTGCCTCCAAAGCAAAGGTGACACTTTCTAAATCAGGCAGGAAGAGGCCCAAGTCCTGGACCAGATTCCCCAATCACTTGGCATACGGGTAACAGCACATACTGTCGTAGCTACAATTTTACCATTGGCAAATAGCTTCTGCTTATTCCCATACATAATCACCCATATGATTTTGGAGATCCTTCCGGTTCCGGAATTCTGCCCTCTTGGACTCTAATTTCTGATGGAGCGGCCATCTGAGTCATGGTCTCCTGTTGCCAGTGCCTTCCTGGCTTCGGAGGAGGACTTCCCATGAGTATCCTCATTTTCCCTTTCAGTTGAGACTCCTATGTTCCCTTCTCCCTACCTCAGAGGTAGATCAGAAATATTAAAAGCAAAGATCTTCTGTAGGACATGCCCCGGGCTCTAGGGACACCTGAGCGAGAATAATAGGGTTTCCATGAATCAAAAGCATGAAATCTTAGGGCGTCTCCCTCTTCCTTCAGGGATGCTTGCTACTTCAAAGGGTAGAAGCAATTTTATTCTAACCAACAGTAGTCACAATCTCCAAGCGTATGCTTTGCTTTATAAGATATTTCTGCTGGATTTAAGTAGAGTAACACAATTCATCTTTCTGGGCCAGCGGTTACCAACCATTTCACAATGGAAAGCACGTGAATAAAAGCTGTTCTCTCCTCTCAGTGTTTGGTAGAAAGCAAGAAAGATAAAACCAGCAACCACGCAGCATGTACCACATGCCACATACCCAGCCAGGCAACTCACATGCATCATTTACTCCTTCCTGATGTCCCTACCACTTTGGTATTGTCATTCCCATTTTTTTTTAAAAGAAAATAAAAGCCTGCTTTTATTGATGTACCTACAGATGGACCCATGATTTGGAAAGGAAGGTGACCCTAACAAGACACTCGTGGTTAATGCAAATGAAACACAAAGCAAACGGAGATGGCTTTACAGTCTCCTGTAAAATTGTCTCCGTAAGTTAGGGAAACAGACCGCTGGCTGGCTGCTCTCTCATCTCCTTCATGAACTCCTCTCAGTTCTTGATGGAGGCCATCAGCTCAGGGATGGCTTCTGCTATCATCTTCTCTTTGAAAGGGGAGATCTTATCGATGCCTGGATTCTTCTGGATGTCCTTTGCCCCCAGGAATAATGGTGTAGAGAAATAGGCCCAGTCTGTTTCTTGGGACTTAATGAAGAAACACTGAACAATTCCTTCCTTCCTGTTCATTGCCTCCCCAAGGGAGAAGACAAACCCAACTCCCACATAGCCATGGACAGGGCAGCAGAGCCTGCTCTGGCTTAGACCTTCACCTCTTCCATGTGGGCTTCCTGAATCTTCCCAGTAACAGCTGTCAACTGGTCCACCTTGAGAGTGCTTAGGGAGATCGGAGGAGGATGGTCTTCCCAGCATGGCCACCAGTGACAGGAACATTGATGCAAGCAGGAGCCAAACCCCTCAGTTCTATAATAAAAGTTTTGGCTCTGGCAATGTCCAAGGTTGTCACTCCAAAGATTTTATTAGGTGTGTGCTCCATGTTTCTTGAAAGCTTCTGTTGCCATTGGAATGATGGAGTTAGCCAGATTTGAAAGGATGCCACTCATGCCTCAGGGCAATGCCAGGCACAGAAGACAGCCAGGGTGGCCACAATTGGGGCACTGGTGTTGGACAGGTCACCCCTGTCATGCCTGGTTTCCTCGGGACTCCTGCTGGAATAACCAACCCATGGCAACCTTTCGAGCAGTCTGGCAGCTGCTCAGGTGCGAGGCAACCCTTCCCGGTTGCTCCAGTCTCCATGAAGCTCAGATCTGCAGCCACTCGGGGTGTATGAGTAGCTGAAGCTGCAGAGGGGACTGGCACCAGCAGGGCAGGTGAGGGGGGAAAGCAGAGCTGGAGCAGGCAGGGCATGCACCGCAGGTGGAGAAGCTGTCTGGAGGCAGCTGACACCGAGGACCTCCACACTGCACAGAACCCCCCTGCCCGCTCTGCCCTGTGTCCAGTATGGTCATCCCATCCGAAAGCCGAGGAGACCTATGCTCAGTAAGTTTAAGCGAACTGTCCAAGGTCACAGAGCTAGCAAATAATTGGAATGGGATTCAGACACAGATCAAAGCCCCCAAAACATGTGTTTTTTAAGTGACCTACTGGCCACTCATTTGAAAATGCTTTAAATATCAGAAAGCATCACACACAGGCATTGTCACTTAATCCACAGAATATACCAGGGAGCGAGGAGGCAGGTATTTATAAATCAATGCAAACTTGTCCCATTGTCACAGAGCTGGTAAGTGGTGAAGCTGGAAATCCAGCCATTGCCTGCTTCCATGACCAGCGTCCCTCACCAAAAGATAGAATCATAACCTTCAAGTTCTTTCTGAAAGCAGAATGGTGTATTATATATATACCAGAAGAAGGTCATGCCATCTTACAAGAGGATAGCTCTACCCCTTCCTGTGTCTTCTGAGTCAAATTGACGTATTTTATCTGGAACAAGGAGTTTTCCTGGTGTCAGCACCTCATAACCCGAAATGGACTTCTCTCCATCTCACGCATCATCCTCAAACCAAAACTGCTAGCAAAGTCCTGCTTCCAGAATTTTTTTATTATCTGTAAGGATGCTGTGAACTCAGGGAAGGAGCCGAGCTCTGTTCCAGGAACAGCAGCACCTACAGTGCTGACGGGGAGAAATCCACCTTGCACTTGGTCATGGTCAAGGAAGTGAATTTGATCGGAGACAAGAAAGATGGACTGCCATCAGTGTAGTGCTCTTGCAGAAACACTGCTGATTATTTAAGACCTTTTTTTTTATATCAAACAAAAAATCTAACAGAATGAACTAAAAAGCCAGAAGCTCCATTTTCTGAGCAGGCAATGAAATCTCTAACTAGGGGGAAAAAGAAAAAAAAGGAGTCTGACATGAGGAATTTTGCAAAGGGGGGGAGGGGGAGTTTGGATGGTCTTCCCTGAAATGTGAGGCCCTCAAGCCCCCAGAATCCTCAAGTAGGACTGGAAGGTACTGCCTCATTTGAGCCTTGTGATTAAGAAGACACATGAATAGGGAATCCAAAGAAGGATTAAGTGGGAGAGAAACTTTACATGAGAGCTGTAGCTTTTTATTTCTTTGCCAATCCCCCCCCTCTACAGACCTTAAAAAGCAGGCAGGTTGCAGGGGGTGTTAATCGACTGTAAACAAACAGCCCTAGAAAAAGATCATATGGTCTGAGAGGCCCAGGGCTCAATAAATAATAAGCACCTTTACTCATACAGCACTTTATAGTTCAGAGTACATTTTTAATTAGATCATTACTTTTGATCCTCAACAATGACACGAGGTCACCTGGGATTAGTAGCCCATTTCATACCTGAGAAAACTGAAACCAGGAGAGGAAAGAAATCTGCCCACAGTTACACAGCTGGCTTGTAGCAGAACAAAAATTTGAACCTCCGTCTCTGACTCAGGAATACAGGTTTTCCCCCTTTTATGTCACATTATCATAATGCAAATGTTGAAAAAAAAAAAAACGCCTCTTGTTGAGTATAAGCAAGCTTCCTGACATAATATCAAAATTAATTAAATGAATAAAATCTACTTTTACCATCCAAGATTGGAAAACAAAAAGTATAAGAAAAATTAAGCATTGGCAAGTACCTAAAAGATCACCACCTACTAACCTGAATTAAAGTGAATCACTTAGGATCTCATTCAGAGATCTATTATTGCTTTGGTAAAAAGTGTATTTCACTTTCATGCTAACAAACAAAATGTTACAATTTCTTTAAAACGAGTATTTTATACAAAGATAGATCTAATCTCTGTCATCATTCAGCCAGTCCACAAATATTTGTCTTGCTTCCTGTCAATGACTGACCTTCCCAAACTGAATGTGAAAATACTTCAGTAGATTGGTTTCATGGAGGAAGAAATAAGGACCATTATTTTTGGCACTGACCGTGAAATAACAAATGTTTATTTAAGATAATTATTTTCCTCCTATGTAAAATGGGGAGGACATTGTCTCCTGCTACCAGGATTATTTAAGGGAGCATTAAGTGAATTAACAGAGACCATTCAGATGGATCATCTGTATTTTTTTTAATCTTTTTTTAAAATTTTATTTATTTATTTGTCAGAGAGAGAGGGAGAGAGAGCGAGCGAGCACAGGCAGACAGAGTGGCAGGCAGAGGCAGAGGAAGAAGCAGGCTCCCCGCCGAGCAAGGAGCCCGATGTGGGACTCCATCCCAGGATGCTGGGATCATGACCTGAGCCGAAGACAGCCGCTTAACCAACTGAGCCACCCAGGCGTCCCAGATCATCTGTATTTTTTAAATAAAGCACTTTGTTCTAAAAACCTCTTCTAAGAAATATGTACATATGAAACAAGTAAAAGAGGAAGTCTCCACTTGAGGGTAGCAGGTGGCAGAGTTTGCACAAAAGAAAATCCAAGTCCTTCTGGCCATCAACGTCTCCAGCCCAGTCCAGAGTCTTCACTGTGCAGAGAGAGCTCCCACCACCCCTTCATAATCCCAGCATGCCTTGCACCTGCTCCTTCCACTAAGCCACCATGTTTCACTGTCATATGGAATCTCTGCCTGCCTTCCACACGAAACTGAGCATTCCTTGAGGATGGGCACTATGTCTTTCTTAATCTGTGTCCCTACTCCAGAACATTCCTTACTCTCTCAGATACACAGACCTCATTAATTAATGTGTTCTGAATAAGTGCATGAGGTAGTGAGTGAGCAAATGAAGTCTTTAAGAAGGTAATGTTCTTGAAAAAGCTGACTCATGAGAACAAATGCAATTAAGATAATACGCTGTTGCATTACTCTCCTGCATTTCAGAACCTAACAATCATAAGGTACCATCTCTATTTTGTAAATGGTGGGGATGCCAGCCTTGATGGACCTGCAAAAGCCAGCAAGTCAGGGCCTGAGAAAGATGAATCCAGGAATATAGTTCTCAGACACATTCCTAGTCCCAAGGAGAATCACTGCTGTCAAGTTAATCAGGCAAATCCTTCTGATTACCCGAGGTCAAGAGCACAAGCAGCAAACCACTTCTCTACTGGCTTAGGCCAAGGAGAGGCTTTATAGAGTGCCAGGAAGGACAATGAATGTTTTACCTTACAAATGCTGAGGAGACAACATGTTCCTTTTAGCATTAATTGCTTTATTCAAAAGAAGCCATTTAGAATCAGTCTGGTCTTTTTCCTTGATGAGCAATTTCAGGCTGCCTACCAAAGCTTTTGTTTGTTGGGAGGAGAGAGGAAGAGAAAGCATTTTGTTAAGGCATTTTAATTTTCATATTTAATGAAACAGATTGGGTAGCAGGTTCCTTTGATTTTATTTCCCTGTTCCCTGAATACCTTCTTGTGTATTACATATTCTGCTTCAGCTTCCTGCAAGAACTTTGCTACATTTACAAGTTAAGGCTGTCAACTGTTACCCACTGAATCAAATATATTTCTTGTGCCAATATTCAGTTGTTATTATTATTGTAACCGACCAATCATAAATCTCAAAACTGGAGAGAATGAGAACAGGGACTGCTATTTTCCCATCTTCTCTTGAGCACATAAGATGATATAACTCTCTGAAGCCCTCCTATTATTGCTGCACCTAAAATGCTTTGCATTCTTCGCAGGAGAAATCCTTTAATGGGGTTACTTTTCCTTAGTACGAATCAATCAATCAATCAATCAGAAATTTCATTGGTTTTAATTAATTAACAAGGATGGAGAGAAAAACCACTACCGGATTGGAGTCCAGAGGCCAGCTCGCTCGTTCCAGCAATTATTTACTATAGGGTTTTCTTCTTTTTTTCTCCCTGATAAAAAGAGGGCAGAAACTCTGTTTTGTTCATATTTAGAACAAAGCCGGAGCAGAGCCAGGCCCATAACAGGGGCTCAATCAAAATTTGTGGAATAAATGAATAAGATCGATCAACTGTTTAACTCAGTTTTCCTGAGCCTCAATTTCCTTCTTTGTTAAAAAAACCAAAAGTGTTGATTATGCCTGTGTTTCCTACCTCACAGATGAGATAAATGATGGCTTTGTGAAAACTGTTGAGTTATGCACATAATTAAGGGAGTAGCATCATTAGTAATAGCAGCAGGTCTGCACTTGATCAGCTGTGTGACCTTGGCCAAAACATTTCAGTTCTCTAGGCTTTCAGTTTCTCAATCTGTAAAGGGACAGGATTGGACTAGATGATCCCTACATTTCCTTCCAGCTCAAACCAGTATCTTTAAACCATCAGCAAATACTTAGGTAGTACGTACTCTATGCAAAACAGTCTTCTAGGAAAAAACACAAAGGCATGATCTAAGAGATTTCAAAGAAAAATAAAAACAATAACATTTCTAAAATACTTCTTCTTGGTTATTCTTCTAATATAAAAGCAGGCCATTAGGGAAAAGCATGGGAAGATGTGAAAACCAGATTTCACAAGAAAAGTCATTTGGGGAAATCAAAAATTGAGTTAGCTGCTGGTATGCATCTTGTGGAGATCATTCTGACCTTCCAAATCGCTTGTGCAACAAACTTGGATTTGACACTTGGTGTTGGCTTTTACAATCTACCTAATGAGAAATATCTTCACAAAGAGCGACAGCATGCTGCTTAAAACTGTTCAAGAAAATGGAGATTTGAGGGGAAGGGGAAGCCAAGAAGTAAAGCAGCATAAATATGTTATTGTGATTTAAACACGTGATTTCCTTGAGTATGTAGACAACTCAAGACAATTCCAGTCACAAAAAGAATACATATGTACACAGCTCTCAGAGGAATTCATTAATTTAAGGAGTCAGAAAATTTCTTCCAGAATTCAGCTGATCCAGGGAACCCATCAACAAATATAAATGGTATATAGATACTAGATACTACAGGGAATTAAACATGGAAGACCACAATACCTGCCCTCAAGAAGATTTATGAGATCATTCCTGATATAAAGTAAAAAATCCTTCTAATCTAACATGTCCAAAATTAATTTCATACTTATTTTTTAAAGACTTTTATTTATTTATTTGACAGGGAGATCACAAGTAGGCAGAGAGGCAGGCAGAGAGAGAGGAGGAAGAAGGCTCCCTGCTGAGCAGAGAGCCCAATGCAGGGCTCGATCCCAGGACCCTGAGATCATGACCTGAGCTGAGGGCAGGGGCTAAACCCACTGAGCCACCCAGGTGCCCCAAAATTAATTTCATACTTTTAATCCTCAAACCTACTCTTCTTCATTTGGCCTATCTTGAAAAATTCCATCTCAGTTCACAACTTTCCCTACACAAATCAAAAAAACAACAGCTTCCTTGATTCCTGCTTTCTAATTTCCTATGCCAAATTTCCTATGCCGTAGTGTCATAAATGACCCCCATGAAATACAAAGGCAGGCATGGGAAGACCTCTACGAGGAGGAGTACATTCATCAGAATAGACAAGGCTCTGCTTCAATAAAAAAAATTATCGACATATCAATGGTTTAACACAACAAACTTTCACTTCTTGTTCATGTTATAGCTTGATGGAGGTTGGCTGTACTTGGTAGTTTTTCTAAGCCCTCATTCAAGGATTCAAGTTTTTAGCTACAGTAAGTATATTGTCTTCCAGATTCAACATAAGAAGAGAAAGGGAAATAGAATATAGGAGCTATTTTTAAAGGTCAAGCTTAGAGGTTGTTTACAACTCTTTTGCTCACATTCCACTGGCCAAGACTCAGTCCAATAAAACTCAGTCCTAATCTAACCTCAAAGAGGCTAAGAATTGTAGTCTCAGCAAATCCAGGAAGAGAAAATTGTGTGGTAAACTCAGAGTGTTATCTTTGCCATGAGGGCTGATACCTAAATTAGATTATCTCTCCTATTTAAAGACATTTTTCAGGCACTAAGATCCACACATTCTCAGGGTTCTCTACCTAACTGACAGAATCGACTCATAATTAACGTCTTCCTACAATTCTGTGACTTCACCCTCTAGGACAATAAAAATTTATAGATCTGTGTCTTTACTGTCACCTACCTCATTCTGGGATAAAATACTTTTGCTCATACTGTACTGTATGGTCTAATAATTTACCTTTAGCATTTCTACAGGTGTCTTCCTTTTCTATTATAGAATAAATGTGTCACTATTTATAGGTTTTCCTATTCTTGCCACAATCATTTGAAACTGCAAAGATCCCAGTAAGACCTGGGCTCTGATGGGGATATGTGTGATGGGGGAAAATTCAGAAAATTTTCAAAACCCTGAAATCACTCAACCCATAGCAGCAAGGTTGACCAGGTTTGCCTTTTCTGCTGTAATTTAGACAAAATCCCTTGAACCTTCCTAACACTCCATCCACTCCAGGCACATTTATCAACTAACCCTCATTTATCTTTCAGGCCTAAACCTAGATATCACTTTTCTTTGAAAGGCTTTCCTGGCCTCCCAAATCAGCCTGGGTGTCCATATTATGTGAATGCAGAGTACACTGTTCTTATCTTTCTCACAGCTCTTGCCAAACTCTGGGCTAATAACATTGATTTTTTGGAGGGAGGGGTGTTTTGTATTCCTCAATGAGCTCTCTGACACAGACGGACTGTGTTGTTGTGGTAATGGTGATGCTGGCTGTGTCTCCATATTCTAAAGCCATTTAGATCTTCAAAATTATGTTTGTTGAATGAATGACTGAGCATATGCTTGCATAAGGGAAACTAGCAACTAAATAAATCTTGGAATAATTTTCAGGAGGCCAAACAATGTTGGCAGTTGGTGACCATAGTTGAAGCCCACGTGGATGGGAATAAGAAAGTTTCAGAAGGATTAACTATCATAAAACTTGCTCTGGTCACCTCAAGTTAGAAGTTTTCATACTCCATAATCAGAAGACCTATAATTCTTTAGGCCTTTCTTATGGCAGTGAACACATGTGACTTTTTGTCATCACGTCTTTGTCTTATGGCTTTAACTAGATGGTGAACTCTAGAAGACAAGGACTGGTCTCTGTCTCAGTATATTTCTCAATACTTAGTTCAATGTCCTATGCATAGTAGGACTCCAGAATATGCATTGTAGATATTTCATTCTATAAATTCATGCTGAGTTAAAAATAGATACACCATACAGAATTTTATATCTGAACATTTGCCCTGTGCATCCATGTTGATTCCAATCCCATTGTTAGGTCTCTGTTCCTAGTCCATCTCCCATCTGATAGTCTAATATAGAAATATCAATAACAAATAATTTGTAGGGCATAAAGAAGATACGTGTCTTCTGGAAAATCCTTATTCCCTATGTCTTAGTTTTCTTTTTTTAGAAGTAAAGTGTAGCTACCATTGTTCCACCTAAATCAAAAGGTGGTATGTAACTCAAACTGGATATGGTTTATGATCAAACGTGTACTGTGAGAAAGATTTTTAACCATTTTTTTAATCTTTATTACATGCCACCTGAAGGCAGATTGGCTACTGTCCTTGGAGGAAGAGACCAGCCTCCCATCTTCATGTGATAGTTCCCCCCATGTCAACCAACCTGTTTTTCTGTATATCTTCCTGAGATCAAGCAATTTAGTTTTTGTCTATAAAATGCTCAAATGGGTAAGAAGAGTAATTCATACTATATTCTAGACCAAATGTCCTCTTGTTATTCAGTTATTCCCATCCCCCTTACCAATATATAGATAATGACATCAAATGTCATAGATTATCCAAAAAAAAACCCTGAAAAACTAAAACAATATTAAAATGTCTCAGATTTGAGCAATAAGAACTTCATCCCATTACCAAATTCTCAAAGAGAAACTGAGGTTCCCAAATTAACATCCCTAGCTATTGTACATTTTATTCCAAGAAACAAAATCTTTCCTATTTCTTTTTCATTTCAGCCAGAACATCAGTTGGCTCAGAACTGTAAGCAGAGCATGGGTTCCCATATCACCCCAGCCTGAGCTCTCTACTAATAGAACAAGTGTAATTCCTTAAAAGGCCTTCCAAATTCAATTAATCCAATAAAGCCTTTCTCACATCCCACTGGTTAAAAACAGCAGGAAGTTAATACATACAAATGCTATCACAATACCTGTTCCATACACTGAAAATAAAAACAAAACACACACACACACACACACACACACACACACACACACATCCCTAGCACTTAGAACTAAGATCCCAGTCAAAATGACATAGTCAGATCTCACTCAAAGTCTACAACTTTAAGACAAACATAGCTATTCCCAAGTCCCAAGCAGACAACCAGGATATCTGACTAAAAGAGAATAAAGAGGGGAAAAAAATAATATCTACACTTTATTAGCCTTACCAATCTCTTTGTCCAGGGTCTACATCTTAAAACTGAAACTTAGAATAAAATGTCTTATGATTAGATTAAAAATAACGGTATTTACCCTAATTGTAGGTAGGGAGAATTCATTTGTGTGTATTCTCAACTTTTTTTTTTTTTCTTCAGAGAGTGACTTCCTTGGGTTCCCCTGTACCCCTCAAAGCTTAAAAATTTTCAGTGATAGCAGCCCCAGTCATCAGGTCACTGTTTGCTTTTCTTCCATCCACCTCTGAAACCCAACAATATTCAGTTTTACTTTGAAACTGTGTTCCTGGTTCTTCAGTACTGGGTAAGAGCAACGTCACCTCCACACCCTGTTTTAAGCAGGCTTGCTTCAGGTAGTGGTTCTTTCCACTGCCTCTGGCAAATACCGATATTGAAGTGTTTGTAAGGCAGCTAGTGTTACTTACCATTACTAATCTAGGGACTCCTCCATTGTGAAAGTCACAAGGTCATGAGTTCTGAGTTTCCAATTACATTTATTTTCAACCATATCTGGTCTGTCCATATCTCCTAGCATTGGATGGTCTCATTCTGAACACGTTCCTCCACCAGATCAACACTTAGGCTAAGGCTGGACACCATCTCTTATTGACTTACCGTATTTTCTGTTAGTATGCCCCTGTGTTAGGCACAGTTAATATGCCCTCTTGGGTCTCATAGGTTCTCAGGGGCTTCCCAGATACTTGGCCACTTACTCATGGAGAGCTCTACTGCTACTGCCATCCCCAGCACCTCCAGATCTGCTAGCATGGCCTCCATTATGCTCCAGAGAATCTCCAGCAGCCAGGCCATGGGACTGGAATCTGACATGACCCACAAAGGTGGTTGTTCCTTCTACCACTTTGGAACTTGGCTATAGTCCTAACCCACAGGACTGGGAACCTAGCTTCCCCAGGGACATCCCTTTAAAGGGGTCAGGTTGTGTAACCTAAGAGTACACGAGTGTCTCTCTACAGGAAGAAACTTGACCACTGAGTGACAGGTGGTGGTGAGGACCTAAGACATAAATCCTCTCCCCACCTCTTTCCAGAGAAACCCAAGTGACTGAACAACCACTGATGATTTTTTTATGAAGAGATGACCCACTCAGTAACTCACCACCTTATATTTGTTTACCTCTTTTCCTCCTTACCATCTTTTCTCTCACCTTTCCTGCCTGAGACTGTACCTTCCAATGAAGTATTTGTATTAAACTTTGCCTCAGGTAAAGGAAGCAAAATGGTTTGAACTGGAGATAAGAGTGTTCTTTAAGGGAAAGTTTGAGATCTCAGAGGACAGGCAAACTGATAAGACAGGAAAAGGCGATACAGCCAAGTCTAACTTCTCTTTGAGAAGAATATTTTTAGTGTTTTTTATTATTTTTATTTTAGATTGTGTTAAAATATGTATAACATAAAATTTACCATCCTAACCAATTTTAAGTGTACAGTTCAGTAGTGTTAAGTACATTCACACTGTGGTGCCTCTGATCTCCAGAACTCTTCTCACCTTGCAAAACCGAAATGCTCTCCTCATTAAACAACAGCTCTTCCTTTCCCCTCCCCTCAGCCCCTGGCAACCACCATTCTACTCACAGTCTCTATGAATTTGACTGCTTTTGAGAGCTCACATAAATGGATTTGTACAGTATTTGACTTTTTATGACAGGGTTATTTCACTTAGCATAATGTCCTCAAGGTTCAAATATGTTGCAGCATGCATCAGAATTTCCTTCTTTTTAGGGTTGAATAATATTCCACTGCATGTATACTGTTTATTCATTTACCTTTCGGTGGATACTTGGGTTGCTTCTATCCTCTGGTTATTGTAAGTAATGCTGCTATGAACTTGGGTGTTCTTTTTAAGAACCTGCTTTCAATTCTTAAGGGTATATACATAGAATTGTTGGATCATATATTAATTCTATTTTTTGTTTTTTTTTGGGGGGGCTGTCATACTACTTTTCATGTGGCTGCCTCACTGTACATTCCCACTAACAATGCAGGGAACCAGTGGTCAACCACTAATATTTTGAAGGCTTATATAATGAAACACAATTGCATTGGACAAATCTATGTTAAGGTGAGCTGTGGAGATCCACACCAGTAGAACTCCAGCTCTATAATCAAGATAGGAGCCACTGCCAATCGCCTAAGTCAAAGATCCAAGAGAATTTGGCTTACTGAAGTATTAAAGCCTACACACTTCTTGCCTTAGCTACTGTGTAAGTGTCAATTTATCCTGCAGCTCAGCCTCCAAATATTAGCCCCTGGGACTATTTCTCAAAATTCCTAGCCTATGTACCAGTCAATATGTTGGAGTTGGCAGTGGAAGTATAATAAGTAACACTCCACTCTCCTCTCAAGATCTGATCTACTTGAAAAATGACTCAAGAATTATCAAAGATCAAAACAGTGGTTTTACTACAGAAATCACTTTTCTTCTTCCTCGGTTTCAAGCTCTACTCCCAAGCTGAATGCACGCATCCTGCCTCAAGCAGAGCTGGGCAAGACCACCGCAAGTTCCCACCAAGCAGAGTGCATGTGTGTCCTACAATCAAGTCTAAGAGTAGGTGACATGAAACAAAGATGAGTGGTCTCTTTCTTTACTTCTACAAAAACAGAAATTCTGACTTTATGTACAAAGAGAACTGAGGTAGGAATATAGTTCTGCTTATATCTCCCTTTAGATATATGGGGAAACCACAGCTGTGGTTTAGCTCAATAGTTGTAGTTGAGATTTTTCTATGAGACTTGCAGCCCCTTGAGGTTACATCTGAGGAATCCAGTCAACAATTTATTGGGCTCTCATGTACCCTTAATCTATTTAGAGTTTCTATCACCCACCCTTCTGGGCCAAATACTAGGAATTAGGGTTTCTACGAAGTGAAAAGTGGGATGCTGGGCTCCTTCCCAGTGACAGAAGCCAAGCCTAATTCTACCACTGGCATCACTAGTCCTCTTCTTCCTCATCAAACTCTTATTTGGAGGAAGCTGGATGGTAGTGGGAGAGTTCTTATTCTGAGTGTCATTCATGGAATAAATTCAGTGATCTAAATTCTCCAGACTTGAGCTCTAGTTATTTAAAGAAGAGATTTAGAATTAAAACACATACATTTTACTTTCTCAAAGTATTGTCTTTTTCTTTCAAGAAAAGTTATCTTTATTGCCTCTATGGTTGGGAAAGGGCTCTTGAAAGCATAGGGATATAAAAACATTTCTCACTTTATTCTCCAAATACTATTTTGCTGCATATGGAAATAAGACTGGGAGTCTCTATAAAAAATAAAAATAGTCCATAAATTTTATTTAAGTTTTCTATAACAGCCATGAATTATTTTTAAAATCAGAAAAGAACACCAGAGCCTTTTTTTAAAAACAGAGTGTAGTGCTATCATTTGGACACATTCACATAAAAAGAAAATTACCAGATTTCATAAGGTACTATTTTCTCACCTCTAAGGTTGGAGAAATACTAGTATATGCTGCTTAATTTGGGGAGGCATAATAAACATTCTGAACACACCAGCACCTACGTGTCTGGTACAAAGTCTGTGCCCCACAAATTGATTTCCTATCAACAAATCAACAAAACTTGCCCTAGAGCTGGTTCCAGTGGAGATGCATTCATTAGTTATCTCCCAAAATACCCCACAGTAAAACTATCAGGATAGAAACTTCCTCATGTAATAAAGAGTTTGGGGTATTTTAGCTGCCTGTCAGGTAAGGAAAAAAAATTTTTTAACATATCCAGACAAATATCTGGATATTTTTCATCAGGAAAAACAGTTCTTAAGCAAGAAATAATACCAACTACTCAAAAATTCTTCCAGAATATAGAGTAGGAGAGAAAATCTTCTAATTTTATGAGACCAACAGTACTCTGATACCAAAACAAAACAAGAAGGGGGGGGGGACAGAAAATGAAAAAAGGAAAGAATAAAATTATATGTCAATATCTCTTATGAACATAGATGTAAAAATTTCCATAAAGTAGTTTCAAATGGAATCTCATTGCATATGAAAAGGATGATAGATCATGACTGAGTTGATCACAAGAATGCAAGGCAGGTTTAACATTCAAATCTCAGTCAGTAATTCATATCCTATCAACAGAATAAAGAGGAAAACACAATAGAGTAGCTCACAGGCTACAGAGGACTTTTTTGGGCAAAATTTGACATTCATTTCTGATTTTAAAAAAACAAACAGACCTCTCAGTAAATTAGGAATAAAAGGGAACTTCCACAACCTGATAAAGGGCACCATTAAAGAATTAAGCTAATATCATACTTAATGGTAAGAGACTAAATGCCTTCCTCCCAAGACCAGGATCAAGACCAGCATCTTTGTTCTCAACACTTCCACTCAGTATTGTACCAAAAGTACAGTCCAGTGCAACAGGTCAAGGGAAGAAAAAAAAAAAAAGACATACCAAATGGAAAGGAAGAAATGAGTGTGTATTCATAGATAATATGATTGCCTAAAGAAAGAATCCCAAAAAATACTAAAAAAAAAAACCTTTTAAAACTCAGACACGAGTTTAACAAGAGCACAGGATATATATGGTCAATCATATTTCTCTATACCAACAACAAATAATTAGAAATTGAAATGCAAAAAAGGTAGTATTTACAATAGCAGCAAAAAGATTGAAATATGCATACATCTTCCAAATTATCAACAAGTTAAAATGTTAATTTTCCTGTAAACCGATCTATAGATTCAATACAATTCCAGTTGAAATCCCAGTGAGAATTTTTTTTCAGAAATTAACAAGCTGATTCTAAAATTTACAAGAAACAAACAAGAAAAGAGGAAATAATTTTGAAAGGAAAAGCAAAGTTGGAGGGGTTACACTACCTAATTTCCAGACTTACTATAAAGCTGTGATAGTCAAAACAGTTTGGAGTTGGAGAAAGGCTGTTAGAGGTATAGATCAGTGCACCCAAATAGAGACCAAGAACAGACCCATATGTGGACAAGGGAGTTCAATAAAGGTGCAAAGGCAATTCAACAAAGGGTAATCTTTTCAACAAACAGCTGAAACAATTATGTGTCCATTTGCAAAAAGCCCAAAGAATAAAAATCAAAAAAAGAACCTGGATCCACATCTTGCACCTTATATAAAACTTGACTCAGAAATGAATCATAGACCTAAATGTGAAAACTATAAAACTTCCAGAAGAAAAAAAAGTTGGGGGGGGGGGGGACTTTATAACCTTCAAAATATGCAAAGAGTTCTTAGATAAAGCATAAGCCACAAAAGACAATTTGATATATTGGAATTTCCCAAATACAAGAACTTTTGTACTTTGAAACTCCTGATAAAGGCATAATAGCCACAGACTGAAAGGAAGTGTTTCCAAATGATGTATTTGGACTTGTAGCCAGAATATATAAAGAACTCTCAAAATTCAACAATTAAATAAAAAAAAATTTTAAGTGGCCAAAATATTTGAATGGATAATTTACCAAAAATATAAAAATGCCAAGGAAGCCATGCAAACTAACACCACAGTGTAATACCATTACATGCTTACTAAAATAAAACATATAAGAAAAAACTGACAATACAAAGGGGACCAAAGTAAAATTCCTCCTACGTTGCTGATGAGAATGAAGCGTTACACCCCCTTTGGAAATCAGTTTGGAAGTATCTTATAAAGTTGATCATAAACCACACAATGAAGCAATCCTACTCCCAGGTATTTACCCAAGCAAAATGAAAACCCATGTTCACATAAAGCCATGTAAATGTTTACAGCAACGTTATTTGCAGTCACCCAAATCTTGAAACAACTGTGGTACATACATGTATCTAATACTATTCAGTAATAAAAAGCAACCCATACAGTACATGCAACAGCAAGGACTGGTTCTCAAATGCATTATTCTAAGTGAAAGAAGCTAGACTCAAATGCCTAGTGAAATCCGTGAAAAAGACTAGTTAATTCAATAGTGTGTGACTTACTTCTAGGACAATCCTGCAAAACCAGATTTATAGGGTGAAGAACAAATCAGTGGTTGCCAGGGGAGAGGGAAAAAGGAGTGCTAGAGAGTCTAGGGGAGTGAGACAACTGTTCTCCGTCATGTGGTCGTGGTGGTTACAAGACAATGTTTGCTAAAACTCACAGAACTGTCTACTAAAAGGATGAGCTTTACTGTATGTTAATTTACCTTAATTTTTTTTAAGTGAGAAAAATAATTCTTGATTTTATAACAAGTTGTCCTCTCACTCCACACACTAAGGTGTATTATGAACCCACAATTCAATGTAATATTTCTATCCTGAGTTTCTACTCCGCTGGGTCACTGGACAAGCTTATCTTCAGTTCTTTCTGGGACTTATTCCCTGTCCTGGTTTCTCCCAAGCTTATGCCATACTTATGTCAAGCTTTCTTCCAAGCTTATGCCACAGACAGTAGCAAGGTGGGAGTGCCGTGGCCATGGATTCATAGTCCTAGGTCCACATGGTGGCTGCATCCATTGTCCCATGCTGCGTAGCCCATTATATCTGGAACTCCCCAGTGTTTCCCTATCACTCTTGGGGAAAGGGAATTTTTCTTACAAGCCTGCTGTGTATCAATTTTCACATGGTTTTCCATGCACAGGGCAGCTATTTGCTCTTTAGGGTCTAGTCAAGGTTATGGGAAGTAGGGGGCAGGATCCTTCTTCTCTCTGGACCACAGAGCTCTCTGAATCATCACTTCTTTCTGACTTTCTTCCCCGCCCCCCTTCATCCCCGCCCCCTCACTTTTGTACACAGTGCCCAGAGGAATACTCTGCTCTCTCCTCTGCTTGCTTCTGGCCAAAATACTTTGTCTGTACCCTTAAATACCAACCTTTTACCTTCTCCAGGAAAACTCTCGAAGCTCCCCTGAGGGCTTAGGCTTTTCCATGACAAATGTCAGGAAGACAAGCAGGCTATTTTTGAGTTCAGCCCTTTCACTGTCTCCCCTGAGGCAATCAAGTTAAGCACAGGGGTGAAGAGAGAGGGAGGGGAGATGGAAACACAGTGAGAACAAAACAGATTGATATCTTGAAATATTGCTCCACCTCTCTTGGATAAGAAATTTTAAAGGTGCTACTTTAATTGCAGTTTCTTTTACAGGAAGATGGAAATACCTGATCTGACATTATTAAAATGATGTTATTGTGTTATGAGATTACGCTGTTCTACAGAAAGTAGGAACAAAGATTTTTGAATGCAAGGAATAATGTATGAGCCAACAAATGTAAAAGAATGTGCATAAAATCATACTAAGACACATTGCCGGTCTATCAGCGTTCTGGGCAGCTGTTCTGAAGCACGCGCGCACATGCACACACACACACACACACAAAACAGATTCTAAAAAATAAGATTTTTGAAAAGTTTGCTGCCAAACATTAGGTTAAAAAAAAATCAGTGAAAAAGAGTAATTAATTCACATATACCATTTTCTCCTGTTTTAAACCTCCCAATGGCAATCAGGTACTTTTGAAGGAGACATTTAGAAACCTAAGCTCACTTAAAACATTCTCTTTCCAGCAAGCAGCTACTCAGGGACCTACTTGTTCTGAGAGCTATTGTCAACATGCCCCTGTCTGGAGCCCCAAAGGAAGTAACCTGCCTTGTGACCAGATAGTCTAAGCAATCACATGTTGGACTCAACTGTAGAGCACCCTTTCCAGATGTCCAGAATCTCAGGGAAGCTACTGTTCAGACCTAAATGAAGCCCTGTGTTTCACAGGCCAGCAACCTGCTGGAGGCTAGAGGGACCACCTTCAGTTGGGGAAAAAATCAACTTTTTTGTTTATCTGTGGGTGTGTACAGAGGTCAGGTGGTAAGTTGCCCATCGCACAAAGTATTCAAGGAGAGAATAGATGGTTTTGGAGGCCTTATTTCAGAGAGAATTCAAAGGCAAGTGGTCTGAATGGCTTTAAAAAATCTCCTACCACCATAAGACCTTAGGATTCTATGAAATGCTATTTTTTCCAAAGAAGTGAGAAGAGAATACTACATTCTAAGAAACTTTACTTCCCTAATGAATCAAAGCCTGGCTGAGTCCACAGAGAAATGAAAACAAATGATACCACACGCAGGAATTGTGTAACCTGAGGTATAAATCACAGATAGTCTACAAATTCGGGGATATTTTTTAAATCATATATTTAATTCAGTGTAATACTTGTGATTTATGTAATTTTTCACTTCATGTAAGTTTGTGCTATAGGACTGCCCTGAGATTGTAGGATTTTTTTGAATGCAGAAGAACAGAACTTCCTCATTTGAAATAAAGCAAGAAGAGTAACATGAATCAGTGGGTCCATGTATGGGAATTTCTATAAAGCAATGACATTGCAGTGCTTTCAAGTCTACATGTTATTGCAAGGTAATGACTAATAGAGTGAAGTAAATCCATAGGAAAAAAATTGGAGGGGTGGGGGGAATCTGTGATAGACATACTATGAAGCAAAAGGCATATTTTGAGAGAATTTTTAATTTTTTAAGCCACTGGTTGACAAACACTAAATTTTCATTTTGATCAAATGCTCTCATAAGAAAATAAATGTGTTCAGATAGGGAAAATAAATGTGTTCAGATAGGGAAAATAAATGTGTTCAGATAGGGAAACTGTTTCCTGCCTTTAATCAGTATGTATTCCATACTGTATGCCTAAAGTTCTATGAACCCCAAAGAAATGGGACCAAGTGCGTGAGATCTTCCCTTTACATTCTTCTCCACAGTAGGTCACATGAAGAAATCAAGCCATTAAAGTTGTGCGATTGCAGGGGGTGTAGGAAAAATCTTTGTACATTTTGTATTCAATTTTGCTATAAACCTAAAACTGCTCTAAAAAAGTTAAAACTCCTTTAAAAAAATTTTTTTAAAAAGAAGATTTCATTTAAAAAAAAAGATTTCATTTTACCTAGATATTTCCAAGATTTAGATAGCATTTTTTTCAAACATTAAAAAACAAACAAACAAACAAACAAAACATTGGGCCGCCTGGGTGGCTCAGTCATTGAACATCTGACTCTCAGCTCAGATCATGATCTCAGGGTCCTGGGACAGAGCCAGGCCATAGGCTCCCTGCTTCCCCTCTTCCTTTTCATCTGCCCCTCCCTTCACTCAAGCAATCTCTGTGTATCTCTCTCTCTCTCTCTCTCTCAAATAAAAAAATCTTTTTTAAAAAAATTACATTATGCATATTTAAATTATTTCTAAAAGTGATCTTTAACTTTATTCTTAAAAAATCATTACTGGAAAGAGTCCTGGACTAAAAGTCAACATGTAGTCCCAGCTATAATCACAGTCCCACATGCTACTAGCTAAGAGAGACTGTGTTAGTTCCTCTTTCTGGACCTCAGCATCATCAGATAGAAACTGGGACAGTATCACCCTTCCCTACCCAGAATGAGAGGAACATGAAAAATCTTTGAGAAGAATAAGGTCATGTACAAATGTAAGCATGGGAGAAAGAAAACAGTATGCTGTAAGAATTCCTTCCTTCCATCTTTCCATCTTTCCTTCTTTCTAGCTTTCCGTCTTTCCTTCCTTCGTCTAGCAAATACTATGTGAGTTCTCAACATAAACCAGGCTCTGCCAGGCATTAAAAATTCCACAGCAAACAAAAGCAGATAGGATTGCAGCCTTTCTGGAATTTACAGTCTAGTGGAGAACACAGGTGCTAAATAATAATACAAACTAATATAATTAAAATTGTGATGTTTGCCATGAGGAACAGTTAAAGGCAGGTTGGGAAATAATGATAGGTGACCTGAATTAGGTAGAAGATTTAGGGTGGAGGGTAAAGGAATCTAGAGAAATTCTCTCAGAGACTTGAGGCATAAAGAACTGGCAGATAAAAATCTGAGGGAAAGAGGGTGCTGATAGTATTCCCCGTAAAGGAAAAAACACTTGCAAAGGTTTTGAGATGAAAAAAGCTTGACATATCCAAAGCACTAGCAGAGGCCAGGGTAACCACTGGTGGTTTTTATTCATGCTACCATGAATAATCTCCTACTGCTTTTGAGACAAGACTAGAACAATTATGAAAACAGACATCCATCCTAATTTTCACTCAGGTTAAACTTTCTATGCTCAACAAATGTTTCTAACTTAGAATGTCTCAGTATCCAAAGAAAATTTCTAATCCCTATATATTTCGTATTTACTATGCCTGAAGGACATTTTGGACATCCTCTATTCTATAGGCTTCAAAAAGAGTCATCTGGTTAAAATTAAGAATTTTTAAAAGGTAGATTTATTTGTTTGCTTGTTTGAGAGAGAGAGAGAGAGAACGAGCTGGAGGGGCAGAGAGAAAAGGAGAGAATCTCAAGCAGACTCCACACTGAGCATGGAGCCTGATGTGGGCTTGTCTCATGGTCATGAGATCATGACCTGCTGAAACCAAGAGTCAGATGCTTAACTGATGGCACCACCCAGGTGTTCCCAAATTAAGAATTTTAATAAGAAAATTGATAGATTAGAATCTATCCTGAGAAAAGATAAGTGGACTCAAAACCTTAACATATGAGCAATAGTTAATGATTTTAAGGCTGTTGGTGCTAGGAAAGAGAAAACAAAGGAGACCGAGCCTGGATCCCACATACTTACACAAAGCTGTCACATGGAAAAGAGGGGGCATCAAATGTCTCTAATGGATACCTGAGGATGTCATGGTTAAAGTTCATAGGAGGACAAAATATTCCTCAGTCTGTAAGAAAGAATCAGATAAGAGTCAGAGGTGTCTAATTTGGCAGATGGAAGAAATAGGTATTCTTTTAGAAGTCACAAATGAATCATAAATGTATGTACAGATTCAATCATCCCTTGGGGACACCTAGAGAAAATTCAGACAAAACCTGAAGGACCAATGTAACAGACAACCTGTAAAGTGTATTCCGGCACCAGGAGATACCGTTGGAAAGTGCCTCTTAACAGAAAGATTTAAGAAACTCTTCTCAATAAAAGAGAAGTTTCATCTCCCAAACCTGTTAATCAACTAGGAGACAGGCGCTATAATAAGGAGTGGGATGGCTTTAATAACAGCACCATGGGAGAGCTGTTGGAAGCTTTGGAGCTATCAATGGTTACCATAACATATTTTATCAGTGGATAGAAATTTTTATTTAGCAGAAATCTCTGTTAGCATTGCTCATTATGGGTTTAGAATTTTGGTACAGTTTGGTAAGGGAAATTGGGGTGGGAGGTGAGAGCCCCAGGATACCTGGCTTGAGCATAAATGTTCTGTAATCCGGGGGAAAGTTGTTAAAGGACTTCTGGAGGTGGAGGAACATGGGCCAGGAAAGTTATAGAGCCAGAGCAGACACAGGGATGAAGAGCTGTGGAAGCGAAGTTAACAAGGCGGGAAGAATCATTTTAATAGGCGATAAAGAGAAAGAGAAACCCAAGAGAGACAGAACATTTAAGAAAGTGCAAGAGTCAATAGTTTGAGTGTGGGCTGTGTGAGCTAGTTTGGTGAACAGGTAAGCTGAAACTTCGCTTGTGAAAGAATAAACATTGATTCAGGAGGCCAGGGGTTCTTAACCTTGAGTTTCTGTTAGCCTTCTGAACATATGAATATAATTTCTTACAGGTGCAAATGAGGGCTTGTTCTGTGATGCCCTAGAGTTTCCCTTAGGGAACATGGCGATTCAGCTTGGGCCAAGGGAGAGTCCTGGGCTTTATTTATGTTGACTTAAGTATGACTAGGAGACAAGATGGGACACAGAGACTGATAGAGATTTTATCAGCCCATCATGTTGATGAAATTTTTTAAAAAGTGACTGGCTATGTTACATTTTTCCTAATCCCAACCCAGATGATGGTTTAGACATTTAGATAGCATTTACTGAGCGTCTATTATCTGCCAGTGCACAAGTATTTTATTCTCAACACAAGTCTGTAAAATAAAAGCTATTCTCATCTTATAGGAGGAAAAGAGACTTAAAAGGGTTAAATCCTTTATTCATTTCACTCAGCCATTCATTTACTGAGCCAAAATATTTGGTTAAGCACCTCTTACTTGCTGGTATAGGGAGCATCTACCAAGTGCTATTGTAGGGGAACCTACCAAGAGCTACTATAGGATGCACCCATTGCTTCAAATGTCCAACACCCTTTCTTCTTAGAACAGTACCACTTTGGGGTGCATGGGCGGTTCAGTTGGTTAAGCGGCCAACTCTTGATTTCATGATATCAGTGCCCTGGGATCTAGCCCTGCATCAGTCTCTATGCTCAGTGGGGAGTCTGCTTGAAGATTCTCTCTCCCTCCCTTTCTGCCCCTCTCCTGCTCACTCTCTCGTTCTCTCTCTCTCAAATAAAAATAAATCTTAAAAAAAAAAAAAGGATTGCTTTTCTTTTTTTTTTTAATTTATTTATTTGTCAGAGAGAGGGAGAGAGAGGGAGCGAGCACAGGCAGACAGAGTGGCAGGCAGAGGCAGAGGGAGAAGCAGGCTCCCTGCCGAGCAAGGAGCCCGATGTGGGACTCGATCCCAGGACGCTGGGATCATGACCTGAGCCGAAGGCAGCCGCTTAACCAACTGAGCCACCCAGGTGTCCCAAGGATTGCTTTTCTTTTGGGACCTTCCTGTTTCTTTAGTCTATCAGTCTGTATCAAAAAACTTTCATTTTCTCAATTAATACCTACTTCTTGACCACAAGTGGAGGTCAATTGACTTAGTATCCTGAGATTTGGAACTAAGAGAAAATTAGAATGAAGTCTGGTCACTGGCTGAAAACTATAGGATGAAGTAATCAGAAGCTGTGAAAGACTATGCTTTTTGTCAGCTGGAGGAAGTCTACAGTAAAAGGGAAAAATGAAGCTGGCACAGTGAAAAACAGCAGAGACATGAGACAGCCTGTATGCTGATGACAGTCATATATCTTCTCCATTGCTTTACCTTTCCCAGGGACTGGGTGTTCACCTCTCCTTGGAGTCCATGGATATATCTTGGGGTCCTGCAAAAATTCTTTCTGCTTAAGCTTCCCTTCTTTTTTAAACTTCTAATAGCTTATCACCATGCTATGCATGGAAGACACAAAGATGAAAAAAATACAGTCCCTGACTTATAACACTCTTAAGAGGTATTTCTTAAGGACATGGGTGTGAACATAGATCATTACAACATTCTAAGCAGGGTTGGGTGGAACACACATGACCCCTTACAGTGTGTATCTGACTCATCCAAATGCCCCTTCCTTTGCCATTCATCCTCTGCAAGATCTTGATCAACTTTCTCTCTCCAGGCATTGGCATCTCTAAGAATCTGGCTGTAGTGAGGCACAGTAATTGATGTAAGATCAGAGGTCTGCAAACATTTTCTGCAAGGGGCCATACAGTAAATATTTTGGCCTTGTGGATAGTATAGACTGTCATAATTATTCAATTCTGCTCTTATAGCACAAAGATAGCCACAGAGAATACTTACATGATCATGTCTGTGTTCCAAGACAACTTTATTTACAAAGTCAGGTTAAGAGGCCAAATTTCACCCACAGGTCATAGTTTGCCAATTCTAGCTCTCAGATATTTGGGGGCAAAGTGAAGTTAAGAAACACAATGTGAAATGTTAATTGATTGACAGGAGTGTGCATCAGGTGCTGTAGAAACTCAGAGAAAGCACCAAAGTATTCTATGGGCATGAGGATAAAACATTTATTCAAGAGATGATATCCTCATGGAGTCTTTGAAAACAAAAGAATGTTAGAGGAAGAGGAGATGGGTAGGAAAAGCTGCATTTATAAACGCAATGAGTTGGGATGCCTGGGTGGCTCAGGTGGTTAAGCGGCTGCCTTCGGCTCAGGTCATGATCCCAGCGTCCTGGGATCGAGTCCCACATCGGGCTCCTTGCTCGGCAGGGAGCCTGCTTCTCCCTCTGCCTCTGCCTGCCACTCTGTCTGCCTGTGCTCGCTCTCTCGCTCTCTCTGACAAATAAACAAAATCTTTTAAAAAAAAATAAATAAATGCAACGAGTTTTAAGAGACCCTGGCATTTGAAGGATTGCCAATAGTTTCCATTACGGGGACAAGAAGTAAAAAGTTATGACAGTGTCAAAAATAACACGAAGAAGGAAAGCAAGGAGAATTTTAAACAAACAAACAAAAACAAGGTATTAGGGAGCCATTGAAGAATTTTAGACAGAGCAGAATAGACATCATCTGATTTCTTCTTCTTTTTTTTTCTTTGATACTCTTTCAGGATCACAAGAAGTAGGGGCAAGGATTTCAGGTAGAAAAACACTGCAGTTGTTTGGAATCACGGTTGTTTAAAGGCCTAGCTCTAGGCAATGAAGTCAACTGAAGCATTAGAATCAGTAGGATCCAAGGCAGAGACAGGTTATATGCGGGACCAAGAGAAGAAAGAACAGACTACCCATAGGACAATTGGGCAGATAAAAGGGGGAAAAGTCATCAGTACTGAAATATCTGGGGCATCCTGAGTTCAGTATCTAACTGTTGAGTGTGAGATACCTGTGGGACATCCAAGTAGAGATGTAGGAGAGCAATCACCTGGTCATGAAGGTAGACCAGCTTTTTACAGCCATCGGTCAGCTACGTGCGATTATTATTCCCATTTCGCAGATAAAGAAAGGTCAGGGAAAATGTGTTTTAACGATAACTCCAGCTGGATTTCTTATTTCTTGACCTGAATTACTCAATTAGGAGTCAACCGAGCATAGGAGCAGATGAAAGCTCATTTACGAAGAGTATGCAGGATGAGAAAAGAGAAAGATTTAAGCTGAAATCCCAGAAACAAAGTTTTTAGGTAACAGGGGCAGCAGTGTCCATGGTGGTTATGTCCCTCCCCTGGAGCCAGAATGCCCGAGTTCAAATCCCAGCCCAGTTTCTTCTTAGCAGTAGCATGATTTGGAAAAGTCCCTTAGAAAACTGTATTCCTGCTTCATCATCTGCAAAGGGTAAATAATAATAGCAACAAACTCCTAGACTCCTAACAATCAAGTAAAGAGATGTATGTAAATATCTGACCATGCAACACAGCAAATAGTGAATACTCAAGAAATATTTGCTACTTTTGTTATTATTACCTTGCAAAGGAAACAGAAAATGAATGAATGGTAAAACAGGAAAAGTGGGAGAAAGTGCCATCCTTGAGGCTAAGAAAAGAGAAACGTCAAAAGATAAGAAATACACAGAACATCAAATACAGTAGAGAGGTCAAGAAAAAGGGGCCTTAAATAGATCTGTGGGTTTACCCACTTTACGGTCATATGCAGGCTGTGGCTGGTTGAGGAAAGAGTGGGTGCTGGAGAAGCAGAGTCAGTAATAGCTAAGTATATACTAAAAGGTTTGTAGGTGTAAGAAGCAGAGAACGTTGACTAAAGGAGATGTCAACAGAGTGTAATTTCTAGTAAGTGTGGGTTGCTAAGGTAGGACAAATGGGTAGTTTTCCATGCTGAAGGTGAAAAGCAAGTAGTGAAGAAGAGGTTGAAGATACAAGGAACAGGAGAGAACAGCTAGATCAAAGTTCTGGAGGAGGAAGAGGTATATGATGAGATTCAGAGCTCAGGGGGAACTGACCTAGAAGGGAAAGAGACACCTATTCCACAGAAGCAGGTGTAGCCAAGATAAAGAGTGGCTTCAGCTATAATTCTCATCTGATAACCTCAACATCATTGTCACGTAGTAAATATGGTATCTTGCTGAGAGTGTTGGAGCCATGGGATAGAGCAACTGAGTTTTCAGAAAAGTCTAAAATGTCTGTTGTCGAAAATAGCCAAAGGACCAAACTCCCAAACATAAAAGACTATGCAGGTGTCACTGAGCACCAGACAGAGGTTGGAACCATGAACTTACATCAAGTCATGCGGTGGCATGATTTCCCCCCAGCTGGCTTGGTGCTTTAAGAGCAGGAGTGAAGAAACAGAGTGGAGCTGATTCAGCATGTGCAATGTCCAAGGAGAGGGACTTAAGATACCAACAAGAGAATGGCCATCCAGGCTGGACAGGATGATCAGAAGAACAGGAAAACAGAGAAGGACTGCTAATAGAAGGAAGGTAGGCATGGACACCAGAAAACAGATGAAGGGGTAAGAGATGCAATGAGAGGTTTGTGGTCAGAAGATGAAATTCTGTATTTCTGAAAGACAAGGAGTCGAATAGTCCTCTGGATACTGATTACTGAGGATAATGGCCAGACTTAGGGAAGGAAGGAGAACAACAAGTTGTGGGCCTTAGTCTTCAATTAATCAATGAATGTGAAGGGACAGTAAGAGGTCCAGGGTTGACAAGGTGGTGGGGCAGGGGGGAGTGGGGGGGGAGTGTGGAGGATTTGGAAGGTATAGCCAAATGCCATGTTTTTGTTTTCATTTTGTTTTCAAGAGAAATAGGGAATTGGAGGAAGGAAGATGATTTGGAAGCAGCAACATGTGGTATAGAGAAAGGTCACATTGCTCTACTTTCGGGTAAGTTTTAAGAAAAATGTACTGGTGTTCCAGATTAGAGAACTTCCAGGTAAGTGGTCTCTCTGGGGAGACCAGGTTCCAATTACTATAGAGGGTAGGGAATGAACCCTGTAAAAAGACTGACAGTAGAAGAGGGTTTGTTGGCATGGACAGGCAAGCTTCAAAGTTGCAATGCATAAGGCCGGAAGGGGTAATGTGTGCAGAAGGGAAAAGGGAAAAGAATCAAAGCAGGACAGAGGTGCAGGGATGTGCCTAGAGGAGCAGTAATAACCCAAGGGCACATCTGCCAAGGAAAGCTATGATGTGAACTCTGGCAGAGTTCACCGCCTTCAAATTTCCAAAAGAAACTTTGGAATAAACTTGTTTTGATGCTAGAAAACCATGGCATTTGCTCAGGGTTCCAAACAGAATGTTGGTAAAAAAAAATATGATACCTCCAAAGTAATCTTTTTTTTTTTTTCCTATGTGTGCCAGGGCAGGATTTTCTTTTACCAAAAATGTAGCTCTTGTTGGAAGCTACCGTGACTCCAGTAACAAATGAGGGGGTCCAGATCTCTCTTGGTGGCACCACCAGCAGCCTGAGCAGTCCAGCAAGTTGTCCTGGCTCCCGTGGTCAGCCCATGATTCAAGTTTATATTCAAACTCTTACCTGATGGAATCAAGATCTGTGCTTTCTGTGCAAGTTTGCCTCTATATAAAGCAGACTACCAGTAACCGCTCAGCTATTTCTCAAGGTCGTTATAGAGAACAATGGAGTTGGTATTCACAAAAGCAATAAACTTTGCGTATGGAGATACATGGTACACATATCAGGCACTACCATAACCAAGTAATTTACTATGTGACAGTTGGAGATACATACCAGAAACAAAAAATGAAGTGCAATAGAATGGGGTAGAGAGGTAGAGCCAAGACCCACGGGGAGTGACTTGGCAAGGGCTCTCTGAGGAGGTGAGATTGGAGCTGGAGACTGGATGTGTTTCCTTTCCCCCAAAGATTCCTCACCTCTAGTTGTACAGCCATACTCTTCCTCTCTCCATGTCAGCTAAGCCTAGAAAATTCGCGGTCAGCAGAGAATGCCAGGGAAGCCAGCAAGGCCTCAGTCCACTAACTGAAACCGAATGTGGGGTGGAAACACACACAGCCCACCTACCTCACAGGCCATGGTCTCCCCTTGCAGAGACACTCCTTGCTGCTCCAGCTTGGCTCCTGGGGCCTGACCTCTTTTTCAAGCCTGTGGTCGGCCTGCTTATCGGGCCTGACCTCCTGCAGCTGGATCTTGTTTTTGAGTTGGCTCCTTTCTTCTCAGCTGTTTCCATTTTAGGCCTCTGGTTCTGACTCTTGAAAGCAAAAGTAGCCAAGCCCCTTCCCTCTGCCCAGGCGAAGGTTAAAGGACTATATTAGGGTACCTCAAACCTAAGTGGGACCAAAGCTTGGTGTCCATCTTTGGCTTTCTGGTCGAGGCCTTATTTGGAACAGCTGAGCCTCCTCTAGGAGTCTGGGGTTCAGGAGAACAGCACGTCAGCCTGAGGGGAAGAGAGATTTCAGCAGGAAGGAAAAGGTAGAGGCCTTATTTGCCCAGATAGGGGCTGAAAGCCCACTTCCTCTCCATTTTGAGCAGTTGAACTGCTGAGGAGCATGAAGTCAAACCCCATTTACTCTCCCACTTTATCAGGCTCCAAGGCTCAGGGCGGGAGAGTTCGAAACACACCCATCTTGCCAAATAAACAAGAAAAACGGACAGAAAGCTTTCCCTAAATTTCTGCACCCCAGATTTGGGAGTGTGCCTCCACCTCAGGAGCAAGTAAGTGGCTTCCTGGAAGGCTAAAGGGGATGAAAAAAGCAAGACTGATTCTCCCTATTGCCCACTCTCACGCCACTGCCTCGCCTGCCCCCCCTTCCCACCCACAACCCTTCATACTCCCCAAGGGGTGCCATTTTGGAGCCAAAATCCACTTTGTCAGCACAGGAGCAGCCCTGCCTTCTCTTGCTCCACACACCATGTGACCCTGGAGAACCTCCAGGGCATATTTCATCTGGCATCAGCAACTAGAGGTCACCGTGACCCAAAACTTCCTGCATTCCCAGGCCTGGCAGCCCAGCCAAAGCCAGCCGTGGCGGGGGAAGGAGAGCGCCGCTTGGGGGGAGCTGACCGAGTGTGGTGTGGGCCGCCCTGCCTGCCAGCAGACAGCAGCACTGGTTTTCCACTGCCGGCCATTCATTGGACTTGGCCAGCTTTGTTCCTTCCCTGGGACCAAGTCAACAAGCTGAGACCAGAGGGGCTGCGGCTCTGGCATGCAGAGTGAAGCCATTTCTGTTTGAATGCATACCAGGGCTGTTGCTATGCTCGGTGGCCCCCTGCACTCTGATTTCCCACCTGTCCTACCTGTTGGGCTCTGCAGTGTGACCAGGGTTCAGGACTCCCAGTGAGGGCTGCTCCTTTTTTTTTTTTCCCTCTACGTAGGAGAGAACAGATCATTATAGAGGCCAGAGACTTCATACTGAATTTTGCTCAGAGTCAAAAGAGACAATGAAGGAGAACCTCTAGAGCCAGAAAACAATTTTATTATCAGTTTCCAGGCTCCCCTTCCATGCAAGAATCATAAAGTTTTAGGGTTAGAAAAGATCATAAACGATCCATGTAACTGGTTTATACAATTTGGTAAAGAGACCTTTGAGTAACTGATCAAAACAAGCCACTCCCTGCCCTAGGCAAAAACCAGCAATCTGGTTTTTGGAAATCTGGCCCATAATTTGGGGAGTGCAGGACTCCTAGAGGCCCTGTGCAGTGGCCTTCTGGACCACTCCTTCCCCTCCCAGCCATCTCATTTTGCAGAAGGGGATCCATAAGACCCAGAGAGGACAGTGACTCTTGCAAAGTCAAGGCTAGATGTGCTCCTGCTGAACCCAGATCCCTTGATTACGAGGGAATCATCAGAACCCTCACCTCCAGAACCCCTTCCCGTTATCTTCTTGGCTTTGCTCTCAGTATCTCTCTTTCTCTTCCTTTATTCTCTTCCTGCTTGCTCTCCTCAGGTCTTCTCTCTTTCTTTCTCCAATTCTCTTTCTTCAAGTTTTATTCCCATTTGTGCTTTCCTTACTCCTACTCTCTTGTCTTCTCTGCCTCTTCCTGGTATCTCAGGACCCAGTCAGTTCATCAGTGTTAATTGTATGGTCCTCTGGATAGGTCATCAGCTCCTGTGGAAGGATATCCTGTGTACATCAAGGAAAGAATAAAATTGTTGAAAGCAGTGACATCAAGGAGAAAAATTTCATCTCCCTCCCCAAATCTTCAGTATAGATCTAGTGGAACTGGTCTTTTTCTCATCCTTAGTGAAGACAAATAATGTCTAGGGAGAGGAATACAGAAACCAGGAGATTAACAGCACTCATGGTATGGTTGGGGAGCCCCAGGGAGTTCCTGAGACCTTTTCAGGGGGTCTACAAGGTCAAAATTATTCTCACCATAATGTTAACATTATAAAAAGACATTATTTGCCTTTTTTTGTTGTTTTTACTGTGTTAACATTCGGCCTGATGGTGTAAACACCACAAGGGGTAAAACTGGGGGGGTGGGGAGTAGGGGAGGAGGGGAGAGGGTTAGCATGTATCCAGGCATTGAAACCAAATTGGATTCCCAGTCATTGTAATCTTCACAGCCATGAACAACAGTTTTTTTAAAAAGTAAATTTTACTTCAGAATACTCATTAAGGAACAGTTAAAAATATTTTTAAAATATAGATTAAGTTTTATTAAACTGAAAATAAGCCTCAAGTACGCATTTTTTTTTCTATTCCCCAGCAAGGTGAGAAGCGTGCATAAAGTACTTCAGTCACATACTAAAGTCTAACGGTTGCCTCAAGGAAAAGGAGTTACACAGTTAAGATGTAAGCTTTACCAATCACTTTTTTCCAGTTTTACCTGGAAGAATGACTGACAAACTATGGTTGTCTAAGCCTGTGTATTTGGCAGGCGTTTTCCTAATAATGAACAAAGTGAGCCTGTTGCTTCCAGGGCAAAATAGACAGCACCTTTTGCCAACGGTAAATCTGAGCTTTCAGTCAAAAATTAAAACGTTGGAAATGTGTATCTAACACCATAAATTGAACTGTTTCCCCATACTTAACACTTTTCTGATTAGATCAGTGGTGATATTGACAAATGTGATTATTTGAATTTTTAGAATGAAATATGTCAACAATTGAAAGACTGGTGTAAGTCAGTGAACTGGTATTTTCCAAATGACCAAAGCATGGTGTTACAAAACCATGCCTGGGAAAACAGCCACTGAAAATGCAAGATAGACTAGTGGATTTTAACATAACTGAATGCAAAGTGTTCACTAACAGGTTCCAAGTTTCACAAGGCAACTAAATTCTAAGAAACTACCATATCTTGAGTTTTGATGTAGTAGCAAAGAAAAATGTCTGCAATTATCTGAAAACACTAGGAAAATACCCCACTCTTTTCCAGCTCTGTATCTGTACAAAGCAGGATTTCATTCATCTACTTCAATTAAACCAAGTATTATTGCAAATTTAATAGTAGATAAAATCTACCAGTCTTCAATTAAACCATATTTTAAAGAGATTTGAAAAAAATGTACAATGATACCAATTTTTTTTCTTTTGGAAAATATGGGCATTTGTGAATTTTTAAAAATTTCTGAGTTTTAATTGCTAACACATATCTATGAATAAATATAACCCACACAAGCACAAGCTCTTTTGAGTGGAATGGAGTCCTGAGGCCAAAATATTTGAGCCCCACTCCTGTAGATTATTCTAGAAGGAAGCAGAGATAAATCCGTGCAATACTTATTAACTGGGCTCAAGTATGGGTAAGGCTCATGCTAAGTACTACAGGGGCTTCAGCTCTTACAGCCCTCACAGTGTAGCAGGAGGGTAAGGCATGGAGACTAATAGCTGTGCTCTGAGTCCAGGAGTGCCACCAGAGAGAAGGAATGAAATGGCACCAACACTCCACTTGGGTTGGAGGTAAGAGGACCTAGAAGTCTTTACAGAGGAGGTGACAGTTGCAAAGCCGGAACAAAAACTGAGCATTAAGAAAACAAAACAAAAAAGCAGAGAGGCTGGGAGCGTTGATGCAGGCCAAGCAGAGGGAAGAGCATGGGGGTGGGAGAGCGGAGGGTACATTGAATAGTGTAAGCATTCCATCAGGCACAACGGAGATGCAGGCACAAAGCCTCCTATAGAGCCGATGCTCCATAAATGCTTGCTAGATGAGCCTATATATGAAGACATATGATTTTGTGATTGGCTAGGCCATGGATGGGTTAAGCTCTGTCTCATCACCCCTACTTCCCACAATATATGTGAGAAAATTGTGTGGAGAAAGTTGATAGAGGCCAAAGAAGTGAGAAGATTCATACATAGTACAAATTAGAGACAGAGCTGGGCCCTGACCTGGCTTCAAGTTCTCCTTTGCCAGACAATTCCTTCTTAAGTCAGGTCCTGACTGATATTCCTCTGCCCCAGCTGAGTGACATGACATGACACTGAATGAAGAAGGCTGAGACCGACACAAGCCTTGAGATTCATCATTGGAAGAACTTCTGCCAAACACCACTCCCTGATCAGGGCAAATGGGATTTGGAGAGGAAACAGATGCGGTTCTTATCCTCACAGTCTCTTGAACAAGGCCTTCAGGGGAGGGAGACCCATCTGACCATGACTGAGAAGGTATAGTGACACCCTAAGTACAGAGCACAGACAAGACCTCCATCTGAGCCATGGTGAAGCTTTCAAGAGGGAATGGAAATGATGGGAGTGATTCAAGGTACTTTTAAAAAGATAAAGACTAATTGGATACATAGCACTCATTCTTGAATTCACAGGCTCTTGAAGATCTGTGATTCTGTCCTCGTTGTCTCTGGATCCCCAACACCCAACATAGTGCCTGTCATAGCAAAGACATTCCGTAAGTGCCGATGCACTACTCTGAAAGCAAGGGTGAAGAAGAGATATGATGCCAAGCCTCGATTTTTTTCACCTTTTTCCATCATTATTTTTGGTATATCACATGTAGAAGTTTAAGGTGTATGATGTGATACACATATACATCACAAAATAATTATCCCAAAAAGGTTAGTGGACATTTCCATCCCCTCACATGCTTATCATTTTGTGTGTGTGATGATGACTTTAAGATTTACTCTCCTAATAACTTTCAAATGTATAATACAGTATTGTTAATTACAGTCACCATGCCATGCATTAGATCCCCAAGACTTACTCCTCTTATAGCAGAAAGTTTATACCATTTGACCACCATCTCTACATTTCTCCCTACCCTTTTTCCCCTGACAATCACAATTCTATTCTCTACTTCTTTGTGTTCTACTTTTTTAGATTCTGCATACAGTGGAGAACATAGAGCATTTGTCTTCTTTTCTGTCTATTTTGCTTAGCATAAGGCCCTCAACATCCATCCACGTTGTCACAAATGGCGGGATTTCCTTCTTTTTTGTGGATGAATAGTTTTCCATTATAAATATGCATTATATTTTGTTTATCCATTTACATGTTTACGGACACTTAGGTTGTCTCCGTGTCTTGGCTATTGTGACTACTGCTGCAGTGAACATGGGAGTGCTGATATCTCTTCCAGAGTGATTAATTCCTTTGGACATATACAGAAGAAGAAAGCTGGATAATATGTTAGTTCCATTTTTAATATTTTGGTGAACCTCAATTTTTTATTGAAATTCAATTAGCCAAGTTATAGTACATCATTAGTTTTTGATATAATGTTCAATGATTCATTAGTTGAGTTTAACACACAGTGCCTCCATTTTGTTTTCCACTATGATTGTACCAATTTACTTCCCACCAACAGTGCACAACTGTTCCCTTTTCTCCACAGGTTGATCAAAACTTGTTGTCTCTTCTCTTTTTGTTAACAGCTTCCTAACAAATGTAAGGTGATATCTTGCTGTGCTTTTGATTTGAATTTCCCTGATTAGTGATTTGAGCATTTTTAAATGAGTCTGTTGGCCATTTCCAAGACCCAATTTTGAATATGCCACACATTTTCTATGCTCTGCTCTATGACTTCCCAGTCTCCCCTTCTCCACCATTATAAATTTTCTCAGTCACTGGTACCCAAATCTGCCACTGTCAGGCAGCCTTTCCTGGACCAGCAATCAAAAGGTAAAAGTGTCCTGTTTCACTGCAGAACACAAAACCTTGTAGACAAACAAGACAGTAGCTACATAGACCAAGTAAGTCTCCGCCCCTCCTTTACACATGCTCTCTCACTCCTTCTCAACAAGCAGGGGACAAAAGCATCACTTGGTACTCTAGTCATGAATCAGAACCTCTGTAAGAAAGGCTACAATCAATACGCATGACACAAGACTGATATGATGCCCTGGAACGAGGGACCATCTGCAAAACTGATGCCAATCACTTCCTAAGGTCACGTGTTACACTCCTCTAGGATGGATGCGCCTGCTTCCCACCTCGACTAGAGCAAGGAGGAAGGCTTCAATGATGGATAACAGTGAGGGATTATCAGCTCTAAAGAAGAACATTTTGTACTTCTCTTGCCACCCCATCAGCACTGATATGCACAGAGATGCAGTCCTACCCATCATGTCTAAAAATACCCACATTGAAAACACTTCCCCTTTTTGGGATTGTCTGTCAATACAAGTGACACCGTGAGAGAATCATTTATGCCTGGGTGAATGTTAGCGCCATATCTCACAGAGCTGTGGTCACCAGAACAAATGATGTGAACTTCAGATGCAAGCAGGAGCCAGTGATGAGGTGGAGGGATTTCAGTGGCATAAATAGCAAGTTGAACTCCAAACCCAAGGACCTGAAGCAGTTGGTCAACACAGGACTTCCTAAGCACCACATAAGGGAACCTCAGAGCACTTGGAATAGGTATTTTTTGTTCATAAAGAAATTTAAAGGTGGGGGGGTCCAGCAGGGTGGTGGAGGGGGCAGACAGGAAGGGGCAGCTATGGAGTGGTTGAGGAAGGGTAAGAAAGGACTAACTGTACTGGGAAACATGTTTCTTCTTGTGACATCCAGGTGGAAGGTTGCCTGGCCTGGACTTCAACTTACTCAGGCAGGGAGGCCCCCTCTCCACCCATCTCATAGGATACCCTTCTCATAACCCTGTCACAGCACACATAATGCCCTGGGGGATATTACCTCCAAATCTGTCTCACTATAAGACTCTGGTGACCCTTGCACTCAGGGACTTAGAAGAATGATTTCTGTGTCCCCAGACTTGAGCGGTAGGGCTGGGCCTCATTGTGTTCAGAGGCTGTATTCTGAGGGAGACTCAAATGACAAACTGAAAAATGAACAATTGGTTAAAAGGAGGTAGACCTAAACAAAGCCAGTAACCCAAGGGCTGCTCTGACCATGACCTTTAGATTAGGCTGCTCTCTTTACCAAGAGGAGCACTGTCTGATCATAACTGAGGACAATGAGAATGCCTCCTAGAGGCACAGCAAATATCTCACTTTAAAGAAACAGATTTTGATATATATGGAAAATTGTGATTGTGTTTTCTTTATAAACCAAATACCTTTAAAAACAGGGGGAACATATTTTAAGAGTATGAGCTTAAAATTTCCCAGAATGCACATACTGTTAATTAGTGGCCTGAACCTAAAATACAGGGGGCTTCACCTGGATTTCCATTGTCCATCCACATCCTGAAAATTATAGGAAAAATCCTTCAGAAGAAAGATCACATTAAGCTGCAAATTCAAATCAGTCAGGTTCCAAGATTTAAATGGCTTCCTCTTTGGCGTCTACATAAATAGCCCATAAAATCCCTGTAAGCCCACAAAATAAGAGACTATTTTATTCAGCTCAGAAACAATCCATACAACACAGAACAAGATGTCTCTCCAATAACCTTATGAAAATCTGCCTTTTGGTAAGCCAAAATTAATATTCCTCCTCTTCTCCTGGTTTATGTCTGTAAGGTCACTACAGTGAGAACTCCTTCTGAATGTCGAAGGCTACTCAATTAATCTTCTTGTTTGCAGAGATCTGAAAGCATCTAAGGGAGGTCAAAAACTAACACCAAGCAAAATGCAGCTAAATTTCCCCCTGTTGTGCAAGGTTTACCCTAACTCATGTTCCCCTTCCCATTTTCCCTGTCTCTTCTTTATTTACCATTTTCCCTGACTTCTAGTTTTTCTTTTTCTCTTCTTTTTTTAATCTCTCTCTTAATCTCTTTACTCTGTGCACTTGCCATTATACAGGCTTTGATTCAGGTATTATCCAATTATCCTGGAATATTTGGGCAATTTCATATAGACAAATCTCTGTGTCTTCAGCATCCTTTCATTTACTCACAGAATTGAAGAAGGAAAAGAGGATACGATTAGAGTAAAGAGAAATTGTATTCCTCCATATAAGTAAGTTAGAGAGCATTAACAACACAGAGAGGAAGAGTTGAGGTGGTTTAGATTTTCAGAGCGTGTCAAGTTCCATCCATTATATGAATTCATACATGTAACACATAACAGTGCCTTTTATGCTGTGGGCACTCAATAATGCCAATTTCCTTACTTCTACCCTCATCCCAATGATATATTATGGTGGTAGAGCTATATAGCTGACCATAGCTATGCTGGTCAGCCCTGTCCCCAGGTTGTACTAAACAGTTCACCCATGGGCTAAAGCAATGAACTTTAGGTCTGAAGTGAAAGAGGTGGTGGAACTCCCACACCTGCTCTCCAAGCTACCATGCACTCCTGTGAGCCACCTACCTGCTCTTTGCCCACAGACACAGGAACGGGTAAGCAATAGGAAACTTTGACAACCAGGAATTTAAAAAGAAGGAGGGCACGTGGTGCCTGCGTGGCTCAATTGTTTAAGCATCTGACCCTTGATTTTGGCTCTGGTCATGATCTCAGGGTTTTGAGATGGAGCCCTACATTGGGCTCCACACTGGCCGTGGAACCTGCCTCAGATTCTCTCTCTCCCTCTTCCTCTGCCCCTCCCCAGCTCTCTCTCTCAAAAAAAAAATTTTTTTAAAAAAGGACGGAGAGGAAAAAGGAAAGGAGCAAAGAAAAGAAAAATATTTGAGAAAAACCAACACCAGAAGAGAAGCTACAAATGTAACAAATACGAGTACTAACATTCAAGAAATAAAGTTAATATAGAGAACAAATAGGAAGACATTTAAGACACCAGTTACTATCTTCAGGAAGATTAAGGAGAATATCAGATCCTCAAGGACTTGGAAGCTAGAGGCTTGCTTCTCAGAGTGTGATCCACATCCCCAGGGCCTGCAAGCTTGTTAGAAAAGCAGAATATCAGGCCTCACCGGAGAATGACTAAAATCATACCTGTAGTTTGACAAGACCCACAAGGTTAGTGTGTGCTCATCGCCATTGGTGGAGCAGAGCACTGTGTTAAATGGCTTGGAATTTGAAGTTCTGATCACAGGTGGTGAGGAATATTAATGGGTAGAAAAGCAGAAATAGATCTGGCTAAGTGGAAAGTGAGTTAAAAGCCCCATCTGAGGTGGTCTCTTTCAGCACTGGATCAGAACTCTCATTGGCAAAATCGGATGTCAGGAGAAAAGGAAGGAGAATATGATCAGCTTAGAACATGTACCTAGTATATAAACTACCAGTAAAAACAGAGAGCAAAATAAAGTCATATGCAGGTTTACAAAGATTCAGAAAAGTTATAGTCCTCATTGGGGTGAGGTGAGATGTACATGAAGGCATTTGAAAGAATGGATAAAACCCAAAGAATAAATAATACATAAGATATGAGAAAGAGTGGAAAGTAAGCAGAAAACCTAGATTAGGTTTAAATAACTCTTGATGCATAATTTTAAAATATTTATAACTAAATATAACTCAAGTCCCAGATAATCTCAAAGTGGCAGGCGGTAGAGGGAAGGGAAAAACTACTTAGGTTCTTCTCTCATCTAAGGAAGATTAGGGATATTGCATAACTCTAGATAATAGTAACAAAATATGTTTCAATGTGTATGTCACAAAAGACTGCATGCTGTCTGACTCCACATATATGTAACTCTAGAAAGGACAAAGCTAACCCATAGTGACAGAAAGCATACTGGTGGCTACCTGGAGCTGAAAGAGGCAGGGGTGGTAAGTGGGAGAGGCACTGTAGGTGCCTCTAGGAAGGGTACATAGTGTTTTAGGGGTGAGGGAAATGTTCAATATCTCAATTTTGGGGATAATTAAGTGTTATTAAAATTTATTAAATGTAAATTTTTCTCTTTGGGTTTTATTTAAATTCAAGTTATTTAACATACACTGTATTACTAATTTCAGGGTAGAATTTAGTGATTCATCAGTTGCATATAACGCCCAGGGCTCATTACATCAAGTGCCCTTCTTAATGCCCATCACCCAGTTACCCCATACCCCACCCACCTCCCCTCTAGCAACCTTCAGTTTGTTTCCTATAGTTAAGAGTGTCTTGTGATTGGTCTCCCTCTCTGTTTTTATCCTATTTTGTTTTTCCTTCCCTTCCCTTATGTTCCTCAGTTTTGTTTCTTAAATTCCACATATGAGTGAAATCATATGGTATTTGTCTTTCTCTGACTGACTTATTTTATCTAGCGTAATACCTTCTAGTTCTATCCACGTTGTTGCAAATGACAAGGTTTCATTCTTTTTGAGGGATGAGTAATAGACACAACATTTTCTTTATCCATTCATCTGTGGATGGACATCTGGGTTCTTTTCAGAGTTTGACTATTGTGGACATTGCTGCCAATCAAAATACACATTTAAAATGTGTCCATGATGTCACATGCAAATGATGTCTCCTAAAGTTGATTTTTAAAGTACTGTGTCACATATACAAAGGTAACTGTTAGAAGAATAAAAATTAAATATTTTAGATAGAATAGATAGAAGGTAGAAGGGAAGCTTGATTAACTCAACAAATACAAGTGGAGAGATAAATGGGATAATGATAATAAAATAGCTAACATTTATTCAGTACTCACTGTTTCGGAGACCAAATTTTGGTTACATTATATATAACAGTTTCCTTAATCCCTAGAACAAGTCCATGACGTAGATGTGATAATAGTCATTCTCATTTTATTGACGAAGAAATGAAACACATCGGATTTATGTAACTTAGCACTATCAAACATCTCGTGTGACAGAGCTGGGGTGCCAAGCCAGCTCATAATTCATTCTAGTAAATAGAAATAGTAAATAAAAATAGAAAACGTAAATAGAAAATGTAAGGTAAAAAGGAGAAAGTGCAAAAGTGTTGTTAATCAAAGTAAAAGAATGTGTAATATATTTTCCCATTAGAAATCAGATTGTATGAATAAATAAATAAGGCTTAGCTACATGTTATTTACAAAAGACATACCCAAAACAAAAAAAGAGTTGAAAATGATATTTAATCCATTTGAAAGGTATACTAGGTAAAATGCTAAAACTATAAGCAGGGCTGTTAATATAAAAGAAGTCAAGATGAAAATATTTTAAAATATCAGAGATGAATACTCCTAACTGATAAAAGGTACAATTGATCAAGAAAATGAAGCTGTTATTAAGCTTCTATGTACCTAATAACACAGACTCAAAGCAGACAAGACATCAACTATGACAGAGCCAAAACTTAGTGAAGGTTTTCAATACATCTCTTTCAATAACTGACATTGTAAGTAGACCAAAACCAAGTAATGACCTGCATGATTCAACTAAAGAGTGTAAACTATCAGCCTTTTGTCAGGCACAAATAAATTGCAGCAAATTCTGTAAAGCAATAAATATTTATATCAGATTTTCTGACCTCGATGAAAATTAGAAATCAAAAACAAAATGTAGCTATCCTCTTTGAAAAGAAACAAAGGGAAGTCTATATATTTGGAAAATTTTAAATATTATTTTAAATATTCAAAATCTATTTAGAAATGGATGCCCATATCAAAACTTATGGGATGTAGCCATTGTAACAAAGTAACACTGAGAGGAATCTGTGTTCTTAAATGCATTTAATAATAAGCAAGAAATGTTGAAAATAAATTAGCTATGAATCCAATTAAAATGTTATAAAATAAAAATAAATCCAAAGACTGCTGAAGAGTAACAAATATATGTTTTAGGGCTGATCAATAACTCCAACAGGTATTTCTTAAATGACTAATAAAATAGATTCCTAGTAAATCTTACAAAGAAAGAGAAGGAAGATGAAAACAACCAGATGAAAAACTAATCTCGGGATTTTATTACCAATATGGAGGAGATTTTGAAAATATTAAGAAAATACAATTTATAGGCTATATCAGTAAATTTGGAAATCTAGACAAAATGCAGAATACAATATCCTGGGAAACGATAAGTTTCCAAACAGATTCCAAAAGAATTGTGAAAAATTTGAATAGCAAGTAATCAAAAGAGAAAACTAAGAAAAAATACCAGAGATCTTTCTATCTTTCCATTAAAACAATGTCAGGTGATTTCATAGATGATCTCTACTAAACCTTTAAGGAAATACTCTGATTTTTTTTAATAGATGCCTTCCCATTTGCTTCCATAAGACTAACAAACCCTGGTATTAAATATGAAAAATAGTCCCCAAAGCAGTCAATTTGGACTTATGAACACAGAAGAAATAAATCCAAACTAAAATGTCTTAATTGTACCTTTTGTAAGAAGTCAGTATATATCTGAGAGAGAGAGAGAAGAAAGAAAGAATATGTTAGGGCTTGGAGAGGACTTAGCGGCAATTTAGTCCAAACACCTCACTGTAAAGAAGAATTTCATGTCCTAAAAGGAGAATGTATTTACTCAAGTGTCACAGCAAGTGAGACTAACTTACCCCTCTAACTCACTACTTGAGAGTTTCTTTAACGTCCTACATTTCTTCCTTTCCCTCACCTCAAACTTAAATCACAAATACTCTCTGTATGTAGATGGGGTGTAGGAAATGGCCTGACCATATAAAGATAGAGATGTTTTATTAACAGCTTAAGGACATTTATAAATAACTGAAATAAAGTTGGGATTTAGGGAAACAACACAAATGTTAGAGTCAAGGTCAAGTAGAATGACCCTGACTTCTCTTTGTTAGAGTCAAAATACTGGAATCCTCAAACAGTGTCTCTGACTTACTGTGAGCATTAAAATGTTCCGCCAGGTATCTGAAGAAGTCTTTCAAATTTTCTTGGCATATATTATCTGTCTTGATTTCTTTTACAATTCTGGTAGCCAATGGAGAAGCAACAATTTTTTTATATCAAGAGACCTTCAGAGGATGTGATATACTTAAAAACCCTAATATTCATGTTATTAAAGTGTATTAAAGCTGTAAATAAACTTCTGGTGTCAGAAAAGCAAAGGGAAGTTGGCAATAAAGAAGTTAAGATACATGTTCTATAGATTCAGGAAATAATGCTTTCTGAGCATTAAGATTTCAAGAGTGCGGTTCAACTGTTTTCATTCACTTATTCATTCAGCAAATACTGAGAGTATGTACCATGTGGTAGCCTCTATGATAAAATTCATACAATGTAACAACTAGAGTTGGCCACAACCTTTAAAATCTGCTTTTTTTCCAGGTAAAATATAAGAAGCAGGATACCAGCATTTCCCATATAGTAGCAGGCTCTCCTGCAGCAGAATGTGCTCTTGCTACAGGAATGGCTGAAGTGGGCTTAATCAGGTAATCATTCCCTGTCTAAAAAGCCTACTATCTGGTAAGAAGAAAGACACAAATAATAACAACATCCCAAGCTTATAATTCTCTGTCTGGAATTTGTCAACAGAAACTTGACATAGGCATCTGGAAAACACCTGTTTAATTTAGTGACAATAGAATAATACACTTAGGAGGGAGCAAATGTTAAGACCTGGGAGAGATCTTTCAGATGAAACCCCAAACCCTCATTTTTCAGAGGGCAAAACACAGATCTAGAAAGGGAAGATGACTTGTCCCAGGCACCAGAGTAAGGCCAAGGCAAAGCTGATGGTAAAATTTAAGTCTCCTGGGGTACCTGGGTGGCTCAGTGGGTTAAGCCTCTGCCTTTGGCCTAGGTCATGATCTCAGGGTCCTGGGATTGAGCCCCTCATCGGGCTCTCTGCTCTGCAGGGAGCCTGCTTCCCCCTCTCTCTCTGCCTGTCTCTCTGCCTACTTATGATCTCTCTCTCTCTCTCTGTCAAATAAATAAATAAAATATTAAAAAAGAAAAAAAATTAAGTCTCCTGCCCCCTGCTCCAGCTGTTTCTGAGGGTCCTTGAACAGACTTGCATCAGGCCCCGAACTAGTCAGCCAGCTACAGAAGCACCTGCCCCGGCCTTCCCTCTCTCTCTTGGGTTCTGCTAGGTCTCCTGGATTGCGCACAAACCCCTCAGGAGAAGCCTTACTGCGGCTGCTCCAGCCCCTGTTAGAACCCAACGTCCAAGCCAGAGTCGTCAAAGTTTCCAGGCCTCTGCTTCCATAGCCGTGCTGGCTTCCAGGCAGCGTCAGTGAGAAGATCCTTCTCCCAGCTCAGTGCCACCCTTGGTCACCTGGGCCCCAGTGGTTCTTCCTGTGCCAAGAATCTCACAAAATATTTTTTAAACAGACCTGCCAGCTTCCACTTGCCCTCTCCCTCCACAGCCCACGCTAATTATAGGCGCTCAAACCCAGTCAGTGGAAAAATATAAGAAATGAGCCTGCCATCTTCCCCCTTTTTCTTGTCCTTCTTTTTCCCAGGCTCTGTTCCCACACAAATTTCATCTCTTTCCCCTGCTATACATGTGACTGGACACCAAGGCAGGTAGATCTCTGCTGTGTGTGTGTATGTGTGTGTGTGTGTGTGTGTGTGTGTGCGCGCGCGCGCCCGCGCGCGCGCCCGCGCGCATGTGTAAATGCAGCAGGGATGTTGTAAGCAGTCAAATATTCTGCTATGCTTGGAATTAACTTGCTGGTCTTTTCTAGTGTCCGTCACGCAGCTGATGGCTACTACAGCCGCATTTCTAACCCCTGGAATTTACCTCTCTGAGCTCAAGAAATTCAAGGTAAATTGTAAAGCTTGAAACAGAATCAATTCAACCAAATTGCAGTGAGTGGCAGGACACCTGAGGGTACATGTCTCTGTAGCTCAGGTACATGATGGACTTGGGGTCATTGTTGAGACTCCATTTACGTGGATGTGTACAAACAAAGCCCAGAAGACTTCCTGCAGCCTTAAGAAACTAGTCAACAAGATTCACCAACTGTTGCCTGGCCTTCTAACAAGAAGCCTCACATGCTTCTAGGTTTTTTTCTTCGTGGATGAAGTATATTTTTAAAAGAGTCAAAAAGGTCGACATTGAGCCAAGCATCATGCTCCACACAGTCATCTTTTCTTGGTTAATCTTCTCCAAAGCCACATAAGGCTCAAAGAGGTCAACTAATGATCTGTCCAATATCATGGGGCCAAAGATGGCAGAGCCAAGCAAGAACCCAGGTCCTTGGGACACAAACAAGTAAGCAAATGATGATAATATGGCTGCCTACTATGTACCAAACACCTCACTGCTGCTTTACTAAAGTCCCCAAAACAAAACCTTTTAAGTAGATATTATTATCATATATATCAAATGTGATATAGCACATATCAATTATCATATATTATCATATCATACATATGTCACATATTGCTATTGCACAGAATTAAATAAATAAAAACATAGGCTCAAAGACATTGAAAACTTGCTTAAAGTGGTGCAGTTGGTGTATGGTGAAGGCAAGTTATAAATACAAGTATGCCTAAATTCAGAGCCATGAGTTACTAAGTACATAATGCATCATGATATATCCATCACCTCTAGACCATTGTACTTCATACAGCCCTGAATGTATACAGCATTGAAGAGCTTCCAGAATTTCTTGAGACAAAGGAATTTAGATCACAATCTAGCTAGAGATAAGAGCTTTCATGGCTAATTTATGTTTTCCTTTCCTCCCCTCATTCAGTAAGAGGTATATGGGAAATTAAGAATCTGTCTATAAGACTTTCTAATTACAGAAACACATTTTTAAGGAAAAGGGTTTCAGGAGAAACATAGTTAGACCAGGAGAAATATAGTTAGACCAATAGTGCTCTTCAAAGCAGATTAATTGGCAAATGGCTCTGTGATCATCTTTGTTGAGAAAAGGTGCTGGCTTTGCTTGACGCACAGTGCATTAAATTTGAAGCACTATATGTTTGTGTCTCTTCTGGTATAGGGTTGACGGTGCAATTTCTCAGTTCTCCAACTAAAACAAAGCCCAATAAAATATCTACTGAATAAGAGATACTTTGCATTTCAATGCAGATTGATAACTAACTAATACTGAGTGCTTGAAAAGTATGAGATGTGAATATTTTCTAGCAGCACATAAGCTCAATTAGATTCAGAGCCTGGAACATATCAATTTCTCTATAGTCACATTTTTAAGTGAGGCCTAATTAATAGACAATAAAGTACACAAATCTGAAGTGTTCAGTTCAATGAGTTTTGAAAATTTTATGCACCTGTATAACCACACCTCCAAAGAAAATACTGAATATATTCATCACAAAAGAAAGTTTCTTATACCCTTTTCCAGTCATTAATAATAATATTATCCTTGATTTTAGCTTTTATTAATAAGTCTTCTAGAAACACTGTTGTTTAAGTTTTTAGTGGACTTAGTTTTCATAGACCTTGAATAAATACTTAGGGGTATCCCTGTTCAGTCATGGGGTACATCCATGTTTAACTTTATAAAAAATTGAAGAACATGGGACACCTGGGTGGTTCAGTTGGTTAAGCGGCTGCCTTCAGCTCAGGTCATGATCCCAGCATTCTGGGATCGAGTCCCACATCGGGCTCCTTGCTTGTCAAGGAGCCTATTTCTCCCTCTGCCTCTGCCTGCCACTCTGTCTGCCTGTGCTCACTCTCTCGCTCTCTCTCTCGCTCTCTCTCTGACAAATAAATAAATAAAATCTTTTAAAAAATTGAAGAACACATCTCTATAGACATGTATCATTTCACTCTCCCATTAGCTAGGTATGAGAGTTCCAGTTGCTCCACATCATCTCTGACATTTAGTATGGGTCTTCGGGATTTTTGCCATTTGTAGTTTATCTTACTGTGGTTTTACTTTGCAATAAGCACTTTCTCATGTGCTTATTGGCTATTCATATATGATCTATTGTGAAGTATTTGTCCATTTGTCTTCATAGAGTATTTTAACTTTTTTTTTGTAATCTCACTCAATACCACAATATTTCACATTAATTTGAGAGTTCAGGTATTAGTCTATTATTTCCAGAAAAAAAAAACAGTGATAAATTTGCCTAAGTTATCCATTAGCATCTTCTTGGAAATTATTGGGCAGGTGTTGCTTAGTTACATTACCTTATAACACCCAGTAATAATCTATGCATTTGTAAAGGGGAAAGAGAGACCATTAAGTCCAGAACTTAACAGCAAAGTTCCATATAGAACCAATAAACCACTCACTAACCAGCTGTTCATGCTGGTGAGCCCATTCTATTTTGTCATTCCTTTGTCAAGGAGTATTTCATATAAAGAACAGTGACAAGGGTGCCTCAGTGGCTCAGTGGGTTAAGCCTCTGTCTTTGGCTCAGGTCATGATCTCAGGGTTGGGATCGAGCCCCGCATCGGGCTCTCTGCTCAGCAGGGAGCCTGTTTCCCTTCCTCTCTCTCTGCCTGGCTCTCTGCCTACTTGTGATCTCTCTATGTCAAATAAATAAATAAAATCTTTAAAAAAAAGAACAGTGACAGATAATGCACATATAGTAAAAATTAAGTGATATTCAATCAACAACTTACATGTTGCTGAGAATGGGGCAAACGAAAAATGCAGTCTGAAAACTTTACAGCTGAAGGGGAACTTAGAGTTCATCTCAGCCAAACCACCTATGTTATAAAAGAGAAAACTGAGGCCTAGAGACTTAACAAATTTCCCAGACAACAACAGAACCAGATAATTCTACTAGAGCTTAAGATTCCTTCTACCATAACATGATGCCTTTAGAGAGAAAAAGTGCCCTCATTTCATTTAGAAAATTAGAAAGAAATCAGCTTAAATAAAAAAAAAAAAATCTGAACTCAGTAGAACTTTGGAAAAATACTAGATGGGAAAATAAAGCCAACAGAAAGGCTGCTTGGAGTCACAAAAAAATTATGGAATCTAAAGCCAGGAAACCTAGATTTGAGTCCAGCACTTTCACTCATTAACCATGTGGCTTTAAACTAGTCATTTCAACTTAACATTTTAATACCCTTACATGAAAATTGAGACTGTAGATAATAAATATGTAGTTATATTCAGAAACAGAACAGAAGTCTATATTGAGAAGGGGGTTGAATCAGAAGACCTGCTGGCCCTGAGAGCTAGAAGTCAAAGAATAATGAGATAAAACAGTTCCTGCAAGATGAGTGACAAAAACTACGCTCACTGCTTGAGGCTGGGGATTTGCTATATGTGGGGGTATCCTCAAGCATAAAGGTTGCCAATTTTATCCCTAAAACTATGATTTATAGGAAGCTGTGAAGCCAATGAAGTAGGACTATAAAAGTACCACCTGGGGGCACCTGGGTGGCTCAGTGGGTTAAAGCTTCTGCTTTCGGCTCAGGTCATGATCCCAAGGTCCTGGGATTGAGCCCCACATTGGGCTCTCTGCTCTGCGGAGAGCCTGCTTCCTCCTCTCTTTCCCTGCCTGCCTCTCTTGCCTACTTGTAATCTCTGTCTGTCAAATAAATAAATAAAATCTTTAAAAAAAAAAAAAAAGTACCGCCTGATATAGAACTGAGCTGGACAACTCATTGCCTCAAAAATTGGATCTCAGTATCTCTAAAATCACCATACAACTGAAGCCCCAACATGCCATTTTAAAATTAGGCTCAGGACTTGATTTACATGGGAGGTAGTTTTGAATGCTTGTAGGACTATAAACTACTGACCAGAGAGGAAGAGAGACAAAAATAATCCCTCTGACTCAAAATGAGTACATCAGCCAAATTTTAAAATTGATGAAAACATCTAGAGATAAGAAAGACAACAAGTGAAATTGACAACTAGAACATGAATTCACTCCCGTGAAACTAATTTTAAGATACAGTATGATAAAAACTTTCAAATTAGAATGTTAGAATGGTCAAATATAAGTGAAAGAATAAGATAATTAAAAAGATCCAACAATATGAAAAAAGCATGAATAATACCAGAACAGGTGACTATCATAATAGCCATAAATGAACACAGTTGAAAAGAGAACAGCACAGAGATTTTTAAAAAATAGAAATATGCCACAGCAACTTCTTTCAAGACATGTCTCCAAAGGCAAAGGAAACAAAAGTGAAAATGAACTTTTGGGACTTCATCAAGATCAAAAGCTTCTGCACAGCAAAGGAAAAAGTCAACAAAACAAAGAGGCAACCCATGGAATGGAAGAAGATATTCACAAACGATACTACAGACAAAGGGCTGATATCTAAGATCTATAAAGAACTCCTCAAACTCAATGCACACAAAACAGATAATCATGTCAAAAAATGGGCAGAAGACATGAACAGACACTTCTCCAAAGAAGACATACAAATGGCTAACAGACACATGAAAAAATGTTCATCATCATTAAGCATCAGGGAGATTCAAATCAAAACCACATTGAGATACCATCTTACACCAGTTAGAATGGCCAAAATCAACAAGAGAATAAACAACAAGTGTTGGCGAGGATGTGGAGAAAGGGGAACCCTCTTACACTGTTGGTGGGAATGCAAGTTGGTGCAGCCACTTTGGATAACAATGTGGAGATTCCTTAAGAAATTAAAAATAGAGCTACCTTATGACCCTGCAATTGCACTACTGGGTATTTACCCCAAAGATACAGATGTAGTGAAAAGAAGGGCCATATGTACCCCAATGTTCATAGCAGCAATGGCCACAATCACCACTGTGACTCCACAATCGCCAAACTGTGGAAAGAGCCAACCCTTCAACAGATGAATGGATAAAGAAGATATGGTCCATGTATACAATGGAGTATTATGCCTACATCAGAAAGAATGAATAATACCCAGCTTTTGTATCAACATGGAGAGGACTGGAAGAGATTATGTTGAGTGAAGTAAGTCAAGCAGAGAGAGTCAATTATCATATGGTTTTGCTTATTTGTGGAGCATAAGGAATAACATGGAAGACATTAGGAGAAGGAAAGGAAAAGTGAATTGGGGGAATCAGAGGGGAAGACAAACCATGAGAGACTGTGGGCTCTGAGAAACAAACTGAGGGTTTTGGAAGGCAGGGGGTGGGAGGTTAGGTGAGCCTAGTAGTGGATACTGAGGAAAGCACGTACTGCATGGAGCACTGGGTGTGTGCATAAACAATGAATCTCAGAACACTGAAAAAATAAAATAAAATTCAAAAAAATAAGAATGTATAAATGTAAAAAAAAAAGTATAGAAGAACAGTTAAGAACCGTGGAGAATATATTGAGATGCTCCAACATAAATCTAATAGGAGTTATAGAAGAAAGCAATGGGGAAAAAAATCAAATAAAATATCAGAGGGGTTTCCTTACTTAAAAAATAAAATAAAATAAATCCTTAGAATAAAAAAAAACTCTAAATAATCTACACCACAGTACATATTAATGAATCGGCAGAACCATAAGAACTAAAAGAAAGGTCGAGTAACCACAAATAATAACAATTATACTGATAGCAGATTGCACATTAGCATGAATAAATTCCAAAAAATAAGAGGATACTATATTAAAAATACTGATGAAAAATAACTAGCAATTCACAATTTTATTTCAAAAGTAAGATTAAACTATTAAAGTAATATGGAGTATAATCAGAATGTACTGATAAGTATAAAAAGGCCAGTGTGAAATAATGGTAACATATACATTATTTTTTAGTATCTACAGCAACATACATATATTACTTTTGTGTACATTTTGATGAGAAAGAAGGAGAAATAACATATATCTATGCTTATTTTTCCTAAAAGAGACATGGAAAGGATAAATCAGAAAATAATGAAATTGCTTACCTATTAGAATAATATGACACTTCCATGAGTATATTTTGTTGGCAGTGTTTTAACATGTGAGCTCTTCTTAACCATCTACAAATTCAAAACACAAAATTAAATCAACAAGGATGGGAAAGAAAACAGGATAATATAAAAACAGAACATAAGTGTGCATGAATAACACTAAACTAAAAAACACCCTAACTAAAGGGTGAGGGAAAAGCTCTTCAAGTATCTTTTGATACTAGACATTTTTCTAAAGAGGAAAAAAAAGAAGAAAAGAACAAGAGAAAATCTTAAATTGCTTTTTTTTTTTCATAACATTGTGAGTATAGCAATATTGACATAATTTCTATGTTTTGCAGGATTAAACAAAAGAGTAAATGACATTGACACTGTTGGGAGCTAGAGCTCCTACTGGGGGGAAGGAAATATAAATATAGAATGGGGAAGGCAAGGAAGGACTTTGTGGGGGTGGAATGGAATTGGAGGAACCAGTTAAAACTCATGGTTTCATATTTCATAGATCTAATCACTGAAGGACCTTAAGACTCCCATGGGGGGAACCTGGGTAGCTCAGTCAGTTAAGCATCTGCCTCGGCTCAGGTCAAGATCTCAGGGTCCTGGGATCAAGTCCCACACACATCTGGCTCTCTGAACAGCAGGGAGTCTGCTTCTCCCTTTGCCCGCCACCTGCTTGTGCTCTCTTTCTCTCTCTCAAATAAATAAATGAAATCCTTAAGAAAAAAAAATTCCACCATAGCAATGAACACACCTACTTTTCCAGATCCTGGTTTCTAAAGAAATTATGAAAAAGACCAGTGCTGTTGGGAAAATGGCTAACTCAAGAACTGGGCAGAGAAGGTACAAAATAAATATGGAATACCGTGTGTCAGAAAGTAAAAAAGTGTCTAAAAAATATGGAGCTATATACCAATACATAGAAGTCTGCTTGAAAGAGCTCTCATTTTAAAATCTAGGGAAATTTGTGTGTCAAAATTAATAAGAAGGGGTGCCTGGGACTCAGTTAGTTAAGCGTCCAACTCTTGATTTTGGCTCAGATCAGGATCTCATGGGTTGTGAGATTAAGCCCTGTGTGTAGAGCCTGGCTGGGAATCTCTCCCTGTCCCTCTGCCCTTTCCCTGCCCCTTTAAAAAATTTAAAAAAAAAAATTTTAAAGGAAAAAAGTGGAGAAACTAACCATTTTCAACAAGTGATCAAAGTGAACATTACCAATGAAGGGTAAATAGACATCATGTGCCTCTGGATGTGATGCCCCAGGAAAGACACAGTATCATTTGTGAAGTAAATGAGTCAGAAAGGAATATCTTCATCTTATCATGAGGCTACATCTGAAAAATCCACATTGAGGGACAATTTTTGCAACAGCAGGCTGGTATTTTTCAAAATTCTTAATGATATTAAAAACAAGAAACACCTGAAGATTAGCTCCTGATTAAAGAAAAATCAAGACATGACCCCCTAAAGGCAATGCATGAGCGCACATTGGATCCTGAGCCGGCAGAAAACAACAGTGATACAGGACATCATAGGACAATTGCTAACTCTGGGATATGATCTGTAGATAAAAGTTTCGTATCAATGTTACATTTCCTCAAGACATTGATGAAATAAGGGAAATCCTTGAGTGATAGGCCCATTTATTATGCCTTTTCCTCCATATATTGTAAAATCCAAGTTCAGAGAGAATGTTAAATATTCATTTTTCCCCCCTCATCACTATCTAGTCTAGTGATAAAGCCTGGTAGGGCCAACATTTCACATTCTCTTATCACTACCCCTCAGCTAATTGAGGTTTCGCTTCATTCTTCATGCATATGACGGGTGGAGAGTGATGATGTCAGGCTCTTAGCCGTCTGAAGCCTGTCTGAACCCAGCTCCGCGGAGACTCCTTCATGCAGACCCAGATCCTGATTGTATTTGTGGGAACCGAAGCTGTATTGAATTGAACACACAACCTAATTAGTAGATTTTGAACCTTAGAAGCTTTCATTATGTTATAATCCCACATCATCTTTTGAAGCTCAAAAAAAAAGTAGCTCTGTTCATTAATTTATTGCAATAAGTGCATCATCTCTGCCTTTGAATACTCCAAGGCTAATGATATGCCCAAAGGTGTGATGCCGAGAATGACTCATAGTAGTTTTCCTTCTAGGGAGATTACTCTGTATGCACACACATGCCACCATGAATGAATTTTTCTGCACCTGTGTGACTGCCTCTTTCAGTAGTGTGTGTGTGTACATACGCACACTGGGTGCTTGTAAATGTAGGTTCATGCCTCTGTGCCTGTGCGTACACACCACTGTGTGGATAAATGCCTCTGTATTGCTATGCTCCTGTGTGTACACGAATGCAACTTACACATTGCTGAGCATAGAGTAGACACAAAATACATCTGTTAATGATCTCTCAATTGCAAGTGGTATCAAACCAAACTAAGGTTTGGTCTAAGCCGCAAGGAAATGTATTGGCTCATTGAACCAAATTGTCCGTGGCTAGCTTTAAATTCCCACTAGGGAAAGGTGGAAGTGGGGAACGACATCCACGCAGCTGCTCATCCGCTCCCAGAGAAGCTGCTAAGCAGAAATGCCCTGGAGTCCCTGACCTGGGGTCCTCTCTTTGGCCAGCTTATCTGGGACTTCCACTGAGCTCCCCACAAGGCACTCTCCTTTTTTGAGTTTTAGTCTGTTTGCTTCCAGGTAATTCCTGGGGCAAATAATAGGTCCAAAAATCTTTAACAAGTCACAGTATTTGAATCCAGAAACTGACCTGGGAATTTCCATTTTCCAGCAACTGGTGTCTCTCTGTCCCCTCGCCCTCAGTTTGTGCTCTGTGTCTTGATCAGTCAAAGGCCAATTTAAAACAATGGCCACCCAGGGCATCAAACTTCAAGTCCTAATTCAATCTCCTGTCATATTTCTTGAGTCACTGCCTTTGCTCATGTTAAGTGTAGATTGGGGGGGTTGTTTTTGCAATACTGTAAGATTCTGGAATACCTTAGTATTCATTTATCTTAGTTTTCAGGCCATAGGTAGGATTTTCTTAGCGAGACTTTATTGTCATACTCTCTTTGTGTCTCTTTTTTATTGTTTTTTAATATTGTGTTTATTGTTCATTCATATGCAGTTGTAAGAAATAATACAAATATCCCTCAGTCACTTTTCCCATCTCCCCCAGTGGTAACATTTTGCAAAATTATAGTGTAATATCACAACCAGGACATTGACATTGATACAGTCTACCAATCTTTCCAGATTGCCTCTCTTTAACTTGTGATTATTACTTGTGATTACTTGCACTGTGTGTGTGTGTGTGTGTGTGTGTGTGTGTGAGAGAGAGAGACAGAGAGAGAGAAAGTGAGAGGGAGAGAGAGATGCTCAACATCATATGCTATAGAGGAAATGCAAATTATTTTTTTTAAGATTTTATTTATTTGACAGAGATCACAAGTAGGCAGAGAGGCGGGCAGACAGAGAGGAGGAAGCAAGCACCCTGCTGAGCAGAGAGCCTGATGTGGGGCTCGATCCCAGGACCCTGAGATCATGACCTGAGCTGAAGGCAGAGGCTTTAACCCACTGAGCCACCCAGGTGCCCCAAGGAAATGCAAATTAGAGCAAAATATAACCACACATCTATTGCATGACCAAAATTCATAACACTGACAACACAAAATGCTGGTAAGGATGTAAAACAATGGGAACTCATACTGAACAATATAGATAGCATATCTCTTTCTATGGCGTCAACATTTTACCACTGCAACAAGTTACCACTGAGGTGTGGCAACTTTTCTTCCATGTGGGTCCCCTCGCCTTTCCCACTTTTAAAAAATGGCATTGTCCTGGAGCTCCTGGGTTGGCTCAGTCAGTGCAACTCTTGATTTCAGCTCAGGACATGATCTCAGGATCCTGAAATCCAGCCCTGAGTCTGGCTCTGTGCTCAGCATGGAGTCTGCTTGAGATTCTCTCTCTCTGTCCCTCTCCCACTCCTCTCTCAAAAAGAAATTTTTAAAAATACATTAGAAATAAGATTTGTACAGACACTTCTCCAATGAAGACATACAAATGGCTATCAGGCACATGAAAAAATGTTCATCATCACTACCCATCAGGGAGATTCAAATTAAAACCACATTGAGATACCACCTTACACCAGTTAGAATGGCCAAAACTAGCAAGACAGGAAACAACGTGTGTTGGAGAGGATGTGGAGAAAGGGGAACCCTCTTACACTATTGGTGGGAATGCAAGTTGGTGCAGCCACCTTGGAGAACAGTGTGGAGATTCCTCAAGAAATTAAAAATAGAGCTTCCCTATGATCCTGAAATTGCACTACTGGCTATTTACCCCAAAGATACAGATGTAGTGAAAAGAAGGGCCATATGTACCCCAGTATTTATAGCAGCAATTGCCATGGTCGCCAAGCTGTGGAAAGAACCAAGATACCCTTCAACGGACGAATGGATAAGGAAAATGTGGACCATATACACTATGGAGTATTACGCCTCCATCAGAAAGGATGAATACCCAACTCTTGTAGCAACATGGACGGGACTAGAAGAGATTATGCTGAGTGAAATAAGTCAAGCAAAGAGAGTCAATTATCATATGGTTTCACTTATTTGTGGAGCATAACAAATAACATGGAGGACATGGGGAGATGGAGAAGAGAAGGGATTTGAGGGAAATTGGAAGGGGAGGTGAACCATGAGAGACTATGGACTCTGAAAAACGACCTGAGGGGTTTTAAAGGGGAGGGGGGTGAAAGGTTAGGGGATCCAGGTGGTGGGTATTAAGGAGGGCACTTATTGCATGGAGCACTGGGTGTGGTGCAAAAACAATGAATACTGTTACCCTGAAAAGAAATTTAAAAAAAAAATTTTTAGGCAAAATGATAGAGAAAAAAAAAGTAGTCTCCTTACTAAAATGGCAAAAATATCTGCATAATAACAAATTCAAAAATATTTGCGGATCTATGCCTGTGTCACCAAAACTTGCCAAAATATCAAGGGCCATTGTATTGATCGATTGGTTGATGATTGATTGATTACACATGTCTGGATATTCTGTTTATGGACAGGAAATGTTTGAGTGAATAAAATAAACACATACACTTAATTAAAAAAAAAGAAATAAATGAGATACTATGGACTCTGAAAAACAATCTGGGGGTTTTGAAGGGGTGGGGGGTAGGAGGTTGGGGGAGCCAGGTGGTGGATATTATGGAGGGCACGTATGGCATGGAGCACTGGGTGTGGTGCATAAACAATGCATTCTGTTACACTGAAAAGAAATTGATTAAAAAATAATAAAATAAAATAAATAAAAAATAAGTAAAAAATAAATAACGTCATTCTGAGTATTACATGATTTTAGAATTTTTGTTCAACCAGTTATGATTTATAAAACTCATGAGAAGATAGTCTATTGTATGTACTCCTATTTCTACTCTTTTTAGAGGTGACAGTTCTTCTTTATAGCACTTGAAAAATATTATGTCTCTTCCTTCTGACCTCCATGGCTTCATATGAGAAATTATCTTCATTCCGATTAGTGTTCCTCAGTAAGTAAGGCATCATTTCTCTCTGGCTGCATTCAAGATTTCGGATGCATTTTGAAAACTAAAAATTTTGTCTTTAGCTTTCAGAAGTTTAATTATACTGTATCTTGGCATTGATGTGGGGGAGATTTATCCTGTTTGTGATTTCCACAGCCTCTTGAATCTGTAGGTTTCTATTTTTGCCAAATTTGGGGAGTTTTCAGCTATCATTTCTTGGACTGTTCTTCATCCTCATTCTCTTTTCCTCTACTCTGGAACTCCAATAATGTGAGTTGTGGTTCCTTTGCTATTGTCATACAAGTCCCTGAGGCTCTGTGTTGTTGTATTGCATTGTCTTTTTCAGTCAATTTCCTTTCTGTTGTTCAGATTGGGAGAATTCTATCTGTCTTCAAGTTCATGGATTCTATTCTTCATCACCTCCCTGCTTCTATGAACTCCAGCCAATAAGGTTTTGTTGTTGTTGTTGTTATTGCTGTTGTTGTTTAATGCCCAATATTATATTTTTTACCCAATATTATAATTTTCATTTGGCTCCTTTCTATAAATTCCACTTCTTTGCTGAAGTTTTCTATTTTTTTCATTTGTTTCAAGAAAATTTGTAATTGGTTGTCAAGTCATTTTTATTTAACTGCTTTAAAATCTTTGTCATAAAATTCCACTGTTTGATTCATGTCAGAGGTGATATCGGTTGTCTTTCTCATTCAAGTTGTGATTATTCTTAATCCTAAGTATGATGAGTGATTTTCTGTTGTTTTCTAGACACTGTGTCAGTTATGTTAGGTGACTCTGTATCCTCTTTAAACCTTTTAATTTTATTCCTCTGCTTAGATTAAGCATGCAGGTAGATCCTGGTCTACTTTCTTGGTCTGTGGTTCCAATGATAGTTTAATTCCCATAGTATTTTCAGTATCATTTTGTCTGGTTGGTTTATGTGAGGCTATTGGTATTCCCATGATCCTTGTTGGTACTGCCTGAAGTGGTAGAAAAATTTTACCGGGCTGGACCACCAAGTATGTCATGGTGGAAAAGGGTAGTTTAAAGTGTGTTGGCATAAAGAGGCTTCCAGACTAAGCACTTGTTGTGGTAGGATCCCTCCACCCATGCTATCCTAGCTCTTCTACTGTCTCTGGGCAGGAAGATAATCTCAGGCTCTTAGGGTCTGGGCAGGAAAGGGAAATCTCAGACTTCCCAGGCCATCTTCTTTTGGATTGGTCTTTCCTCCTGGTTCTACCCATCCATTCTGATGTCCCTGGGCAGGGGAAGAAATTCTCAAGCCCAGCTAGGAAGAATTCCAAGTCAATCCATATTTGCTGGTGGTGTCCAGTTCACTTTATGTTGTCAGTCTTGGAAAGAAGAAGCCTATGTGGGATGCCTTTTGTTGCTAGACTAGAGGTCAGGAAATTCTGGGCATCCTTTTTCTGTCTGGTGGGAGATTGGAATCTTGACATTGTGTTTTTGTTTGTTTGTTTGTTTGTTTGTTTTCCCTCCAGTGCTGTGACCCTAAACCTGTTTGTCTTTTGCCTGTCACCTTTAAGAGATGTCTTTTTGGTTGCTTCTTACATTGTTTACATGGGTTTTGCTTGTGTTTAGCAAGGAGGAACAGAATCTAGGCTATCTTGTCCAGGAGTCATTCTCTTTTCACCAGTAGACCAGCTTTAATCTTGGTTGATTTCTTTCTTATAGAGCTTTGCTGAAGGTCACAAGAAAAGGCTAGTAGACTCTAACAGCATGAAAAGTGTTGCATATTTCCCAGAACATAAAGGATATTTCTCTGCTTTTCATCCTACTCAGACAGTTCTGCAGTTTTTAGTCAGTCACTTTCAACATCTCACTTCCTGGATCAATTTCTATATTCTTTAAGACTATGACTATAGGTAAGATAAACTAACAGAAACTTATGAAGAATAGTAGTGTAAAAAGAGGGGTTACTCACAGAATTGGGGGGAAAGGGAGTAGCAGGTGAAAGAATCAGGTTTGATAGGTCAACAACAGACAACCCCAGAAGTCTTACTAGGAGAAACTTCCTGAGCATCCCATCAGACTTGCCACTGAAACGAATGGACAGGAAACTTTTCTTTTTCCTAATCTTGGCTTATACTATTAGGACTCAAATCACAGAGGAAAGGGTCCTTTGCCTACCCATCCCTTGGCCAGAAGAAGGGAGAACTCTTTGATTAACAGCCTTTCCAAGGCAGCACATGATGAAAGAGAGACAATTCTCTAAAAGAATTTCATCAGGCTCTATCAGCCTCCTCTACTTGCTAACTAGCTCTCTAATTTATAGTCTTATCTTGGTCTGTACCACCCCTACTTTAAATCTTGCATTCGTATTTTCCTACCTGAAATAAGTTTTTGAACTAACCATTCTTATTGAGATTCTTTACATTCCAAGTGATAGAAATCCAACTCAAACTAGCACAAGCAGAGAAAAGGCATTAACTTACGTAACTGGAGAGTTCAAAGGATAACCTCAGCCACACTGGATCTAGGGCTTCAAAAGAAGTGACTTTCAGGACCCAGACTCTCCCTCTCTCCAACTCTCACCCTTCCTTGACTCTTCTTCAAGTGTAGGGTAAGATTTGGCTCCTTATCACAAGTTCTCATCACAAGAGCTTCATGACTTGGTACTTCTCCAGCCTCATCTCCTGCATGTGTGCCTTTGACTTTAGATACTAACAACTCAAACTCCCTATATTCTCCCGAAGACTCTGAGCCTTAAACCCTTGGCTTGAATCTGGGAAAATTCCCTTTCCTCAATGCACATTTGTTAGATTATTAGTTACTCTGCATGCAATTTATGCAATGTCTTAATCTCTCCTTATGTATTATTCTAAGAATACAATAACAATAATAATTAACCTGTAAGTGCCTCTGGTGCCAGACTGTCAAGGTTTGAATTCCAACCACACAACTACTGGCTATGCAATCTTAGGCAAATTATATAACCTCTTTGTACCTCAAGTTCCTCACCCCTAAAATCAAAGCAATAATATTATCTATCTCATAGAGTTGTTTGTAGTATTTAATTGAATTGGGTGCCTGGGTGGCTCAGCTGGTTAAGCCACTGCTTTCAGCTCAGGTCATGATCCTGGAGTTCCGGGATCGAATCCCGCATTGGGCTCCCAACTCTACGGGGAGTCTGCTTCTCCCTCTGACCTTCTTCCCTTTCATGTTCTCTCTCACTCTCTTTCTCAAATAAATAAATAAAATCTTTTAAAAAAAAAGAAGTATTTAATTGAATTAATCCATGTGTTTAGAACTGTGTTTAGTACCTAGAAAGTATTCAGTAAATATTAATTATTCTTATTGTTATTTTTGAGACCACCTATGTGCTGAACACTTAGTTGGGACTATCTCATGTAATCCTCATAACAATCCTGTGAATTGGAAATACCATTACCTACATTGTAGGTATTAGGAAATGGAGGTTTGAGATTAAATAACTTGCTCAAGGTCACAGAGCTAGTAAATGATAGAGTCAAAAATGGTGCATATCTTCCCTGGGACACCCTCATGACCATTGGTGTCTCAGCGTTAGTACCTGGAAAGGCAAAACTAGATATGATCAGAGAAAGACAATTGTCTAAACGAAACTACCGCAGTCGGAGTTTGCTACATCCTGCTTGTGAACTGGTCTCTGTGCATATGGGTCTTTCTCAGTGCCTCTGAGCATGTCTTCTAACTCATATACTTTGAGATCCATTTCACCAATTCAGCCTGAGCAGCAAAAGCACAAATCATCCATCTCTTCCCCAGCCTCAGGGATAAAGCCTGAGTGTATGTTTTAAATACAGCTGTTTTAAGTTAGCCACATCCTGGGTAAATCACCTTTACAGGCAACCTACTACTTTTCCAAGAAAGCAACAGCTTTTAGAAACCAGCATTAAGGATCATTTTTCTTAAAACAGTTTCATAATGCAGGCCTCTTTGTTGGGAATCCTTATTTGTGGAAACTGAATGAATTTTAACAGTCCCTGACCCTTCTAAATCCCTTGATCCCATGGGATGCTTTACGGGCCCACAAAGGGGTACATACACAGTTATAAATATACAGAATAAAAGATGATTCGGTTAGGTTGGGTATTTGGCACCACGGTATAATAAGTAGCTAAATTTTTCACTTTCTACTTTCTATTTCACTGTCATTTGAGGCCAAAGTATATTGTGGAGAGCTGCTTGCCCAAGATTATACTCCTTGATCACACAGAAGGGAACCATTGGTAAGCTGATCACGGATGGCTTCAAGGAGAACAAATCTTGAGGTGGTAGAAAGAACCCAGGGTGTGGGGTTAAAACTTTGGCTCTAGCAAATATTTAAATTACCTGTCATTTCTGAGGCCTCATTCCTCTTGTAAGGGCCATGTAGGTGGGAGGGTGTTACATAATCCCTAAGGCATCTTTCCAGCCAACAATCTACTCACACAGAACTCACAACTTAATTTCAGTCAACACACAATGCAAAGGGAGACTTCAAAGATCCAGAGGTTCCTGCCATATTCTTGTATTAAGATCCATACAAAGGTAGGAACTGTGCTTCAGAAATGAGAATAACCCCTTCTTGTCTTCTACCAGTGGATCATTTAATTTTTATTTTATTTAATTTTTTTAAATTTTTTTTTGTTTTATTTAACTTGTTTGTTTCAGTGAAAGTTTTGCCCATAGCTGTTAACACTTTCTCTCTTGGGCTACACAGGAGAGTCATTAAAGGATTTGCAGAAGGTGATCAGATTCTAGAAGTGAATCTACAGAATATGTAAAAAACAACAACAAAAACAACAAAAAGATCATGGCTCTATACAAAGTACCCCCTCTTACATATGTCATCTTATTATCATCTCTGATGATTTTCCTTTTTATTGCCTTGTGTCTAGACAAAACAAAACTGCTGGAGTTTTATGAAATGATTTCCAATCCCAAAATCTTTTCGTGCATGTGTTACAGGCCAGAGGAGATACTTTCCACTCTAACGATTTAGAAACGGAGAGGTGGGGTACCAGTGAAAATACCAGCAAGCACTTGGATGCTGAAGTGTACATACATCATGGGCCGGCAACACAAAGAATAATAAGCCCAGGGCCTCGAACATTTTTGGATCCACTTACTGATTCCCACAGAATATTTTTTTAGTTAGCCTGTACCGTGTTCTCAGACACTCCCCAGTCCTAATGGGCCTAGAGAGCTTAGAGGAAGGATGATAGATGTGATGTCAAGCCATTAATTTAGCAATGCTTCAAGAAGGAAGCAAGAGTGATTAATTCTTACATTTCAGAAATTATTCCTCTTGGGGGTGGGAACAAACCTCGAGATGCCATTGGAAGAGTAAAGCATGAGTAAGGGTAAAAAAATCTCGGGCACTTAGGATTGTGTATCTTTGAAATTTACATGAGATTGAAGTGTTCCAAAGGTTCTGCAATCATTTTGATAGTAGCCCAAGACCATGTAGCCCCAAAGGAGTAGGTGTGAACATGAATAAAAACTAAAAATCCCACCCTGGTCTAGGACTATGCATTCAAGCTGTTCATCTATCAGAGAATGTTTCAACCATTCCAGCTGGCTTTGCCTGGGTCCCTACTATGTCAAACACCCAGACTAGGTTCTGTCATGGAGAGTCCAACATGATTCTTGACCTCAAGGAGCTTATAAATGAGCAGGGGATTTAGCATATGCATATAAATAATCATGATTCAAAGGAAAATGATGTAATCACAGAAAGTTCATAGGGGAGAGAGATTACTTCAACTGGAAGGAGACTTGAAACTCTATTCATTCATCTACTTAACATCTACTGAGGCCTCTTTATTGGGCCCAGCTCTCTGCTGAAAAGGAGTCACACCCAAATGAGGAAGAGAGAGAGAACAGCAGGAATACCTCTGGTTTTTACAGTGATGGAAGCAGGCATGAAACACCCTGGCTTGCCCGCCTCTGCTTCCTTCGGGGTCTTACTTCCCTACTGCCTTGTGATTTGCTCCTGGGAATGATTTTTTTAAAAACTGGCTTTCACATGAATTCTTGCTTCAGGGTCTGCTTTGGGAACCCCGGCCTAAGTGGGGAACACAACAAAATTTTCAGAACGAAGAAGAGGGAATGTGAGAGGTCACTGGAAGGAAGGCAGCACACGGTGGTGGGGAGGCCTTGGAACTGGGGATGGGGAGATGCCATCTCATAGCTCCTTGGTAACATGGGGACAGGACCTCCTATTTTGGCTTCAGTGTCCACACACAACACTTTGAATTTGGTCCAGAGTAACTAAATACCAGGTAAAACTTCATTTGAAAAAAAAAAAAGAAAGAAAAAAGTTTGGTTAGGGCAAATAGATATTTTTGAAAGACCATATTATATACACACAAACACAGATCTCAGTAATGTACATGTTAAATCTCTCACTCTGATATCAATTCTTCTAGCATCCTCCACCTACTTGGCCTTGACAGAAAGAGCCATACCTGTATCCTCAGAAAAAGAAAAAAAAAAGTAAGCTACCTGGATTTCAAGACCTTTCTCTGCCTTAAATAGGGGTCTTACTCATTCCAGTACTTCTCCGCTTCCTCTCTGGGCTCAATGAAGAAGAGTGAGTTTTTATACCAGTTTTTTGGGGTGGTAAGGAGGCAGTTGAAAGAGTTGACTAATAGCCATGAAACAAAAATTGCATTCACTGGGCAGCTTCCACTACAGGAAAAGCACAATGGAAAATATCTTTAATCTTTGAACTTTTAAAAAAGAAACGGGTAAATCTTTTAGAGAATACTTAAAAACCCTGTTGTGATGTTTCTGTTACACAATCCTTCAATTTCTCTGGTTTGACAGATGAATCATTCTCCCTTCCCTGTTTTTCTCTGCTGGGCTTTTGACTTAAAGAATTCCCTGCAGGGACGCCTGGGTGGCTCAGTTGGTTAAACGGCTGCCTTCGGCTCAGGTCATGATCCCAGCGATCCTGGGATCGAGTCCCACATCGGGCTCCTTGCTCGGCAGGCAGCCTGCTTTTCCCTCTGCCTCTGTCTGCCTGTGCGCGCTCTCTCTCTCTCTCTGACAAATAAATAAATAAAATCTTAAAAAAAAAAAAAAAAGAATTCCCTGCATAACTATTCCCTACAACTCAGGCCAGGAAAATTTTCCTAGATACTTCCCCGAGAAATAGCCAGCACTGCCTCCTATATCTTCTCGCTGGATATTTGCAACAGTCCTGACACACAGACCGGATCATCAGCCTTACTGGACCACAATTTGCTCTCTGAGTCCTCCCAGGCTGTGTAGATTTCCAGGCCCGGGAGGAGAAGAGAGCTTACCAACAATCCCTGCCTACTGACATAGACCCTGAAATTTAACCTTGTTGTCATTGATCTAGAATTTCAGTATGCCCCAGATGAACCACTGATCAATTCCCAATTACAACTCAACTGAGCTTTTGCCTTGGTTTCCTCAAATCACTGGTACCCACACCCTGTGTCTTTGAGACACCCCAGGAGTCTGCAGAACTCTTGCCAGTGCCCTTTATAGGAGCTCTCGCCAAGGCCCTACACTCTCTGGATCCTGCCTCTCCCCTAACCTTGGGCAGCACCCTCCTGCCCCTGGATTTTCCTTTACTTTTCTCTACCTTCCTATTTAGCCTTCCTTTTCTGGCTCCAGCCCCTGCCTGAGCTTACTGTGGATATTGGACCCTCAAATGGAGACCACAGCCTGCCCCAGTGCCAAGTTCCTGCATCAGGCACGTTTCCTCAGCCTCCAGCCCATTCAGTCCCAGGCTCCTCCCCTCCAGTACAGTCCTTGTGGCTGTGATCCAAGACTACTCAGGAATGTGACATCGTTGCAGTTATCCTACAAGTAACTTTTTACCCTGCGGACAGGCAATCTAGAGTGACTATGTATTAGTGACAATGACAATGATTAAAATAGCTACAGCTTAGCATACAGTCACTCTGTGCCAGCTTCTACTCTAGGTACAATACAGATATTTCCCCATTTGACAGATTAAGAACTGAGGTTTAGAGATCTAATGACCTGTTCCAGCATCACTAATAATAACTGACAGAATCAAAACTGAACCCAGATATCTAATTTCAATATCTATTCTCTTTTTCACTTATGCCATCAAATGTATAAATCCTGATTATTTAGAAGAACATTTTTGAGCCTTATAATCCTTCTTTTCCTCTAGTGATGAATAGAAGTTACATAAGTCATTTACTCCTGCAGATGAAAGGGAAAAGGAGACCAGGCCACAGATGAATTCACCGTAATCCTTGCACTTGAAGGCTATGCCGTTGGCAGTTAGATAGTACTAATGCTGAAAATAAAATCATATTTGTTTGGGAAGACCTTTAGTGCTCTTAGAACTAAAATACCATGTTTGCCATACAGGATGTTTATCTTTAGTGTAGTGCTTTAAAAATATAGATATGAGCATGGATTAAAAATATACCTTAGCCAGTGAAGGGCATGGTTAAAAAAACTCTCTAAGGGTATGTTTCTGCTTATGCTATAGATAAATTAGATCATCCAGGGAAGCAGAGTTTTATTTGGTCATTTCCCAAAAATATTAATGAACCCTCTGACCACCTGAAAGAGTTCCTTTTCTTCACCCAGGATGAGCATTACACTTTCTTTTCTTTTCTTTTCTTTTTTTTTTTAATTTAATTTTATTTATTTGACAGAGAGAGCACAAGGAGGCAGAGAGGCAGGCAGAGAGAGAGGAAGAAGTAGGCTCCCTGCTGAGCAGAGAGCCCGATGCGGGGCTCAATCCCAGGACCCTGAGATCATGACCCGAGCCGAAGGCAGAGGCTTAACTCACTGAGCCACCCAGGCGCCCTGAGCATTACACTTTCAAAGAGCAAATCACGCTTTGACATAAAATCTAATACTACGGTCCTCTCATGGAGTACTGTTATTATAGGTTTAAATGAATTAACTCTAATCCTCTGTTCTGATCACATCATGCCCCTTCTCCAAAAAGATCCAGGGGCTGTCCGTTTTCTGCAGAAATCCAAAGATTCTGTCATCCTAGTTTTTTCCCAGTAAGACCAACTGACCTTTCTAAACTTCTTCTCCACTTCAGGTACCCTAGACCGCAGCTCTTTTCTACACATAATATAGATCCTTCCTAACCTTGCTTATGTTCTCTTAACCAGGCTATCCTCTCCCTACTCTTTACCCCCCTTATGTATGAAAAGCAGACCTGTCCTTGAAGGCACAGCTCAAATTCCTTCTTTTTCATGATGTTCCAGCCACATAATCTCTCTACCTCTGAAGCCTCTGTGATACTTGACTTATCTCTTTTTTATAGCACAGGTCATGGGCTACCTTGTATTTACTCTTTGACATACACACATCCTCTCTTTCTTTCCTATTTACTCTTCGATTCTGGACATCAAGATTCATTTATTTATCAAACATTTCCTAGATATCTGCCTTGTGCCTTTATCTGGCCTATTACAGACACCAGTAAAACCTTGACATTGGGTCATCAGATAGAAAAATGAGACATGAAAAAAAATTAAGGACCTTGTGTCGGTCCTGAGTAGTGGGTTTAACTCAAATGCTGTAGATGGCACTCGACATTCACAGACCGCCTTACTTCTAGAGAGCCGACTTTCTCCTCTGGTAATGAAAGTCACTTCTCTTAATGACATCCTTGTGGAAACTTTTGGCTCCAGTCAGTAGTCATCTTTGGATCGCAACCCAACTACTAGTTTTAAAGGGTGATTCAACCACTAGCCCCAAGCAGAAATGCCAATGTCACCGTGCCCTTCTCCAATTCAAAAGAGTGGGCGTCATAGAATTCCAGTGCCATTCCAATGCCGAAATTGAGGTGGTGAATGGCAGGCTTTCAACATACACAAGCCAGTCCCCAGAGTCAGTTGTCACCCAAAAAATTTCAATAGGCGAAGTAGAGGATTGACTTTGGTGATGGCCTGCTTCTTAGTAAATCAACAAATTGTTCTTTCATCTGGGGTGAAAATATGAAAAATAAAGAGAGCACTTAATGTCACAGAAGGTCAAATCCCATAAAGGGCCTGTGTGATACATCGCCCAACCTTGTCATTTTAGCAGATGGAAAAACTGAGGCTCAGAAAGAAATTGCTTGTACCAGGTCCCAGTCCCAAAGAAAGCCAGTGGAACTGTTGAGAGCCTCTAACAAACTGACACCCCTAATTCCTAATATCAGGTCTTTACAGCACCCCTTTTGTGCCCTTTTTAATCTGTACCCTCTCTATGCTTTCCCCTCAAAAACAGAATCTTATTTTCATAAAAAATCAGACATCATAGGGTATTTTGTGCTTCAAAATTACCATTTCTCTTAGTCTGGATTTAGTCTCTATATGTTCTTTCCTCTGTTTTCTGAGCAGGACTCATTTAATTTTGACCTTAAAAGCCAGGTGAAATTAGAAAGACCATAGAGTTAGTATGTACCACAGCAGCATTCTCTTTTGCTTTACAAAATATTTGCAGAATAAACAATGAGTGAACAGTATGCTCAGTGTTTCCAGCCACAAGTGGCGGTGGGAAGCAGGTCCGCTCTGGCTCGTCTCAGCTGCCCCCATTGTGTAGATTTTTGGGCAGAGACCAGAGTTCTAGTATCAGTCCTGCCAGTGAGTTCTCACACATCTCATGCAAGTCACTGTCCCTTTCCCTGGACATCAGTTTCCTTCCTCTATAAAATGAGGTTCCTCCCAGCTCTAGCCGATTATGCATTGTGATATGATGCTTTATCGAAATGCCTAAATAAATTATTTTATTTTCTGTTCTGTTGCATAATTTTCTTCAAGTAAGACCGAGTTCCTTTTCACCAGGGACTTTCAGTGTGTCTCAGGGAGCTGAGCTATAATATAAAGAAGCTGTCAGAAGTCCTGGACACAAGGGCCAACTCTACTTCCTGCTGGACCAGTGATTTACATAACCTCCCTGGGACTCTACTTCCTTCTGCACAGACATAAAATAATATGTCCTCCTCGCTCCTCGTTCAAGCTTCCTTTTCCTTTATTGAAAATCTACTGTAAACCGGTGTTTTAAGTGTTTTAAGTCGGTGTGAGATTTCTGAGACAATAGCTATCGAAGCAATCTATAAATTATGAAACACCATCAAGATGGAAAAGATTACCAAGATTTTAATCACCTCTGACTTAGAACTTCCTACATGTCTCGCAGACATGGATGACTCAAAAGGGGATGAAACACATGCTAAGATAGTAGAAAAACAAATGCTACCAAAAAGCGGGGAATTGGGAAAGAGATTTATTCTTGATAGTTCAAAAAATACATTAAGGTTGTCATTATGGGGGAAGCTCACCTTCCTTTGACTTTCTGATACTTATTTTATGACCTGAATGTTGTTTTTGTTTTGTTTTGCTTGTTTTCCCCAATTCCGAAAGATGAGAGATTTTAGCTTTGTAATGCTTAGGGCTTCTTAAGGACTTAACCAGCCCTATTGTCCCATAGGTAATGCAATTCACCATATGGAGCAGCCCACTAGTTCAGAAACAGATCTCTAAACTTGGTATTAATGACCCAGAAGGATCCCCCAGGCTTTGGGGGAGGGAAGTTGATTTTTATATCAAGATCCAAATCATTAGGCTTCATATTTGCGTCCAGTTTTATACCTAACATTCAGCATCCTGAGAAAATGAACAGACCTGTAAAAACAGGGACAAATGGTTCAGCGTGTGAATCCAAGGCCTATGTGCCCGTTGCAGAACCTACTGGGTCCTTTCCCTATTTGAAAGTCAATGGGAGAGTGAGTTCAGGAAAAGAGATCACACCATCCTCTGCCACCAGAGGGCCCCATCACCAGGTAATAGGGCAGAAAATTACCAGCATCTGAGTGAATGACTCAGACTGGGAAGCATCCATCTCCCCACTTGAATGTGGCAGTTGAAGCCTTGAGCACCTCACCCATGCCCTGTGTGTGGTTTGGGTTTTTCTCCCTAATTAATAACAGTAGTAGCCCCCAGATTTTGGATGCTACATGACATATATCTTACCTAATCCTAACAACAGTCCTGTGAAGTGGGTAATAATTGCTTTCTCCTTTTACAGGTAAAGTCAAACTGAAACTGATGATGGATAAGCAGTATGCCCAAACCACAAAGCCAGAAAGGGACTGAATTAGGAATTGAACTTGAGACGCTGTGATTTCAGAGACCAGATCCATAGCCACAGTGCTGTATTTTTCCTGGATGACAGGAGAAGCTTTTAGTTCATCATCTTGGACCCTGCAGTAAGGTTAAGAAATGTAAGGATCGTGCTAAGTGAGAATCCAGCTTGTAAAACGAACCGATTTCTAGAGGTAGGTGGGCTTCTCCTTAACAAATAGAGAGAGGAGCAGAGAAGGGAGGAAGGAAGAGATACGAAGTAGAGGGGACTACTTCTATCCTAAAATGGCTGTGTTGATCTGTACTTCCAGCATTCCCTGAGCAAAGGGGTCCCAGCTCTAGCTATAGCTGTTGACAACCTAAAATTGCAACAAGTCTGGGGAAGCCTATAGAGGAGTGTCCTGGGAAATAAGTCAGTCTAAGGAATAGTAGCCAAAACCCAGATAGAGATGCTTGCAACTGCCTCTGAGCTGGCGAAGAGGAATGGTATCGGTGGTCACCAGTGCCTTCCCTTAGACTCATCACTCAGCTCAGTCCCTAGCAATTTGTGCTTAAATCCTGGGGAAAGAAGACCTGCACATAAGACCTAAATGGAGTGTTTTTGCCCATCATGTCCATGAGGCTTTGGAGCAAGGGGTCACACCACTGTGGGACCAGTGGAAGAGACAATGGCATAAAGGTGGGAGACACTGTATATCTGAGATGATGTCCCCATTATGCAGACATCAGCAACAGGAACACCAGTATCAGCGGTGGCAGGAGCTGCAGCAGACAGGCACAGAGTGCTCCTAATGGTAGACAGAATGGCATTTTGATTCCATTGGTAGATGTCAAGGGCCTTAGTCACAGCAGGAAACAAAGCAATGGTCTGAGGTGGGATTAAAAGACCAAGAGAGAACCTCAAGAAAACCCTTGGTTTAACTCCCTGGGCACCATTCATGAAGCTCACCAGTGGCAGAGCAGTGAGGAAACTACCAGGAAAACAGGCACTTTGGCAACCAAGGCTGAGGAGGCGTATCTGTGCATCCATAGGTAAACCTCTGGGGACACCTGGAAATAATTGGGGGGATGGTTAGAGAGGGGTAGAGATTCGCTGTTCTCTATTTTCTTAAATGTCTAGAGGAAGATTAAAGTCATTTAATTTTCATTAAAATTAATTCATCTTCATTAAAATTCATTTTATTCATCCACCACAATGAGAACCTCCTAGAGAAGGCAAGATTGATAAGGAACATGAACTCTCATTTCATGAAGGAGGTGAGATCCAAGAGTTATAACCTAACCCCTGAGTAATAGGGAGGTGGCTTTTCTGCCATAACCTCTATCAGGAGGGCCTTACACAGCTTTCCTGAGGATGGGAAGATGCGTCCTAAAGTAATGGATTGATGGCTTGTTTCCAGAAGAATCTTGAGGTTAAACTTATTAGGGAATGGATGTTTGTAGAGAGAATTCCATACTAGGCTACTGTTGTGTCAGTTGACTTCTTGGAAACTTCCAGCTCTAATGTTCTGTGGTTCTAGGAAAAAATTTAAAAGCCAGAAAGGAAGCTACCTGAGAATGAGCTCCTTTCTGAGGTGCCATCTGGATGAGGACAAAATTCACCTATTTTCCTGGCTTTCCGGAAATGACAGGAAGGCAAGTGAACCTTCTCTCGTAATAACCTGGTGTTCAAAACTAGATTTCCACTAAAACTGGAAAGAATTTTGGCTCTCAGTACATGTTTTCACAGCCATAATCATGTATGAAGTAGTTTGCCTTTCGCTGTGCAAAGGAAAAGAGCAGAAGGGGTCTTCAACTTGTTTGGAGCCCCCAAATGTCTACACTCAATGATGTCATGGATTTCTCTCTTATTGTGCTGTCACTGAAACCTATACTCTATCATTTACCCTGTGTTAAGAATTGCCCTCTCCCTGGGATCACATCCTCTTTTTTAAATGTTTCACTGAATTCCTAACACTTTCAATGTATTTAACTTCCTAGACACTTTTCTTAATAGGGCACTGAAAATTTTAGAGAGTGCCAGGGGAGGGCTATTTCTGAGCCTTGACAAAATGCCCCAGGACTAGGTTGGAATGGGGCCATCACTGCTTCCTACTTAATAAAGATTCAGCGGGAAATACAAGCCTGCAGACCCAGAAAGCCAGCTCCAGTTTAGGGTGATCTGTTTCTCTCTGAATGTTTTCATAGAGCAACATCTCCCTACCCAAACTCTCATGCTCTGACTATCCTTGTATATGTCACTTATGACCCTGTTTCTCTAGGTCCACAAGAGGAAATTCTGGATTGCAGAAACCCAGAATATATCACATATATTCAATTTCCTGACAGATTGCAGTCCAGAATGGCTCACCAGTTCATACTCCCCTCAGCAGTGCATGAGGATTCTCCCTTCACCACATCTGTGCCAACAATGTTACCATCTGACTTTCTAATTTTTATCAGTCTGATGGGTGTAAGATGAGTCTCGTTGTGGTTTTAATTTATATCCCTCTGACTGCTTGTGTTGTTAGGGATCTCTTCATGAGCATGTAGGTAATTTGGGTTTCCCCTTCTGTGAATTGCCTATTCGTATTCTTTGTTAATTCATCTTTTTTTCTTGTTGACTTGCAGGAATTGCCTAATTATTCTAGATATTAATCCCTTGTCAGTTTTAAGTGTTGTAATTATCTTCTCCCAGTCTGTCTTCCATCTGTTATCTTTATCTACAGTGTCCTTCATTGAACAGAAATTCTTAATTTTTATGTAGCTAAATCCACTTACCCATTTTAGTTTGGACTTTTTGGGTACTGCTCAAGAAATCATTTCCCACTCCAAAATCACCAAGGCATTTTTCAACAATTTCTTAATAGTTTATAATCTATCTGTATACCTTGGTGTTTAATACATTCAAAATTTTATCAATTTCCATTTTTCTCCATTTGCTAAACCACTTAAACCATACAATATGTTTAAGAAAAAAATCTGTCTTCCCTCCATTGATTTATTATGAAAATCTATCACATATAAGGACATCATATAATTTAGATTCCAAACTGAGAGAAATTTGAGAGTAAAAGGTGTTATGGTGATAATTTTGCTAGACCAACAGGCGTAAATTAGGGCTTTCCCAGACTAATTCAAATAGGTACCTTAATTTTGTACCATATTTTATATGGGACTATCTATGGCCCTTTAATCTGTTACATTATTTTATTGTTTGTTATAAGCCACACTGTTTTCTTTTATTATTATCTGGTAATATAGGGTGTGGCAAATATTCCTTTTTGCTCTTCTATTCTGAAACTGTCCTTTACTTATGGACTTCTGTTTTTCCAAACTTATTTAGACTCACTATTTCAAGTTCCTCTGCAGAAGTACTTACTAGAATTCCGTGCACTATTTATTGAATTGAGGAAAATTTGATGCCTTTAAAATGTTAACTCATCCCATCCATGAACATGGTTTATCTCTACATTTATTCAGATCATCTTGTATGGCTTTTAGTACAGATAGTAATTTCTCCAAAATCATCCTTGTATGATTTTTATTAGATTAATGTATTTATATTTTAAAGTTTTATTGGTCTCCTGTTGAAATGACAAATGTATTTTATTATTCCTGGTGAGAATTCTGTTGATTGCTATAAGATCATCTTTTATCCAGAACTAGGGTTCTGTACCAAACAGTGTAAAAGATTACGTTAGTTTTGATAAATGGGTATGTCTTCTGAAACATTTTTCCCTTCCAAATATTTATTCTTCATTTGTGTTTCTTGTTTTATAAAATTGGTTATATTCTTATATATATATATAATTTATATATTTATATATAATAAATAATAATTTAATAATAATAATAATTTATATATATATAATTTATAGCATTAAAGTAAACCAGTGGTGGTGATACAAAGCTTTCTTGTCTTATATGAAATATACCTAAAATTTCATCCTTAAATAAGATGTTTGCTGGGCATTTCTCATGTATAGACTTTAACTAGTTAATAAAGATTCTCTTCTATGTCTGACTTTGTAAAAAAATTATATTATCAGGGTGACTGCATGGCTCAGTCTGTTAAGCATCTGCCTTTGGCCCAGATCATGATCTCAGGATCCTGGGATTGAGCCTCACATTGGGCTCCCTGCCCAAAAGTGGAATCTGCTTCTCCCTCTCCTTCTACTGCTTGTGCTTTCTCTCACAGGCCCTTTCCCTCTCTCTCAAATAAATAAATAAAATATTTTTTAAAATTGTATTATAAGTAGGAACTTAATTTCATTCCATAATCTTCTCTCTCTATTAAATTAAGCATGTGATCAGTTTCCTTATAAATCAACATATTGTTTTTTAAAAAGAATTGGGAGGGAGACAAACCATAAAAGACTCTTAATCTCACAAAAAAACTGAGGGTTGCTGGGGGTAGGGGGAGTAGGGATAAGGGTGGCTGGGTTATGGACATTGCGGAGGGTATGTGCTATGGTGAGGGCTGTGAAGTGTGTAAGCCTGATGATTCACAGACCTGTACCTGTGGCAAATAATACATTATATGTTAATTTTTGTAAAAAAAGTAATGTTGTAATTTGTTGGGGTGCCTTAGTGGCTCTGTCAGTTAAGCATCTGATTCTTGATTTCAGCTCAGGTCATGATCTCAAGGTTCCTGAGATTGAGCTCTGGGGTGGGCTCTGTACTCAGCAGATGATTCTCTGAGAATTGAAGGTTCCTTCCTTCTCCCTCTGCTCTTCCCCCTGCTGATTCATGATCTCTTTCTCTTTCTCTCTCTCAAATGAATACATCTTAAAAAAAAAAGTAATGTTGTAATTTGTGATCTAATAATTACTCTAGGACTTTCACATCCATTTATAAATAAAATTTGCCTATAATTTTCTTTATAGATAACATTTTTATATGCCAAAAAAATCAATGTTAAACCAGACTCACTAAATGATTTAATGATTTAGGCAACTCAGCTTCTTTTATTCTTCCACTGCCTAGGATAATCTGTAAAAGAAGAGTACTTATTTATTAATTTATTTTAAGAAATCACTTACAAATTATTTGAGCCTGGGAATTTTGGTAAAGGGTAGAGGTTGAAATGAGGACTTTTCAATAATCATTTCAGTTTCTATTATGTTCTTTAAAATTGATTTTTATAATTTTAAATTTCCTATTTTTTTGCTAATTATGGTTTAAAAATTATTTTTATCAATTCTACATATTCATTGCTTTCTAATCTCCATTATTATATTATTATAAGTCAGACCTATGATTATAATTATACATCATTCGTTACATCTATAGTAATAGATTTTATTTTTCATTCTGTATTTTGTGAATATTCATCTTTTTTTCTTTTCTTTATCAGTTTTACCAGGATTACTAGTTACCTATATATCTTATTCATCATTCTGAAGAGCCCAAATTTATTTGTTTATACTCAACTATATATTGTTATTGTTCTTTATCTCATTAATTTTATCTCAACTTTATAATTTTCTTCTTCCTCATTTGTTTGGGATAATGTTATGTTATTGCTGTTTTTCTTTTTTAGTGGAAACCTACCTTAATTTTTATTCCTACAGATGCATTTTAAGTGCCAAATTTTCATCTAAATGTTGTTCACATTTTTTTATGTCTCTGACTCCTTTTATCTATTTGAGCAGTTTTCAAGGACGCCAGCTCCAGATATTAATTTACCTTTATTCTAACAGTGTTGTGTAAGTTGTCACTTTATACATTTTGAACAACATTGGTATGTTGGAAACAAATATGTTTATGATTGTTATATATTCTTGATCTGTTGTTCATGTTATCAGTTTATTACATGTATCTTTTCTCCTGATCATAATTGTTTTCCACTTCTAATTTGCTCAACTTTGAAACTGCTATTCTGACTTACTATCAGATCATGTCTAGTATCTTCTTTATGCCTTTGTTTTTAATCTTTCTATGTACTTAAAAAAAAAGGTGGCTTGTATTGATCACATAAAGGTGGATGCTGTTTTAAATCCTATCTGAAAGAGTCTGTTTGGAGTTGGTGACTATAATCCATTTATATTTATTGTAACTACTACTGTGTTAGAACTTACTACTTCCAAATTGGTTTTTTGTTTTCTGTTTAGAAAATTTGTCCAATTATTTTCCTTCCAATATACCTGTAGTTGGATAGATCAGTTTTTCTGGTTGCTCAAAAATTATGCATTCTATTTTTAATATTCTGGGGTTATTCTTAAAATATCAAGATATATAACTATATTTAAAACACAAGCATTTAAAAAGTGAATCAATATCTTATGTATTTTCCTTAACTGGGCAGGAAATTTAACATGTTCTCATGTATCTTTTATCTCCCTCCGTACCTCCTCACATCTTGTTGGTATCATTGGTAATATAGAGCATAGATTGTTCTGTACCTTTTTTATTTTATTAAGAGGGGTAATGACTTTATTAAGTTACTTGATTAGTTATCCCCAATATCCATTATCCCTTTTTTCTGCAGTGACAGAGCCCCTGGCTTTTAGTTCAGCACAAAATCACCCAAAATCAAGACCACATTTCCCAGACTTTTTGCCACATGACCATGTAATAAAATTCTGGGCAAAGATAGGTGAGAAAAGATGTGTGCAATTTCTGGAATACACACTTAAAAAGTAAGGACATGACCTTTCTTTTCCTCTTCTTTCAACCACCTATTTGATATATGTATGTAATTCTCAGACATTTTGACCATCAATGAAAGAAGCACCCTTAAGAAGTTAAGATTAACAAGATATAAACAGCCAGGATTTTTTGGCAACTTGGGACAACAAAACTCTCCCACCGACCCTGGACCACTTACCACTTAATTCTTACTTGAGAGAGATAACTTATCCCTTGTATATTGTTTTCTATGACTCCTGTAACTAATGATCACCACCTTACTGGGGTCAATAAATCTATTATGGTTCAGTTTCTGATATCAGAAGTTCTCAATTCAAGGTTCAGACAACACTGCATTTCTTCTGGAGGCCCTAGGGATAGATCTGTTTCCCTGTCTTTTCCAGGATCTAGAAGTCACCTGCCTTCCACTCCTTCACTCATTATGTCTCCTTCTTATAAGGATCCTTATAATTACATTGCATGCACAAAACCCATGCACAAAACTTAATCACATCGGCAAACTCTCTTTTACTATGAAATGTAACATATTCATGAATTCTAAAATTAGGCTGGGGGCATCTTTGGAAAGATCATTATTCTACCTATAACATCTCATTTAAATGACTGTTACTTTGGTCAGTTTTACACATAGCTAGTCCTAAATTCTAATATTACCTTATTTCATAAATTCTATTTGTTTCTTCCTGTTAGTGCTTACTTTTATTATTTTATTGCTTCTTTTCTTGTTGAGGCACTGCTTTCAAGGGTGCTTCCAAAGAAGTTCTTTGTCTGGGAAACTCTTTTTTTTTTTTTTTAAAGATTTTATTTATTTATTTGACAGACAGAGATCACAAATAGGCAGAGAGGCATGCAGAGAAAGAGGGGGAAGCAGGCTCCCTGCTGAGCAGAGAGCCCGATGTGGGGCTCCATCCCAGGACTCTGGGATCACCACCCGAGCTGAAGGCAGAGGATTAACCCACTGAGCCAACCAGGTGCCCCTGGGAAACTCTTTTTAATATGTCATATGCACTCTCTACCTCCCACTTCTTAAACAAGGGATGCCTAAAGTTTGCTCTCTTGGTCTCAATCACCCCTCCACAGAGCCAAACATCACTGGTATTATTAAAGAAACCTGCATTGTACATATTTATATTTCAAGGGCCTAAAACAGTATCTAGAACACAGTATTCACTCAGTAAAAGTTCGCTGAAAGAAGCACTGAATTGATCTTTATGCGACAGTACAGCAAAAAGGGGAAAGTCAACAACATAAGGAATATGGCAAGAAAGACACTAGAGAAAATGTTAATCTGCCACTCAGTCTTGCATGTCTTGACTTCCAGATATATCCATGTCTATATATAAAGTGGGCTTGATATAAATGTATAAACATATATAATATCAACCATGCATATATCAAGTATATGTGTGTCACATATTCTGTAAGGTAGATAGGCATTCTCTTGTCAACTTGACAGGATTTTCAGTGTCCCTTTTCACTTTTGATTGATTGCTTTCTTCAGCAGCTGTGGTGCTGTGCTGACATTGATGACAAGATCCCTCTAATATTTTGGTTAAAGGCACAGACACTGGAGCCACCCAGTCTGGGTTTCAGGTGCTGATTTTGTTTTTTAGAAGTGTGTGATCTTAAACAAATTACTCAACATTTCTGTGCCTTAGTTTCTTCATCTGTAAAATGAGGTGGTGGTAGTAGAAACTAATCCAATAGGACTGAGGAGTGGATTAAGTGAGACTAGTATGTGAAATATAAGAAATGGCACAGAGGATCATAGGGGAAGGGAAGGAAAACTGAATGGGAAGAAATTAGAGAGAGAGAGAAACCATGAGAGACTCTTAACTATAAGAAACAAATAGGGTTGCTGGAGGGGACAGGAGTGGGGTGTGAGGTAATTAGGTAACAGGCATTAGGGAGGGCATGTGATATGATAAGCATGGCATGTTATATGCAACTGATGAATTATTGAACTCTACATCTGAAACTAACGATGTACTATATGTTGGCTAATTGAATTTAAATTAAAAAAATTAAAAAATAAAGTACTTACATAGTTTCTAGCAAATAGTAAGCTCTGTACATACTAGCTATTTTTAAATGGCTTTTATGAAGCCTTCAATCAAGATTAAATGAATTAAATCTTCTTATACTTCACTGTAAAGTTTTTATGAGCAGCACCAAAATGAAATCCATTTCATCTCAAGAGACATAGTCATAGATGGTAATTTGCCATTAAGCCTTCTACATGTTTCTAGAAGTGGTCCAGCCCACTTCCGGGGGTGAAGTAAGTGGAGTGGGATAAAGGCAGGATTATAGAACATTTCCAGTTCTTCTCTTGACTTCTTCCCCTGCAAAGTGATTGCTGGTAAGTAATTTTTAGTAAATTTAATTGAGAATAAAAGCTGGAAGGAGAGACCGAATTTGGCTTAACTCAAAGCCAGATTATCCAACCCAGATATATTAGGAATATTTTTTTAAAAAACTGATATGTTGATTCCAAGTACAGTGACTGTTCAAAACTTACATAAAGAAAGGGTATGAGTGACACATCACAGATAATGTTGCGAGATAGAGGATGCCCACTTACATGAGAATTTAAATTTAACTGGGTGTTAATTTGAATTTGAGTTTAAATTTAACTGGATGTTCACTTTGTTTTATTTTTGCTTTTGTGTTGAGCTAATCTGACAATGCTATAGGAAACCCTAATCATCTTACCAAATTCCCTCATTTTGTGATAAGTAAACTGAGAAATAAATGATGAAATAAAACCTCCTACATCTAGTGACTGAGGTGCAGGACTTAAACCCAGACCTCCTGACTTCTTTAATGAAGCACAGAGAATGTCAGGTGTATTCAGGTTAAAAAAAAAAAAAAAAAAAGTGAAAGGGAAGGAAACATCTCTGGTTTCTACCCCCTGACCCAGTTACATAAAAATATCTCTTAAATTTGTAATCCAGCTTGCAAGCCACTTTTGAAGCCCTATACTACATTATCTTTTCGTTGTTGTTCCTAAAATCATTAACCCATTAATTAAGATCGCGTGGGTTTGCTCTGGAAAAGCTGATTGAATTGCTTTTGTCTGTTCTACAATAAACGACAGCACAGAGGCAGGTTGGCATTAATTACGTGAAAGCCCTATTCATCTCTATTGATGTTAGTTCACATGGAATGTTTTATAACATCAACATTTTATACTGTTTATTCCCTGCTCTTTTTATCAGAAGCAGCAGCATCATAAAATATTGCACCTTTAAATGAACCACATTTCCACGTGCCTGTTTTCAGCTATGGAAGTCACATCTCACACGTAAACCGTTTCGCTTTTTTCCTCTTTGAACAAATCTAAATTTCTTTTTTTTTTTTTAAGATTTTATTTATTTATTTGACAAACAGAGATCACAAGTAGGCAAGAGAGGTAAGCAGGGAGAGAGAGGAGGAAGCAGGCTCTCCGTGGAGCAGAGAGCCCAATGTGGGGCTCGATCCCAGGACCCCGGGATCATGACCTGAGCCAAAAGCAGAGGCTTTAACCCTCTGAGCCACCCAGGCACCCCAACAAATCTAAATTTCAATAAAAAGGTATTATTTTTTCTGGTTTCCTTCATGCAGGAGAGCGGACATTATCATATTAACAATTTCAGGATAGAAAAACAGGCTCCATTTTCATTGAACCTCTTCCCAAACTGTTCAATTTACCTAAATTCTCATATGCAACCCACTACATCACTTTGTTTTTTCAATGAAAACACTTATTCAGTTCCTTCTTCAGTAGGAAATGCACCATGATTAAGAACAGGGAGAAATTTAAATTAGTCTCCCTTCCCCCCCCGCCATTCCAAGACACTCCATGTTTTCCTTAAAATGCTTATCAGGATCAGCACTGCCAGCAAGTTATTTATGCATGTGTCTGCATTGTCTGCTGGAATGGGAGCTCCCTGTGGGCAGGGGCTATGTTGAACACTAACCAGCATAGTAATAATTTAGTACTACATATATATAGCATATCTCCATTTGCAGAGACAAATGATAATGTTAACTACCCTTCTTGAGCCTACCACTTTTCAGGCAATGTGCACGGCACCTTACCATCAGCACCTCACTGTTGGTTGTAACCCTCTCAGAAATTACTGGGTGAAACCAGGCCCCATATACAGAGGGCCTGGAGAGACCAAAGAAAGAGGCAGGACACTCCAGGTTGCTAGGTGGCAGTTTTAACAAGCAAAGGGATCTTACATATGAAGCTAGTTTGGGGCAGAAGCAAAATGAGTGGTTCCACACATTTACCCACCAAATCTTAGAAGTTCATATAGACATGTCAATGGGGTCCCATCAAGTATATCATGCCCATGTTTCCAACAACACATCACTATGCCTTTTTGGAATGGGACAAGGAAATGGAACCCACATTGCAAGGTCAAGAGGGGTGTAAGGAGAGTCCAGGTCCCCAGGTCCATTCTAGTGATAAACTGGCAGTCATGCCTTTTCAATGACCTACCCCAACACTCACAATAATACTAAATAGTAAGAAATATTAGCACACCTCATTTATAGGTACCTTTCCTGAGGCTTGAGGAGATGGGTAATTAAAAAACACCTAGAAGGGCACCTGGGTGGTTCAGTTGGTTAAGCAGCTGCCTTCAGTCCAGGTCATGATCCTGGAGTTCTGGGATCGAATCCCGAGTCAGGCTCCCTGCTCTGTGAGGAATCTGCTTCTCCCTCTGTCCCTCACCAACCCCCCATGCTCGCTCTCCCTCTCTCTCTCTCTCTCTCAAATAAAAAAAACAAAAACAAAAACCTAGAAGATGCTGCTGTGGGAACTTAAATCTAGATCTGCATTAGATGCCCCTTGTTTTCTCAGCCATTAGCTATAATGGGTGAAGACCTCAAATGTGACAGACCAGGATCCTAATCCTTCCCCACTTCTCACTTAATACCAAAGAATTCATAAGCAATGCGTACTATTCCAAGGGCAGCAGAAAATGACCCCGAGGGCCTAGAGAGAAGATCATTAAGTGACACCATTGGTCATCTTCCAAGGCTTGATTATCTGGTTTATCACTGTTTTTCCCACCTTTGCACAGTGAACAAGGTAAAGAATGCTTAAGTGTCTACCTCAAGTGCCAGTATTTTGTGGCACATAGGGCACTGGAAAGAGGGTCAGGGACCTGGAAGCCTAGTCTTGACACTGATTTACCAGAGTTTCTTCATTTATCAAGTCATGAGGTTAAACTACATAATCAATGTTTCCTTCTAGCTGTTATCTTCCTATAAACCACTGGGGTGTGAGTTTCCTGAAAAACCCAGCATCTGGCACCTAGTAAGTTCTCAATAATAAAGACTCCGACAACATAATGAAAAAATGAATGAACAACAAATATATGGCCCTTACTTCAGTTCCCAGGAATCATAAATAAGGCTTCTAAGGCATGAGAGAGGATGCAAGCTCACTGTTTGCAATGCTAGTGCTTTCGAGCCTTCTAACACACTTCCATCTGGCCCTGATTTTCCATTTTCCCAATTTGGAACAACTTTTCCCATTCATTGGAATCACTTCCTTTCTTATGTTTACAAAACAGATGATTTGGGGATTTTACATAATTCATCCTAAACACAGACTAACTCAAACTGAGTCCAAGTACCACCCACTAACAGCGTGGAATATTGCATTAAATGTAAAAAACACCATTCTGTGTGCCTTTAAGAACCTAGTGAAAAACTTCAACCTAACAATATTTTTAATCATAGTAATGTTGCCCTAGTGGGCTTCTCCTGAGTGCACCACGGCATGTGTTTATATTCCTAGGCAGAGTTTATAGTGTTTTGCTTCATTATAGTCTGGTTGTTGAAATGAATGCAGAAATATGAGATTTTTAGCAGAGTTCCGACTTTCTATTTACATACCTTACTTAGTCCAGATGTAAACTTTTAGAACAGCTGTATCCCTTAGATGCAAAAGATTTATTGGTTGCTTAAGTGCATTCTGAATCCTGCTGGGGTATATTTTGGGTTTCTTTTGGCAGGATCAGTGGAGACAGAGACAGAGTGGGGTAGGCAGAGCAAAAATCTAATTCCTTGCAAAAGTAGGCCTGAGATATAGGTGTAGGGAAAAATTACGGGAGTTATTAAGTAAAACACTTATTTTAAAGTTGGTCAAGAAAAAAAGAAAATGATTTGGGATTTTTGTCTAATGATTTTCCACCTTCACTATACAAGCAAACAGCTCAGTAGCCTCATACACCAGGTACTTTTTAAAGCACCTTACGTATACGGACATGTGTAAAATTCTTAACACTTCTATCAGCCTTATATCACTTACAAAGAAACAACTGCTTAGAGAAGTAAAGCCATTTGCCTAAAGTAATCCAGTTATGTAAGAGGCATAAATCAGATTTGAACCAAGACAGCCTGGCTTTGGAGTCAATGCTCTTAACAACCACACCATATCAAGCTGTCTCTGAAGTGCCCTTAATTACTTCAGTGGCCTTCTAACTGGCCTCCTCACTTCCCACCCACTAAGCTGTTCTTCACCAGCAGCATCTGCTTATAGTGCAGCTTTGACCCATGTCATTCCCCAACTCAAACTTCTTCAGTGGCTCCCAGCTACTCTCAGCCAAATCAAGTGACACAGCGTCACCCCGGTACTCTAAGGCTCCACAACTTTGTCCCAACCTCTCTTTTCAACCTACACCCAAAATCTTTCCCTCAAAAATCTTATGTTCTGATTAAACTTAAATCCAGCCTGCTGTTCCAAAAAAATGGTTTCCAGAAAGCAAGCACAGTCTTGATTATGCTATATCTCTTCCCTCCCACAGTCAGTAATTACTCTCTGTCTTACTCGCATTTCAGGAAAGACGTCAACCATCAGAGTGTGTACAGTTAGTCACACCACAGTTTAGTTTGACACACCGTCCACATTTCTTCAGCATCCCTGAGAAGGCCCATCAGCAAACCAGTTGACAATTATTTCACTTGGGCAGTGACCATCTGAGAGTCATAGAACAACACTATAGGCAAATATTAGAAATAAATACTAAATTTATTTCTGTTGCCAAAGGACTTTTTATTGATAAGAGAACAGAAACAATGGACCAGAAATTGTTGGGAATTGGCAGAAAAGATTACAAAGTGATTTTAGTTTAGTTTTTTTTTTAATGCTTTTCTGCATTTCCAAATTTTCTCTGGTGATTAAGTATACTTTTAGAATCAAAGAGGTAAAAAAGAAAGAAATTCTCACTGAACAGAATCTCTATCCAGTCCCCCAGGTCCCTCCTTATTGAGTCTCTATAGATCTACCTTCCCTAATTACTTAATTACCACTATTCTTGTCCTGCTCCTTGGTCATCATTTACATTCACTAGACCAATGTCCATTCCCTCAGGTCAGTCAAATAAATTAACCATATTAATGTGAGCTAATGTCTTAATAGGGTTAAGTGCTCTACAATTCTAATTATCATATTTGAATTTCAGTCATACTTTCAGAAAACAATCCCAAAATGTGGACTCCTTAACCCTGGAGCTAGCCAGTGGTCCATGAAAGTGTGATTGGGGCTACCAGCCTTCCAGTCACTAACCAAAATGTGGTCACTGATTCAGTAGCCCTACTTTATACTGGAGTAAATAATTTAGTCCTATGGTAGCAAATGGACAACCACAACACCATGCCAAATTTCCAAGCCTTAGTTTGTTCTCTTACCTACCTCTCTCTTAACCACCTTGGTTGATCCATTCACTCTTAATCTGGACAAGTTAAGAGGCCTTGAGAGAGAAAATAAAGTATTTATATACCTAAGCCTTACTCTGTTGGAACACAATATAACATAATATATTTGAAGAGGAAGAGCTCTTCAAATAAAGAAACATTTTCTCTTAGCACATCTTAAATTCCAAATGGACTTGCCCCATGACTGTTCCCTTTTCCATCCCCATTTGATGTTTCCCAGGGTCCATAAACTCTGCAATCCATTGTACATGGAGCAAGAACAATCTCTGACTGAAAATAAGAATGCCATTACTTTAGAGACTCCCAGGCATCCTTCCACCCCACAAAAGACAGTAAAAATTTTTGCTTTGGAAGGAAGAAAGCATAGCATACTAATTAATTTCTCATTGAGACATCCCACTAATTAGTTAAAATAAAATAGTGCCAGGGCTTGGGTTAGAACTATATTTCAGAAACTCAGGCCAGCGTTATTTCCACTACATTAATGATTCTCAACCTTGGCTGCACATTGAAATCACCAATAAAGCTTTAATAATTACTGATGTCCAGTCACACCCCAAGAGATTTTGATTTAATTGTTCTGATGGCCTATGTATCCAGAGCTTTAAAACATCCCCAGGTGGTTCTAATATGCAGCCAAGCTTGCAAACCATTGATCACAGTGTGCTGCCTCTGCTAGTGACTAATGGCCAACCAGCTAGGACACATGGACAGTGAATAAAGTAGATGGTACCCACATTTTCACCCAGCTTCCCCTCTGTGCCCCCTCTCCCTACTCACGTATGTGTGGCTATGTGCTTAGCATAAAGAATTGCTTATTTAACTGACAGACGCTGTCTCTGTCTAGAGCAGGTTTCTTTAAACATTTTCCTGAAGAGCCAGATAGTAAATATTTTAGACTTTCCAAGCCATAGTCTCTGTAGCAAATACTCAGCTGCATCATTGTAGCAAGAAAGCCATAGAAAATATGTAAGTAATGGACATGGTTGTATTCCAATAAAACCATATTTATGAAAACAGGCACCCAATCCTCAGCCTATAGTTTGTTGATCCTTTACTTAGAGTCTCTAAGGCATATGAGGCAATTACTACATCTTTTTTTTTCAAACTGAGACTGCAGTAACTCTGATGCCGTGACCTTCAGAATTCCATTGTCATCATTGGAGTGTATTTGCCTGCCCAAAGGAAAGACTTCCTGCAGAATAGTTCTCCTTTGCCTATTCCTGCTGTTGAATGGAACTACTTTTTCAGGGTGGAAGCCATGGTGTTCCCCAAAAGCCCATATCCACGTATGTTCAGTACCTCCATGATATCTCAACGAGGAGGTCTCTCCCTCTGGACACCTCCAGCTCCTTCTTGTACATATATTGATTATATCACTTGTCACTTTTCACACTATTATTTTGCACATTCTATTTCCTGTTCTAGATCATAAGCAACTGAAGGATAGTTACTTTAACTAACACTACTACTTATTATGGTGATTTTATCATTTGCATACATAGGGTGCTTTGCAGCTCAGGCTCATTTTCACATTCACTAGGCCCTTTGATTCAACGCTCCCTCTCCCCCCCCACCCAGGAGACAAATGGAGTCATTAGTGTTAAGAAACGCCTGGGTGTTAAGATGAGAAAACTGAGACTCAACAAGATTACTGAGCATTTAGAAGCAAAGTCTCCTTGAATCCAGATCCTGTGATTGCAAGGTGTGTTCAATGCAGGAAATTACATATGTATTCAGAGAGCTGTATTCAAATTGATTTGGTAGTGGCTATGAAAATAAAAAAACAACAAAATACTGGCATTCATTGTAAATGTCAAGGCCAAAGAGCATCAGATTAAACAGTCTGTAAAGAAAGCTCAATGACATTAGTGTGGCCAATGTCAACACCCTCGCTGATGAGGCCTAATAGAGAGAAAAAGGCATATGTTCAACTTTCTTCCATGATGCATTGGATACTACCAATAAAATTGGGATCATCTAAACTGAATCCAGTCGGCTAATTCTAAACATAAATATTTTTAAAAATAAAAAAAGAAGTTTAATTAATAGTTTTGTAATCTTGAACAACTCATTCAATGTCTCTGAATTTTTGTTTCTTAAACTACAAAAATATGGATACCAGTAATATACTTACCTTTAAGAGTTATTTTGGGAATTAGAGACAATTTGATTAATACTTCTGGTATGACTAAGTGGTCAATACTGGCAGCTACCATCACTACTACTATGGATACTATTATAATTAACACTACTACTATTAATACCACTGATTATCCAGGATTCTTTCCATTTTGCACATGCATCCATTCACTGTTGCATGTTACATTATATTTAACACAGTGCCTTTAATCTGACAGATGCTTAATTAATACTGAATGAATTTAATCAATTAGTTGGTATATATAATCAATTAGTTGGTATATATACCAATTGGTATATATAACCAAAATAGATTTGGTTATATATAACCAAAATAGATTTGGTTATATATACCAATATTTATAAGCTCCTTCCACTATAAACCTTTTAAACCTCCCCAGAAGCAAATGAGTCCCTTTTAAAAAGGCAATATATAAAAGTGATTTCCTTCTAAACTCAAAGAATGTCCTTTGGCAAGTATACATTCCCAGAAACACTTTACTTAACCACCTGAAATAAGGGAACATAACCCCCAGCTGATTTTCTTATAGAATCATTAATACTTAAAAGTTAACAAAAGCAAAGCTGTCAGCAGAATTTTCTGGATTAGTAGATGTTCAACTTTGGCTGAATCATCAGTAAAAATGATCATTTCCTCTTGACTTACAATCTTTCTTGGAAGACATGCCAAAACACTCCTGGAGAGCTCTGGATAGGGTCAAAAGTTCAGAGATACCTCATTCAAGCACACCAGTCACCTCTAATCTGTTCCACTTAGAAGTCAGTAAATTGATTAATTAAGACATACTGAACCCCCACTATGTATCATGTACTTTTCTGGGTGCTGAGGTGGTGAAAGAAGCAAAAGACGTAATCTATGAGTTCAAGCAGTTTATGATCTGATGAGTAAGAACCAATGTACAATTCTGAAAAGGACTCTGTAAAGTATGCTCTTGGGTGTTGTCTTAAAATTCCAGAGAGAGAGAAGTATGGGCCAGAATAGGCATAGAAAATTTCCAAAGTCAAATTTCCAACTCCAGACTTCTAGTGGTACATGGAGCAGAGAGGAGCAAGAGGGCAGAGGAGTAGGAGACCTAAATTTTGTTAGGTCACAGGAATTCAGCTAGGTAGTTATCAAGCCATTCTGGACATCTACAAACTCTACAGGAGATTGAAGAGAAGAAGAGCAACAATTCTAAGAACAGAAAAGCAACCACTTTCTGGAAGGTAGGATGTGCTGAGAAGTGAATCCAAGGTGATATATGGGAAGATAGACCCCAGGGGAGGAGCCAGCTCCTGGCAAGTGGTGGAGCAGCGGAGCACAAAATCAGAACTTTTAGAAGTCTGCTTCACTGAGGGACGTCACTCCAGAGGTTAAGCAGGGAGTGGAGCCCTCGAAGGGACAGTGTGGCCTCAGGACCTGTGGGGTCACAGAAAGACCAGGTGTGCCTGAGTGTGGCCGAACTCCCAGGTATTGAAGCGAGGAAGCCAACTACAGGGACAGAGCTGAGGAGGGGGCTCTCATTTTGGGGTTACCTTAAATCATGATCCAAGGCACAATCAGGCCACTGCTCTTCAAGGAGAGACCCCACAGGTGCCAGAACCAGGGAGACTCACCCTCCTCCTCTGGGAGGAGCAGCGCAGGAGTGAGGAGCAGGAATCTGCTGGGTTTAGAGACTCCAAGTGGCGCCATGCCCCCAGAGATAGAAATGCTCAGTCACAGGCCGGGTGAGCACAGACTGTGGCAAGAGACCAGGGAGATGGGAGGGATTGACTGCTTTTCTCTGAGGGTGCACTGAGGAGTGGAGCCTGAGCTCTTGGCTCCTACGGGCCAGAGACTGAGAGGCTGCCATTTTCATTCTCCTCCTCCAAAGCTGTACAGAAAGCATTCAGGGAACAAAAGCTACTGAGAGTGAACCCGAGCAGATTACTTAGCCTGACCTCAGGCAAGGGCAGTGCAATTCATTTGAGAGTCACTGCAAAAGGCACTTCCCACAGAAGATCAGCAAGAATACCCAGGCAAGACCAAGTTCGCCAATCAATGAGAACTGTGGAACTCCAGAGCTAGGGGAATGCAGCACATAGAATTCATGACTTTTTTCCCCATGATTCTTTAGTCTTTCAAAGTTAAAATTTTTTAATTTTATTTGTTTCTTATTCAATTTTTTAAATTTCCCTCTTTCCTATTTTAACCTCTTTTAACTATTTTATCTTATCAATACCTTTTTTTAAATCTTTTTAAATTTTCATTGTTATAGTCATATTCTATATCTTCATTGTATTTAACCTTATTTTTTGTATACACATAAGTTTTTCTTTCTTTAAAATTCTGGGGTATAGTTTCTTCTAACAGATCAAAATATACCCTAAATCTATCATATGGCTTTGTTCTAGTCTCTAGCCTAATCACATTCTCTTCTTTTTTCTTTCTCTTTCAACCAACTTCTTATCAATTCTTTGTTTAAAATCTTATTAAATTTTATCTTTACAGTCATATTCCATCCCTTCATCGTGTTTACCCTTATTTTTGTGTGTATATATATATATATATTTTTTTTTTTTTTCCTTTCTTTAAAATTTTGGGAGGCAGTTTCTTCTAACAGACCAAAATACACCCCAGATCAAGTGTGTGGCTCTGTTTTATTCACTAATCTATATATATAGATTTTTTTCCTCCTTTCTTCTCTCCCCAGTTTCGGGTCTCTTCGGATTTGGTTAGTGTATATTTTTCTGGGGTTGTTACTAACCTTTTAGTATTTTGTTCTCTCATTCATCTATTCTTATCTGGATAAAATGACAAGGCAGAAAAACTCACCTCAAGAAAAAAGAACAAGAGGCAGTACCACCAATGGGTAGGGACCTAATCAATACGGACATTAGTAAGATGTCAGAACTAGAGTTCAGAATGATGATTATTAAGATGCTAGCTGATCTTGAAAAAAAGCATAGAAGATATTAGAGAATCCCTTTATGGGGAAATAAAAGAACTAAAATCTAACCAAGTTGAAAACAAAAAAGCTATTAATGAGGTGTAATGAAAAATGGAGATTCTAACCGCTAGGATAAATGAGGCAGAAGAGAGAATAAATGATATAGGAGACCAAATGATGGAGAATAAATTAGCTGAGAAAAAGAGAGATAAACAGCTACTGGACCATGATGAGAGAATTCAAGAGATAAGTTATACCATAAGATGAAACAATATTAGAATAATTGGGATCCCAGAAGAAGAAGAAAGAGAGAGGGGCAGAAGGTATATTGGAGCAAATTATAACAGAGAACTTCCCTAATTTGGGGAAGGGAACAAACATCAAAATCCAGGTGGCACAGAGAAGCCCCCCTCAAAATCAACAAAAATAGGCCAGCACCCCATCATCTAATAGTAAAACTTACAAGTCTCAGTGACAAAGAGAATATCCTGAAAGCAGCTCAGGAGAAGAGGTCTATAACATAAAATGGTAGAAATATTAGATTGGCAGCAGACCTCTCCACAGAGAGCTGGCAGGCCAGAAATGACAGGCAGGAAATATTCAGAGCACTAAATGAGAAAAATATGCAGCCAAGAATAATATATGCAGCTAGGCTATCTGTCACTGAAAATAGAAGGAGAGATAAAAAGCTTCCAGGACAAACACACTTCTAGTGGTACATGAACTTGTGAAGAGCATTGGCATCTGGTCAGGCATTCAAGGAGGTAATGGCTGGAAGAAGAGGAAGAGGCTTTATCATCCAGCTCAAAAGGAGGTCTGAAGAACAAGTTCCTGATGAGTTCTTCTCTGGGCTATAACTCAGGGATCCACACGATCCTGTGACTCTTTCCTCCTCTAAGTCTTTGGAGTCTGCACTGTTCAACCAGTAGATGAGTGCCAAGAGAGTAAGAATCACATGAAGAAAGTTTTTATGGACAAACCTGAAAAAGGGCACATCACTTCTGTTTTTTCATTAGTCAAAACTCAGTCATGTGGTCACCCTGAACCACAAGAAAGACAAGAAAAATGTAGTCTACTTGTATGCTCAGGTGGAATAAAATACATTGATATTAAAGAGCACTAGCCATGTGTTCCATAGGGTGCCATTCTGGCCATCAAACTTCTAGTTCATTCTTCTTCAACATATTGAACATACTTACATTCTCCCCAAAGAACACAACACCGAGTCCTATCTAGTAACTGCACCAAACTCAAAGTCTGAATACACTGAATTCAGCATATCTGATTCCATCCTTTCTGTCGGACCTGGATATATCTCCTTATGTTCTAGTAACCTTGGAGCTACATCGAATATGTAATTGTGTAATAATGAAGGATTACCAAAATAATAATACTCGTTCAGAAAAAGGAAGGATGGGAGAGGGAGATACACAGAAGTGATTGTCCATAGCAATTCTTAAATCCCTCCTGGGAAGGCAGTTGAAGAGCTTTTAAATGGGAGTAGGGAAGATTAGTTGGCTGGGTATTGATGCTGCCATTGGGAGGAGATCTCCTGTCCATGTGTTGCTATTGCAACTGGGTCCTCCTTGGGAAGTACTTCTTTACCCACTATCTTCTATGGCAATATCTTAAGTGAATGTTTGTGCTTTTTTGGAGCAGTCCAAATTTCACAGCCAGTGTCTTACTGATGCAAATATGAGGAACTGAAGAAAACATAAAAGCATTATCAGTCCCGAGTCATGGTTTCTTTGATGTGACAATGCATTAGAAAACGTGGTAGATTTATGATATATTTCCTTCTTGTCAGTTCCTCATGCAAATACACACAAAGTCTCCCCTATATAGAGGATAACATGAATATTGGTGAGCATTACTGATTTCTGCTATAATTACCCATTATGCAGAAAGGGGGAGAAATAAGTATATGCATTTATATTTGCTTGTCATTTTAAAAATAAACAGTAAAAGGATAAACACAGTAAGGAAGGGAAAACAGAGTGAATAGAGACAGGGGTGGGAGCCAGATTTTCTGTTTATAGTTGTTAACATTGTTTGGATTTTTGAACCACATAAATGTATTACGATTTCCAAAAAATAGCAACTTTTAAAATGAATGTAAAGAAAACCTGGTGCTCACATACATCCAAACAGTCTGTCTTCCTTCATCTTTTCAGTAGCATCAATTCTCTCTGTGGGCTTCACTGTCATGTTTGCTTATACCAGTTTTACAAAGCAGATAGAATCAGGGAAAGAACCACATGGTAAGATTCACCCCCAAATGCTCAGCCCAAGAGCATAACTCTCTCTAGCTCTTCAGAGGGGGCATGGCAAGAACTGGTCATATAGCTATAAGTGTCCCTAAAAGAAGATTACAGCAAGGTTAACTCAGAAGAAGATATGGAGCATTGGCATTCTTCAGCATACATAAACAGTCTTTTTTTTAAAGGACACATTTAGGTAAGTAGAAAGAAAGAGAAAGGAATTTCCAGACCAGACTACAAGAGAGAACAGTGATACCAACCCACTCAAGAATCAAATTTAATCTCTAGTCCATACTTAGCCACCAAAAATGAAGCAGGAGACTAGATAACACAAAGTGCCTTTGAAGTCAGTCAATATACAAGGCATAGTTCTACAAATGTGTTCTAGAGTGATCAGCTACAATAGGTGCCTCCATATATTAAAGGGCAGTTTTAAAGAAGAGGAAGGAAATTCATGCATTTTGGTCCCAGGAAACAGAATGAGAACTCTGGATGAAAATTCCAGAGTTATATTTTTCCTAAATTAAGAAAGTTTTAAGAACAGTTTTCTAGAGATGGGATGTACCACTTTGCCACATTGAAGAAGGAGTGCCACAGAAACACAGGGTCAACTGGCTTGAGGTATTGTTGGGGCATTTGGGGACAGGTGGTTCCTGGAGCTCCTGTGATTCAGTGCCTTGTGGGTGACTCTGGCACTCTCTCTCTTATTCTCTCCTCTCTGTGCCACTCCTTGAACACTATGCCTGGGGTGTGGACCAAGTAATTAGTTATAGTCAAACACAGTTATCATCTCTGAAACCACAGCTGCAAGTAGCAATGGCATGTGGGAAAAATATATATTTTTTTGCCTTTAACACACCAAGGACTAGGCTGTAGAGTGTGCATTACAGAACTCCATGCAAAAGATTAAAAGCCATTAAAAATATAATAATAATAATAACAATAATAATATTTATTGAATCCTTACATAGGTATGGTTGAGGGTTTTTTTTTTTTAAGTATTAAATCATTTAATCCTTTTGGAGGAGGTGGCCTTTGAGCAAATGCTTAAAAAATAAACAAGACATTGACATGTCAATATAGTGGGCAGATAGAATATAATGACTAAGTTCAAGTCATAGGTGAAGCCTGTGTCAGTTCATAGCAAAGTCTCAATCATATCCTTAAATTCTCTATGGTACTAGAGAATTTTGGTTCAGTATTCATCAGATGAAGGATGATGTCTGCAGACAAAAAAGGTGTAGATTCAGAAAATTCCTTAGGGTAATCATTTATTAACATGTAGCTCCAGGGGAAAATGGAGTAAACAGATTTTTTTTTTTAAGTTATGGAGTTTGAAGAGATTTGGAGAGCTTGGTATTAAGTACTCTGCTCAATATCTGGAGCTGTTAAACCTTCAGGGGTAGACTGAAATGTTTTTGTTGTGGTGGTTGAGCAAGAAGATAAACAGATTGAGCCAACCAGATTGGCAAGTCTCTTCACAGTTCAACAGTTCATATCTAAGAATAACAAATAATTCCAAATCACAACCCCCTAAGAAAGATTTTGGATTCTAATAGCAAAGGAAAATGGTAAAGACAAGGGATTGTAGCCAGGGAATCCTCATTCCAAGTCCAAGTTTTGCAGTAGGTGTTGGTAACACTTGGACACAATCTCTAATCCTCCAATTTGGCAAGGCTCTTATGATGGATGTGAAGAGGCACTGCTTTGATTCCCCCCTTCAAGGAAGGTCTGGTTGACCCCATTGCTGGAACTGCTGTTACAGCATGCCTTCAGTTGTCAACCCTCCAGGGATTGCCTCAGGTGTAGAGCTTCCTTGCCCAAGGTGACGCCTTCCTGGTGTGGCTCATATCCAACAGAGGGAGGCTGGACTAGAAAGTCCTGGTCATTGCAATCAAATTGGGACAGCCCTGATGGATCATTATAGCTCCAGAGTTTCTTGTGGTGTTGGTTTAAGTGACCAGGAACTGAGTTTGCCTATGACAGCTCCACTTCTCCCTCTGACCTCTCCTGAATCTGCCCCTTCCTTTCCTCAGGTGTTGATTCCAAGGACATTCCCTAGCAAATATCCTGCATACTAAATCTTTCTGGCAGGGTCAGATGCAAACTTTCCACAGATCACTAATCACTGAGCTAGGGCTTAACTGAATCATCTGTCAACAAAACAAAGGTTAAATTTGCATAGAGTGACCTTAAAATATTGTTTTACCTCTTTAGGCATTAGCTTTCCTTCTACAAAATGGGAGCACTGCATATAAGCCTCTTCTATATCTGTAAGCCCATATTATATGGAATCTGCACAGTGGCCAGGCAGAACAAGAAAGCTCTATCTACACAGTGTGAATCCAGAAACTGAAAAATTCAACCTGATTAAAATGTTATTTTCCAACCCAGCTCTTAGATGTCTACTGTGTCACATTTCTGCCCCATGATTTAGACTTTAAATCTGTCAATAGCTGAAATATAAGGAAGTACTTGTGAAGTTTAGGTATATCAGTTCTTTTCACAAAAACAGGCTTGGAGGGAGGAAAGTAACAAGGGGAGAAAAAAAGAAGTCTGGTCTCTGCAGAGGAGAAAAGGTTTAAATTGTAGAAACAAATTGTCCTGAATCAAATATATTGGTATTGGGAACAGCATTGGGTACATGAGGTAGTGTACCTAATGTTTAATGCTCGTCAGTCTAAACTCATCCTTTTTTTCATAACCACTGCTGATTATGCTGAGAAGTATTATAGAGCAAGCACTAAAATCCAAATGCCCTACTCCTGACTCAAAGGCTGCAAAAACTAGCTGTCCCACTCAGGGCAATCTAGGCCTTCCTACATAAATTCCTCTTCTGTAAGATGGGCATTTTAGACATTTCTCTGCTTTTCTATAGGGATACTGGGAAGATGAAGTGACATGTGCATATATAAATACCTTGATAAGTAAAAAAGCAACACACGCATGCAATATATTTTTGTCATTTCATTATTTCCAATTGTCACAGTCAGAAAGTGTCCCTGGTCATTGAGCTCATCTTAACTTCAGCATCTTTCAAGAAAAAAAAAAAGTCAAATTTCCTCAAGGGAACGAGTATTCTGGGAAGATAGTGGGGTGGGAAACATTAGGAAACGTTCTGTCTACTTAGGCAACAATTGTATGGGCAGAATTTATCTGATTTAACTATTTTGGAATTCTGGAGTCTACTGAAGGTTTTCAACTCCCAGAATAAGTCTTGGAAAGCAAAGTACAGTTCATTTCAGTCAATTTCAACTCTTAGATAGTAGCAGCTACCACCCCCTACCCTCAAGCCCCATGGCAGGCAGCTATGAATACATTCTAAGAGTAGATTCTACCAAAAGCCAGGGTAGACAAAAAGGGCTCTGTCCTACAAATATCTGAGATCTGTGCTTCTGATCACAGTTATGCAAAGAGGTAGGTGACCTTGTTTTTACACTTCCTCCCATTGTTGGAGGCCCCTCCTCTCTGGCTGAAATGAATTTCAGGGGACTTAAAAGGTCCTTTTTCTTCCTCCTTCATTTTTCTCTTTTTCCTCTTTTGGAGGCTAGACATTAAAGATGGGGACATTGAAAAACAACTGCAAATACAAGGAAAATTTAAAAGTATATTCCCAAGGAAAAGCACAGTCTCAGAAAAAGCCTGAAGAGACCTGCGTTTACATCTCTTCTAATCTTTGGCATAGAAACAGTCTGCCTTGGGGTGCCTGGGTGGCTCAGTGGGTTAAGCCTCTGCCTTCAGCTCAGGTCATAATCCCAAGATCCTGGGATTGAACCCCACATCAGGCTTTCTGCTCAGCAGGGGGCCTGCACCCCTCCACTTTGCCTGCCCTGATGGCTACTTGTGATCTCTCTCTATATATCAAATAAATAAATAAAAATCTTTAAAAAAAAAAAAAAAAAGTCTGCCTCAAAACAAAAAAAAAAACAAAAACAAAAACAAAAACTAGCAAATGTTGGGGTCAGGCGAGAGAGGGGAGAACCATTCAAAATGACGGACACCTAAGATGGCCGCGGTTCCCGCCATCACCCTCCTGCGACGACCACGTCAGACCCGGGAAACAGAAACTCAAACAGGAGACAAAAACCTTTCTCCTCCCACCGACGAACCAATGAGGAGCCACACAGCTGAATTAGGCCCTTATTAAGAAAACTCGACAAGGTCTCAGTACCTCCCCTTCAGACTTCCCCAGCAGAATCCCATATAAGCCCCTACCTCTTTGCTTCGTACGCGACTTCCCGACTCTCTTTCCTCCGGAGTCTTGGAACCTCGCCCGGGGGTGCTTGCAATAAAGCCGGTCCTCAAATGCTCGCTTGCCTTGGTGCCTTTATTCCATTCAATCGGTCCATGATAAAACCTAACAGCAAACCCATGGAGAAGGGTAGAATCTAATTTCCAGAACCAATGCATCATTAGATTTGAATATTCAATCTTTAATATGAAATCACAAGGTATATAAAGAAACAGAAAAATAAGGCACATTCAAAGGAAGAATAATCAACAGAAACTATCTTTAGAAAAAGACTTGATGGAGAATCTATTAGACAAAGACTTTAAAACAACTCTCTTATAGATGTTCAAAGAACTAAAGGATAATGTGGAGAAGACAAGATAAATGGGGTATGAACAAAATGGAAATATCATTAAAGAGATTTTATAAAAACTTAGAAAGAAACCAAAAAGAAATTCTAAAGCTAAAAAGTATAATAACTGAAATGAAAATTTCACTGAAGGGATTCAAAGACAGATTTGAGCAGACAAAAGAAAAAATCAGCAAACTTAAAGATAGGATCATTGACAGTATTCAGTCTAAAGAACAAAAGAAAAAAGATTAAGGAAGAGTGAATAGGGTCAAAAGGACGTATGGGACACCAAGGGACAGACATACACATTTGGGAGTCTCAGAATAAGAAATGACAATAGGAATATTTGAAGAAATAATGCTTAAAAACTTCCCAAAGTTGATGAAAGTCTTGAATAATAACATCCCAGAAGCTCAAGAAACTGCAGGGAAGATGAACCCAAAGAGATCCACACTGAGACACATTATAATCAACTATTTGAAAGACAAAGACAAAGAGAATCTTGAAAGCTGCAAGAAAGAAGACACTTGTCATGCATAAAGGATTCTCAATAAATAATCAGCAGACTTTTCATCAGAAACCTTGGAAGGCAGAAGACAGTGAACATACATATTCAAAGTCCTAAAAGGAAAAACTGTTAATCAAGAATCTTAAACCATCAAAACTGCCCTTCAAAAGTGAGGGAGAAATTAAGATAGTCCCAAGGAAACAAGAGCTTAGGGAGTTCATTACCATGAGAAATCCTCTGCAAGAAATTCTCAAGAGAGTCCTGTGAGGTGAATTGAAAGGACACTAGATAATAACTATTAGACATATGAAGAAAGATCTCAGTGAAGGTAAATATATGGGCAATTATAAAAGCTAGTATTATTGTAACAATGGTTTGCAACCCTTTTTGTGTTCTATGATTAAAGAGACTCATATGTTTTTAAAAAGTATTAGTCTAAAACTTAGTGTTATTATAAATTGGGTGCAAAATTGCACATTATCTTTTCTACAAAATTTAAGAGACTAAACAATTTAAAAGAATCATTAGTTATATTTTTGGGCATGAAATGTATAAGGATATAAGTTCATGACATCAATAACTAACCCAAAGTGGTGGGGACAGAACTGTAAAGGAGCAGAGTTTTTGCATATTACTAAAGTTAAACTGCTATAAATTCAAATAAGAATGCTATTACTTTAAGATGTTACCTTTAATCTCCATGGTAACCACAAAGTGAATGGCTATTGAATATATACAAAAGAAAATAAGAAATAAATTTAAACATTTTATTACAAAAAACAACACAAAAAAAGAGTATGCAATAAATGGAGGGAGCAAAAGATGTATAAGGTAAATAGAAAACAAATAGCAAGTGACAGAAAGCAGTTCTTCCTGATAGTAATTATTTTAAATGTAAATGGATTCAATTTTCCAATTAAAAGACAGAGATTGTCAGAATGGATTAAAACACATGTTGCAATTATATTTCATTTATAAGACACTCAATTTAGATCCAAAGACAAAAATAAGTTGAAAGTAAAGGGATGAAAAAATATAACAAAAAATAGAAAATAGAACAATACTACATAAGACTAATATAATATGAGGTGAAATAGACATTAAAACAAACCCAAAAAATGAGACAAAGAAAGAATTGATAATAAAAGATTGAATAGAACAAAAAGATATAACTATTAAAAACATTTATACATTTAGTGACAAATCATTGAAATATATGAATCAAAACTGACAGAATTGAAAGGAAAAATGAGCAGATCTATAGTAATAGTTGAAGACTTTAATCCCCCACTTTCAATAATGGGTAGAACAATCAGACATAAGATAAGTAAGAAAATACAAGACTTAATACAGTGAACTGAGTATTTCTAACATATTTACAGAAAATTCTACCCTACATCAACAGTATACACATTCTTATCAAAGGCAAAAAGGGACATTTTGTGGAATAAACCATATGTTAGCCCACAAGTAAAATCTTAATAGATGTATCTGTAATGATACAGATACCATACAAAAGTTTTACACCAACCACAACAAGATGAAGATGAAGTTAGAAATTAGTAACAGAAGTAAAACTGGAAAATGCACAAATTTTTGGAAATTAAACAACAAACTCTTAAACACCCAAAAGATCAAAAAAGAAATCACAAGGGAAATTAGAAAATACCTAGAGAGGAAAGGCACCTGGGGCACCTGGGTGGCTCAGTCGGTTAAGCATCTGCCTTCAGCTAAGGTCATGATCCCAGGGTCTTGGGTCAAGCCCTGCATAGGGCTCCCTGCTCAGGAGAAAGCCTGCATCTTCGCCCTCTCCCTCTGCCTGCTACTCCCTCTGCTTGTGCTCTCTCTCTCCCTCTCTCTCTGTCAAACAAATAAATTAATTTTTTTAAAAAAGGGAAGAAAATACTTAGAGATGAATGAAAATGAAAACACAACATACCAAAGCTTGTAGAACACAATGAAAGCTAAGAGGGAAATTTTATAGCTGCAAACTATAAACAATCTATATAAACTAAAAAAAAAAAAAAAAAAAAAAAAAAAAAAAAAAAAAAAAAAAAAAAAAAAAAAAAAAAAAAAAAAAAAAAAAAAAAAAAAAAAAAAGAAAGAAAGAAAAATCTCAAATCAATAACCTAATCTTGCAACCTAAGGAACTAAAAAAATAAGAACAAACTAAACCCAAATTTAGAAGAAGGAAGGAAATAATAAAGATTAGAACAGAGACCAAAAAATAGAAAATTTTTAAAAATAGCAGAAAATGAATGAAACCAAAGGTTGATTCTTTGTAAAGATTAGCCAAGTTGACAGGCTTAGCTAGCTAAACTAAGAATAAAGAGAAAAAATTCAACTTGCTAAAATCAGAAATGAAAATAGGGACACTACTACCAAATTTATAGAAATAAAAAGAATTATTCCTAGGTATCTTGTAGTTTGGGTGCAATTGTAAATGGGATTGATTCCTTAATTTACCTTCCCTCAGTCTCATTGTTAGTGTATAGAAATGCAACTGATTTCTGTGCATTGTTTTTGCTGTATGAGTTCTGGCAATTCTCGGCATGGAGTGTTTCGGGTTTTCCACTTAAAGTATCATGGCATCTGTGAAGAGTAAGAATTTGACTTTTCCCTTGCCAATTTGAATGTCTTTTATTTTTGTCATCTGATTGCTAGTACTATGTTGAACAACAGTGATAAGAGCAGACATCCCTGTTGTGTTTCTGACCTTAGGGGAAAGGCACTCAATTTTTCCCCATTGAGAGTGATATTCATTATGGAATTTTCATATATGGATTTATGATATTGAGGTATGTTCCCTCTAACCCTACACTGTGGAGAGTTTTAATCAAGAAAGGATGCTATATTTTCTCAATACCTTTTTCTGCATTAATTGAGGGGATCATATGGTTCTTATCCTTTATTTTATTAATGTGATATATAATGTTGATTGATTTGCGAATGTTGAACAACCCTTGCAGCCCAGGAATAAATCCCATTTGGTCGTGGTGAATAATCCTTTCAATGTACTGTTGGATCCTACTGGCTAGTATCTTGGTGACTATTTTTTACATAAATGAGGATGGAACTTGAGGGTATTATGCTAAGTGAAATAAGTCAGTCGGAGAAAGACAATTATCATATGGTTTCACTCATATGTGGAATATAAGAAACAATGCAGAAGACCATAAAGAAGGGAGGGAAAACTGAATGAGAAGAAATCAGAGAGGAGACAAACCATGGGAGACTTAACTACAGGAAACAAACTGAGGATTGCCTAAGGGGAGGTGGATGGGGGAATGGGATAACTGGGTGATAAGCATTAAGGAGAACATGTGATGTGATGAGCACTGGGTGTTATATGCAACTGATGAATTGTTGAACACTACATATGAAACTATTGAATTTAAAATAAAAAAGAATTATAAAAGGGTACTATGAACAATTGTATGCTTTAAAAATTTGATAACCTAGATGAAATGCACAAATTCTAGAAACACCAAATTTATCAAGACTGAATTATGAAAAATTAAAAAATCTGAAAAGATCTATAACTAGTAAGGAGATTGAATCAGTAATCAAAAATCTCTCAACAAGGAAAAGCCCTAGACTTAAGGGCTTCACTGATGAATAGAGAAAGAGTCTATCTCAGCATAATAAAAAACCATATGTGGAAAACCCATGGTGATCATATCCAATTGTGAAACACTGAATGTTTTTCCTCTAAGACCAGCAATAATGTAAGGATGTTCATTTTCATCATTTCTATTTAACATTGAACTGGAAGTTCTAGCCAGAGAAAATTAGGCAAGAAAAGAAAATAAAAAGAAATAAAGAAGTAAAATTATTTCTGTTTGCCAAAGATATGACCTTAGATGTAGAAATTCTTAACAATTCTACGAAAAACAAATGAATACAAACAAAAAGTAAAAGAAAAAGAAACAAAAGCTGTTAGAATTAATAAAAGCATTCAGCAAAGTAACAGGATAAAAAGTCAACACACAAGAGTCAGTTGCATTTCTATATGCTAACAGTGAAAAATCTGGAAAAGAAATTACAAAGACAAGTCGTTTTAAAATAGTATCAAGAAGAACAAAATTCTTACAAAATAACTTAACCAAAAGGTAAAAGATTTATACAATAAAAACTACAAAATATTTTTGAAAGAAATTTAGACATAAATAAATGGAAAGACACCTCATTAATGAACTGTAATACTTAATATTGTTAAGATATCAATAGTATCCAAAGCAATCTACAAATTCAAAGCATATCTATCAAAATTCCAATTAATTTTTATACAGAAATAGAAAAGCCCATCTTAAAATTCTTAAAAGATCCCCAAATAGCCAAAGCAATCTTGAGAAATAAGAACAAAACTGGAGGATTCACATTTCTGATTTTAAAACAATACAAAGGGAAAGTAATCAATACAGTATGATAGTGGCATAAAGATAGACATATAGACGAATGGAATAGAGTAGAGAGCCTGGAAATAAACCCTTATGTTTATGGTCAAATGATTTTTGACAAAGGTGCTGAGAGCATTTAATGGGGAAGGACAGTCCTTTCAACAATTGGTTCTGGATATCCACATGCAAAAGAATGAAATTGGACCTTGTACCTAATGCCATAGACAAAAATTAACCCAAAATGGATCAAATATTTAAATGTAAGACCTAAAACTATAAGAACTCCCAGAAAAGAATACAGCAAAACCTTCATGACATTGGATTTGGTAATTTCTTGAATCCAACACCAAAGTCACAGACAACAAAAGAAAAAAAAATAGACAAATTGGACTTCATGAAAATTTTTAAAATTATGCTTCAAAGGATGATAGCAACAGAGTTAAAAAGCAACCACAGAATGGGAGAAAATACTTGCAAATTACATTTCTGATAGGGAACTAATATTCAGAACATATATAAAGAGAACTTCTAAAACAACAATAAAAAACCAAACAACCCAATTCAAAAATGGGCAAAGGACTTAAACACTTCTGCAAAACAGATAGACACATGACCAATATGCAAACGAAAAATGCCCAACATCTCAAATCATTAAGGAAATGCAAGTCAAAACCGCAATGAGCCATTACAATGGCTACCATGAAAAGAACAAAAGCAACAAGTATTGGGGAGGTTGTGGAAAAAATGGAATCTTTGTGCACCATTTTTTTGGAAGAGTATAATGATATAGCTGCTATGGAAAACAGAATGGCGCTTTCTTAAAAAGTTAAAAATAGAGGAGCACCTGGGTGGCTCAGTGGGTTAAATTAAAGCCTCTGCCTTCAGCTCTGGTCGTGGTCCCAGGGTCCTGGGATCGAGCCCCACATCAGGCTCTCTGCTCAGCGGGGAGCCTGCTTCCTCCTCTCTCTCTCTCTCTGCCTGCCTTTCTGCCTACTTCTAATCTCTGTCAAATAAATAAAATCTTAAAAAAAAAAAGTTAAAAATAGAATTAACATATGATCCAGCAATTCCACTTCTGGATATATATCTAAAAGAGTTGAAAACACGGTCTCAAAGAGATATATATTCATTGCAGCATTATTCACAAAAGCTAAAATTTGGAAGCAACCCAAGTGTCCTTCAGCAGATGAATATACAAGAAAATGTGGTATACACATACAACGAAATATTACTCTGTTTTTAAAAGAAAGGAAATTCTGCAATATGCTATAACCTGATGAAACTTGAATAATACTATACCAGGAGAAATAAATCAGTCAGAGAAAAATACTGTATGATTCTAATTTACTTAGAGTAGCTAAAACTATAGAAATGGATAGTAGAATGTTATCCAAGGTCTGAGTGGGTGGAAGAAGGGAAAATTGTTGCTTATTGAGTACAGGGCTTTAGCTTTATAAGACAAAAAGGGTTATAGAGATGGATGGCCCTGAAGGTTTTACATCATAAATGCACTTAATACCACTAAAGTGTACACTTAAAATAATTAAAATGATAAATTTTATGTAATATATGTTTTATTACAATCTAAAAAATGAATACATTACCAGGGAAGATGACAGAGTAGGACCTTGAGCCCCCCTCATCCCATGGATACAACTAGATAACACTCATCAGTGTAAATAACCAGAAAAATGACCCAAAGACTGGCAGAACAAACTCTCCACAGCTAAATGTAGAGAAGAGGCCACATCAAAGATGATAGGAAGGGCAGAGACAAAGTTGGGAGCTAAACAGACCACAGGGTTATCCAAAGGAGGGATGGACACCTCTGGTGTAGAAAGGAGAAAGAAACCGACCCTCACACCAGGGAGCCCGCACAGGAAGACAAATTCCCATAACATATGGCTTTGAAAACTAGGCAGACCAAATATCATGAGTTCTTACAATCAGTGAGGCCTAACACCTAGAATTTTAAAAATCAGTGGACTCAACTCTGGGAGAGCCAGAAGGCTAAAGTCCCTGCCCTTAAAGAGACAGCACAACAAACAGCCTTATAGAGATACAGCATAGAAGCAGCGTTTGAAAAATGTCTGGAGTATACAGAAGGTGCATTTACTTACTAATCTCAAAGCATGTATTGGAGGGACAGGGATCATCGGGAGACTTCTCTAAGAACAAAAGAGCTGGTAGGAACCATTTCCCTCCCCTGCCCCACAGCCTAGACACAGAAACACCTATGAGAACAAGCACTACACCAACACTTGCTACTCAACGTCCTAAGAGTGCACCCTAGCCTGCATTGTCCTGTGGGTATGCCCCCTCCATCATGCCTTGGCTCCAGATATCCTTCCCCAGCAGACCCATGTTAACCTTGCTGACACTGCAGGCCTACCTCTGTGTTTCCCTTTGGACCTGCCCTCTCCATTATGCCCTTTGCCAGAGCTTATCTCAAGTGGTACAATAAGCCTGGTAATATGCAAACAGTTCCAGTGAGGACCAGCGCCACTCCAAAGTGACTCCTGCCTCAGAGGAAAGGGGAGGATAACCATACACAGTGGTTTGACTGCAGCCCCAGAAATGGGCTAGGCACAGGCTCCACCCACCAATGAAATCTTCTCTCAGAAGACAACACAGGGACAGTACCCTGAAGTTCTGTGTTACCACATCTCTGGCAAATGCCTGGCCTGACTCAACTCAAGCCTAAGATGGCCCCAGACTTA